>VXBU01007889.1:0-72964 GCA_013400315.1 Bombycilla garrulus
GCTTTCAAACCAGCACAGTGTGTCCTGGCACTCAGATAACAGATGAACAGTAAACATCTGAGTGGCCATTATTATGCTGCTGCTTTCCAGCCGTGCTATCGCCGTGCCACTTTTAATAATTCACAACTGTTGTAGAGGAGGGGGAGTTAAAGGGCTGCAGCAATCTTTGTTTCTCTCTGTAGAGTGTGATTCCTCCTTGGTGGCTCTGTAGTTACCAGGGAAACAGGAGAGGGATGACAGAGCACCACGGGGCTGGAGTGGGACTTGGGTCTTGGCTCCCTGGCAGCTGCAGACCTGCACCAGGGGGGAAAATGAGGGCTTGCCTTTCCTTGGTTTGGTGCCTCTCCCCCTCTTTTCCTCAATGTTTTTGTGAAACTTAATTTTTAAGTAGGTGATGCTCCCTAGCACTGGTGTATTCATTGAAGAGCCTTTTTATCATTGTTTCTAGCAAAAATATGTTGAAAAATGAGCATTATTGGTGGTTTTGAAGAGTTGGATGATCACAAAATCTTTCTCTGAAATTAACTGTAGCCCTGATTGTACACAGACTGCCATTACTGAGAGGTTTTTCAATGTGTTAGAAATGCTTTGGCACTTCAGGGAATAGATTTACTAGAAAAGACTAAGGACCACTTCAGTAACATTTACTCAGTGCAGCATTCTCTGATTTGATAAAGGTCGAATTTCATTTTTAGTAATTAGCATATCTCTCCTAATCACCTCCTGCACTAGCTATACTGACCTGAATAATGCCAGTCTGGGAGGCTCTGGGGAGAGAGGCAGGTGAGAGCAGGGGAGCAGCCCCTGCACCTCGGGGTTGTCGCTGTGGCCCCCGAGAACTGAGCCATGCAGGCAGGGGCAGGTGGGTAGGCAGCTGTGTTTACTCCACTGCAAATGTTCAGGGCTGGATCCGTCTTTCAGCTGCCTCATCTTCTGGCATTCGCTGTGCTCTTTGTTCCATACCTGCATTAGGTGCTTAGATTTTCAGCAATTACGCTGAAGTAGTTCTGAGAGGATGACTTAAAAACCTTTTTACTCATGGATCTTGGTGGAACTTGGTGATTGGTTTGAGATGTGCTGTTGAGCTGTTGTCTAACTACAGGCAGAAGGACTCCGTACAATTTCATGTCTCTGTCCCTATTTTCAGTGACAGACTAGATTAGGGGAAAACAAGATTTTCTGTAACAAGTTTGTTTGCAGCTCCCTGGCAACTGTTTGCTTGATTACTTCAGAATGAGACCAACAGAATAAAACACCATATAAACACGCTCTTCTTTTGAATTTCATGGCAAATGAATACTGTTTTTCCACACCAGAGCCTTCTTTTGAAGTCTGAATTCAACAGATTTGTCACTATGGGATGAGCCCTGAGGTTTCGTTTCCTTGTGCCCAGTTTATGCACACAAGTGAGGTATTGCTGTGTAGTCAGCTTGAACTTTAACTGAATTTATGAGCACATGAGGTTGATTTTTCCAGTTACCTTTGTGAAACCTTCGGAAGTGGTTCACAGTCCTCTTGCCCTCCATTTGGCTCCCTAGAGGCTGCACACTCAAGGTTCAAAACCTTAAATATGGAATAAATCTACTTCAGATTTGTAATCCACAAAGCAGACTTAAGAAAAAATACTGTGTATGTGCTAGCAAGATCTTAAGCATGAAGCTCAGTATATTTCCTTCAAAATGTCAGATTCTGAAATTTAATTGCTGACACATTAAAACTCTGATAAAAAAAACTAAACAAAAAATTACCACTAGAGTGAAACAATACACTTGGGCAGCAGAAGTGATGTTTAGGAATCAATCCTCTGAATAGTTTCTTCCAACTATCCTTTTGTATTAAGTAGGAATGCTGCTGTGGTACTTGCAATTCAGAGATTTTTTTTTTTCTCGTTTTCTTGATTTTCAGTTCTTTTGTTTTGTTTTGATGGTGGTTTGTTGTTTTGTTTGGGTTTTTTTTAAATCACCTTTTGGAATAGTAGATGTTGATAGTAAGAGAAATTGCATTAAAAATAATAGTTCAAGGTGGAGTTATCTTCTGTTTCCTCTAGATATGGCACTACTGGGCTTAGCTTTGGTTTTCTCTGAATCTGACATGTTAAATGTGCTTTTGTTAATTGAAAAATATCTTTAATATAAACTGCAAATTGTATCTACAAAATGAAATAGTTGTCTCTCACTAATACATGCTCATTTACAACAGTTGTTTTCAAGTTTCATTTAAAACACAAAATGGAACCAAATTCAGCAGAGTGACTCTTACCACTGCTGCTTTTTCCAAAGTAAAAATGCACTAAATTATTGCCACTGAAGTCAGGAGAGGTCTTTGAATTCAGAAATCATCTATTGAGTGTATGATGATGTCATTTTTATGAAGTCATTCTTTGATAAGAATTGCAATGTAGAAAAAACTGACTTCTGCTCTAAGGATAGTGAAATTGTAGTTAAATCCTGGTCTTGCAGAATGATTGGGATTAATTTCCTGTTCTATGATGCTGCAGTGAATAGCCTCTTTATCCCCAAACTACAGGAAACTGCTCAGTGTTTTGTATGAGGTTCTGCAGTATGTCTGTTCCAGGGAGCTTGACTTTTAAGGACACAGGCACATCTCCCCTGTGCCCCAACAGCTGATGTGCAATGAAAACATTGCAAGCTCTGGAAGAGAAGCAGTTCATGTAAAACTGTATTGTGCAGGCGTGGAGCTGGGCAGGAATCCTTGTGTAACCCTGGCTCAAGTTTGTGTGATCCTGGTTCACAGCAGTGGTGTGATTGCTGTGTATCTGGAGTATAAAATGTTAGAATATTGGGTTTGTAGTTGTTCAGTTTTTAGCTGAAAATACATCCCTGAATCTTTCAGTTGATGGATGTGTAATTAAAAGGATGTATTTTAATAAGACTGGAATTTTGTAGTCTAAACAAATATTGCAAGAATAGTTCAACAGAACTGATTCAGTAATGGTTTCGCTTTTGGTTCTTCTCATCCCCTGGGATATGAAGCAGTACATTTGATAAAAGTCCAAACATCTAATAAAACATTATATGTTGCCACCTAACCCAACAATTCTAAGCTCAAAAGGTGATTCTGCTGGTAGTCATTGCTGAGGTGTGAGCAGAGAGGATCTGTAGAAATTGGCTCCAGAGTGCCAGGAGGTGCTTGCTAGAACTGGTTACTGTTTTGACTATTGGCTTTCTCCTTTGTTTCATGCTTTTTCTTTCCCCCCAAAAGAGGCTAGAAAGTATGATAGATGTTTCTCCCTCCAAAGGACATGCTAAACCTAAGCTTCCCAGTCTTACTGTAATTGTGTCTAAGTTGTCCTCTTTTTATTTGAAACAGATCAACTAAAACAATATTTACCTGAAGTAATTTGTGGGGAAATATGTTGACTCTAATGCTGTCTACTGACAGGTTTTGCTCCTAATGTCGATAAAGGATAATTGTGATTATTTAGGACAACAGTTCAGAAGAAAGGACAAAATTGAGAAATCTAGAACTTAATGTTTAAGGGACACTGGAAGAAATGGATCTTAATCTTGCATGTTAAATTCGGCTTAGAAAGATAACTTCATTGTTAAAGCTCACTAAAAGCTTCTTTATGAGTCTCAAAAGTACTGACTTGGATTTAAAATAAGATTTTTTAAATTATGATTTAACAGAAAATATATAATTTTGGTTAAATCTTTATGGTTCCTGTATCAATCTTATCCTTTTTCTAGGATCTTTTTGATAGATCTTTTGTGTAGACGTCCCAGTTTCTGTGTGTAGTAACTCTTGTTAGCAATCAAAAGGATTGATCACTCTTGCATGGAGGGACTCTCTCTAACAAGTTACTGTCAACAAGTGTGGTTTTTTGAAATATTTTTAAAACCATACATAAATCAAATGCAGTTTCTGCTGCAAGAGTCAGAGGCTTAAAGCTATATTTACAGATGAGGAAAAAAGATATTAGACAATCAAAGGCATTTTAGGGGGGCTAAAACTAATTTTGTTAGGCTATAAAAATACTTCAGCTTGCACAGATGAGGGAGTGATCTTCTATGCAAGTCAGCTACCATGTTAGCAGATATTGGCAGGCTTTATTACAAGTGCTTTATCCCTTTGATTAGACCTTGATTGCCTCTCAGGAACCAGATACAGCTTGCAGCCATCTCACTTCAGCTTGTGCAAGCATGTGATGAAAGAACACGAAGACAGATGTTTATAGCATGCCGCCCATCCTCCGTGTTTGAAAGGCTTACTAAGGTTCATCAAAGAAAGAATCCCTTACTTTGGGGCAATTCTGAGCAGTGGTTTGCAATTGAGCGCCCCTCAGAGAGGATTTTGAAAGTTTACTTGCCTCTCTGCTATGTATTTTCAGGTGCTCTCACAGTTGGCCTTGTGCGACAGTGTCAAACCATCCATGGACGTGACAGGACCTGTATTCCTCCACGGCTGCCTCCCGAGTGGGTCACTACGTTATTTTTCATCATAATGGGAATCATTTCACTAACTGTCACATGTGGTTTGCTGGTGGCTTCCCACTGGCGAAGAGAAGCTACTAAATATGCCCGCTGGATAGCTTTCACTGGAAGTAAGTGACCTCAACTACACAGTTGACCTGTATGCAGGATAAACTGGTGGAGTCTGAAATAACACCATAGCGTTGGAAAGGGGCAAGTGATTAGGGCTCCTGCTATGCAAAACATTCCTCCTCTTTGAATACCACATCTGAGGGAAAAATAAGTCTCCAGAAATAAAGGGGTTGGTATCTTAAGTGACTGTAATTGAGAGGGAATAATGGTGTGAAAGAAAGGAAAGCCTGACCCCTTTACCTTCCTTGGGCAGCGCCATTAATTGACCTAAGAAAATGAGCAGGGATAGAAGAGGTCAGTCCTGACTTGAGTGGCTGTAGTATTTCATACTTTCCCACTTCCATATATCCAGGACTTAATCCTAGCAGCTTGCAATTACTGAAAATTCCCTGTGCGAGGCAGAGGAGGCAGTTGGTCCATCTGAGGTAACCTGTCCCTTACTCAGGTGTCTCCTGAATACCTCCTTTGGAGTTGAGGCTCGTTCAGTTCTGCTTCATGCTCACAGCAGCTGCTCTATTCAGAATGTCTGCATCCTAATTGGCTATGCAGGAGGATTGCCCACTGCAGAGCATCTGCTGTGCTTCACAGCACCAAGACTCCTGCTTCCAGAAGTGACCTGCAGCCGTGCTTTAGCCAGAGGGGAGGAGTACCAGTGCTTTTCTGCCTCCCTTCATTGTGCTTTACGTATACACCAGTGTAACTCCTCACAGCTGAGCCTTCTCCAACAGCCCTGTGTTTGCACACAGGGAAACATATCGTATGGCTACTTCAGTGCAAAAAAACCCAAACAGTTGCCATGAGCAAGGGGAATACCTTTCAAACTTCCTTTTCTTGGTGTGTGTTACAGGCTTAGGCCAACTGTGAAATGGTGCCTTAATGGTGGGGATGACAGCATGAAAAAACTCAAAACCTGAGGGCTTTTAAATTGACTTGAATTATGACAAACCACTAAAGGTAGTGTGAACGCTAACTAGAAAATGCAAGTTTGTGGTTTACATGGGCATAAGTAAGGTTTCATGGAACTCTGTGACATCTAATGATACCTAATATGAGTTCGATTTAACCTTGTTTTTGGGAAGGGAATAATATTAAAAAGTGCTTGGCTTCAACAGATGTACTTCACTGAGGCACTTGTACTATCAAAGCCATCTTTCTGACAACATTGCTACACAGCCCATTATATTAATAGTGCAGCTCTTACAGACAATGGAGCTATTGAAATGCTGTATCCATTGTGATTGACTTGCATTTATTTTCCGGTGAATGATTAAAATAGCAGACCTGAGTATTACTGAATATTCCATCCCAACTTTTCCAGTGCATCTGTTTACCTATACATATTTCATGTGTATCTAATATATGGGGGGGTGGGTGTTAAAGTCATGCTGTATAAAGTTAAAATACTTACAGTAAGCTGGAGTCAAAGCTCTTGGGTAAAGTGGGGAGTTTGAGTTCTAGATATCAATGCTTTTCTTAAATATCTCAAATCATCACATCCCTGCAGTTTTGTACATCTGTGCTGATTAGTTCAGCCAAAAAGCCAAAAGCTTTTTTGTTTTGGGTTTCTTTCTCTAGAGATTTTTTCAGGCTTGCAACAGGTTCATTATTAGATGTCTCAGTATAGAAGGACATTTTTATTTCAGCACTTGTCTTCTTGGTATGAGATGTTTAATAATGAAGCACACTAATTTGTTCTTTTGCAAGTCAGAATTATTCATAATTCTATTAAGATATGATCTCTGTGTTGCTGAAATTATTAAATTCAATGTCTTTGGTATTCCATACATACAACTCCGTGACCTTTGCATTCCTCTTAACAAAGATCATGGGAAATTTTATCTCTGAACTCACTTGTTAGGAAAATTAATTTTGAAAAATAGAAGCGAATGGAAGGAAGAATTCTAGATTTTTCAAAAAGTTTTTGAGAGTGACTTCTGTGGTTCATTGGATGCAACACAAATTAGTAACCTATTTGCAGGTTAGTATTAGGAAATATGCAGCCATGTGTAATCAACTTGGAATACCCTGAGCAGATCCTTCCTGTAAAGTGCCAATGCTGTTTGGATGAAAACGTGTAACTCATTAGAAGGGAGTAGTAGGGAAGACTTCATATTTGTATTACATCTCATCTGCAAGTGATTTCAAGACTCAGTGGCCTCATGCAGGCTGCTAGCAGATATTCTTCTCACAAAACACAATGCAGGGCTTGCTATCCTGGGCAGGCAGGGAAGTCTGCTGGGGCTCCCAAGGGAAGCTCTGGGACTGACAGATCCATTCCTTCAAAAGCAAAGGGGGTCTGGAATAAGTTTTTGAGTAAAAGGAATCCTTTTGCTCAGCCTTTCCCTTACAACTCTGAGAGCGGCAAGGAAAGCCTGGTAAGAAGTCACTTTTGCCTAGTTCATGCTGGAATTTATATATAGTTGTATAACTTAAATTTTTCATGGAATTTCTGCTTGTAATTTTGTCATCTTGGATGACTCCAGGTGTTTTCAAGTACATACCTGTAGCCAAATTTTTACATCTGCATACCTATAAATATGAATTGTTGCTGAGAGTGTCTTGTTTATCCTGTTTAGCTAAGAGACACAAAGAAGATAGAAGTTAAATCTGTCAGTTCTCTTTCTTCTACACAGTTCTGGAGGGATACACCCCAGAGGGTATTTACAAGCACAGCATTTGCCTCATTCCCCAGTTGTTGGTGACTTTACTGCACAGAAACTTACCCTTCTGACAGCCCTGCAAACAGCTTTGTGGAGAGGAGAGATATTGCTGTCCTCCAGGTCATTCTGCATGAGTGATAAAAGTCTTGTACAGGTACATATGAAAGTTTTCCTTCATTTTTTCCAGAGAAGAGTCTTGCAGGAATCAGTATTCCTGCTGATGTGATAGGTATTGTCACTCTGGGCACAGATACCATGCAAACTATGGCTGGTGTTTCAGCAGTACCACGTTCATACGGTGTAATGGAGAGTGGGTTCCTTGTTGGTGTTCCTCTGTGCACTGCCGAGGTTTTGTGTGATTCCTCAGTGAACAGGGTGTTATAGACCCACAGCTGTGCCTCATGTGTTGGTAGCAGTAAGCTCTGATCAGGTGTTTTGTGTACCCTTGCTGGTGTACCAGAACTGCTTTTTGACATCCCAGCTTCTATGCCATCTCATTACTAATTATGCCCTGAGACATAGTGACACAAGCTGGTAGCCAAAAAGTGACTGGCTTTGGTAGTTTTCCAAATGACCTGACACTGCTCCTATTTTGCTACCTCTGCTTCAGATTTATGTAAATCTCTTTCCTTTTCAGGGTGCTTGTTTTCTATCTGTTCGTTGATAAGATAGGATGTGGTGAAGGTGTGGAAATCTCAAATGTTGCCATTTTCATGGTGTTTCAGACAGCTGCTGTTAAGTTCCATAAATAGAAACAACGTCCAGAGCTTATTCCCCATGGAGGCCACATAAGTGATCTCATGTATGTTACTGCAATTTTGGCTATTGCAGAAATTTACAGAACTCCCTCAGGATCTGTTTACATCATACAGAGTTCTGTATGTGCTACTACTGAATGAGGTGTCTCTAAAATGTATCAAGAAAGAAGATGCTAGACAGAAAAATCATATTTCTACCTTTTTTCCAGCAGTTACCAAAGAGTTTGGATTTGGTTTGGGGGTTTTTTTGTGTTTTCTTTTTTTTTCCTGAGGATTTTAAAGTTTATGAGCAATAATGGCATGCTTTTTGGAATGCAAGTAAAAATGGGGCAGGATAATTACATCCTTAACTAACAGTAGCTATCCTGTGAATGTCTGTCTCTGGTGTTCCCCAGTGAATAAAGTGCTTCTTGTGGTATTAAAGATTTGTACCAGGTGCTGCTTTCTATGTTATGTGTCTCTACAGAGGCAAGCAGATATTACAGTGAGCCCTCTGAAGACTAAACCTTTTTTTAAGACCAGATTTCTTTTAAAATTGTCATTAGATGCTCAAAACAATTTCAAGCTAAAGAATTGCAAGAACTAATTGGGTTTTTTGACAGTCATCTGCATTCAGATGCAGATTTTAAAGCTCTTCTATGCTTACATAGATCTGCTCAAGATACCTGTGCTTTTCTCAGATGGACTCAGATGTCTGAGATACAATTTAAAAAAGGAAACATTTTTTAAGGATTAGATTGTGTAATGTGGAATTACATGGACCAATAATCGTGTAGATTAAAACTTCCTTTATTGTTAAATGTCTGGTGTCCGAGTCTTTGGTTCTTGGCCTAACGAGGTGGCACTGAGCAGGAATGTGGCAGCTGTGCAGTTGCCAGATGTTTTCTGATTGTGCTCTTTCCCTTCCCCTCTGAAGAGTAACCCGGCGGTGCGGGCACAGTGCGAGCGAGACACGAGCTCCCTCCAGTGGAACATCTGGGTTTTCCTGCTCCGCACTGGCAGCCGAGGGAATGATCCTGGTGCTGGCTGCTCTTGGCTCAAGGTGTTGTGAAAGCTGCTTTTGTGTGTTTTGGAAGGCAAGGAGCAGCTGATGTTCTGATGTGGATCATGGTTTATGAAAGCATCCTTCTTTGTTTATGCCCAGATCCTACTTGGACACTCTCTGAATTCAGGTTCATCATGCCGGTATCTTCTAGAATATGAGTGTTTTTCCCTCAAAGCTGAGACCTGTGCTATGGAAATCATAAGCACTACGATAAAAAATATGTGGTAAACTGTTTGTCTTTGATATACACAGAGTGCATTAAAAATGGTTTTGATGTGGGCACTGTAGGTGGATAAACTGGAGCATCTGTGTTTAGTGAGGAAGAGCATTAGTGAAACTACATTAAAAAATATTGATGCTGCTCCAGCCAATCGTTTCCTCATTTTTAAATACTAGAAACTTTGTTCTGTTGAGGCCAAAGGGGACAGGCAAGCTCCTGATTTTATTTCACATTCTTCTGGAAACAAAAGCAGCTGCAGCACTTCTTGAAGGGGAGCTGGTGATTAAGGTGATGGTTATTACTATTGCCAGTGGTTTTTGATGTTGCTTGTTTGACTTTTAAGGAGGCCCAAATAAAGAATAACATCCCCAGGGTTTCCTCTGTCTTGCAGTGGTGGAGAAGAGAAAGAGGAGACAAGGACAGCACCTGTGTCCCTTAAAAACAAACTAAAAGCAGCAGCATATGTTAACTAGAGAAAGCTGAAAAAATCAGCATATGATGTGCTTTGTTCAGGCAGTAGCATCGTAACTTGCCTTGAATTTTCTTTTTTTATGTGTCCGGGTTATATGGGCAGAGTGAGGACTAGGAGAGGCTTCATTGTGAGCTGTGCTTCATGTTAGATTTTTGGTATGAGGATTTGTGAGGTTGGTGAGAGAACAGAGCCAGTTCAGCTCCTCTCTCCCCCCAGATCTAATTAGATTTGTTTGAATTGTAGGTATTGTGGTGCCATGTTCCATTCACAGTAAATAATGTCTGAAACAACGCTGAAATACATAGAAGTGAAAGAAGAGTAAAGTGCTAATACTTGACTGAACTGGTAGAATCAGATAAAATTCTGCCTTATTCTGATTAAAAAACCCACCTGTATATCCTTGCATATGCAATCCAGCCAATTCAAAAGTTAATCCTTTTTACTCCTCCTTTCAGAGGAGCCATATTTAGAATATTCCATTCCCTTGGTTGAGTAGAGTCCTGCACAGCTACATCCAAACTAAACAGGGTTACTTTTCCAAAGGTGTGTCACATGGACACTGAAATTGTTGTCTGGGAAACAACGCTGGACGTTCTCTCCTTTTGATCCTGATTTGATCAGGGTATCGAAATGTGCTGTGAGGAATCTTGGCCACTTATTCATACTTGAAGGCCTGTGAAATCTGTAATGTAATTCTTTACCAGGAGTTTTGGCTTTCTTGTACTTTCACACTGTCAGTTGCAAGAACAAAACATATACCTAAGTTTGAAGTGAAATAAAAATCTTATTGCTTAGTCTTTGTTCACAGAATCTGAATTTAATTTTTCACTAAGAAGTTTGAATTAAACTGAATCAGAAAACTTTCATTTCGCTGTATTGCAATGGGAAATTCTAAGGAATCTCATTATCTAAGGAAACATGCATATTAAGTTAGAAAACTGGTATCTTTTAATCTTAAGAGAAACTAATGACAATCCGAGTGTTTTCTATTTTTAGCAAAGCTTTTACAGAAAATGAATGTGTGAAGAATAGGAGAGGGCAACTACAGTTGGAAAAAGACAACTGATAATAGAAGAAGTTTCTTCAGCGTTGAATGTTACTTTATCTTGACTGGGCAAAAAGACTAAAATAACTGGAGAAGAAATGACTGGACTTTGAGATGGTGTTAGAAGTCTATCTACTAATTTTTTTTCTGTAAATAGAGCTCATGATCTGGTGAGCAGAACTGAAATTACAGTCAAAATTGGGACTTTTGGTCTTTCTTGGAAGTAGATGAGGGATGTTTTGAAAGCATCATAAAGCCTACTCAGTCATTTCAAGCAAGTTATCAGCTCAGATAGCTCTGATCTCAGCTCTTCAGTTCAGTCAGGATATTTTGCTTGTTTTTCTGGAGTGCTTTGTGAACTGGTAAATATTTTCCCTTTAACACAGCAGTGACTGTTTTTTTTTCTCTTTTCTTTGCAGTGATTCTATTCTGTATGGCAGCCCTAATATTTCCAATAGGATTTTACATCAATGAAGTTGGAGGTCAACCGTATAAATTACCCAATAACACAGTGGTTGGGTCTTCATATGTACTGTTTGTCTTATCCATTTTCTTTACAATAGTGGGACTTCTATTTGCTGGCAAAGTTTGTTTACCTGGCTGATGAATGTCTGGACTGCAGGACTTTTATTTTGGAAAAGAGCAAGACATCAGAATTGCATTCTCAGGAGGATGCCTAAATCAGACTGTCAAACACTGACTGAAAAGAGGGAATGCTTTGACTTGTTCTCACTATGCACTTTGGATGAAAAAAAGGAGAGCCTTTCCCATAACCAAATACAGACCACGTTGACTAATCTCCTGAGCATACTTCAATGCAGTCAGGTCTGCACTGTGATAGGAGCTAGTGAAGAATGCTTTACACTGAGAAGCATAACGCCCCATTACTGGACTGTTCCTGTTTTTAACGCCTAACAATTTGGAAGTCAAAGTATTTATGAACTTTGTGGTGGACCAGAGGGTTGCGGAGGAATTCAAGTGAGGCTGGCCTCGCTGTTTAGGAGATTAGTGTTTTACATCTTCCTTCTGATGAGCAAAGCCTTTGGCACCAGTGTGGATCAATCTTGCATTACTGCACCAAGAAGCCAATAGATCAAAACATGTTCTCTCAATGTGTGTAACAGCAAAAAGACATACATCCCCTGCTCACCCACAAGCTCTAGGAAACACTAAGGAACGTTTTAGAGGGGGATTTTGTCGTTATATTTATATAAATATATATATATATATAAATATATATATATTTTGCTGATGCAGTATACAGTGTGTGTGTATGTGTGTGTGTGTATATACACATATGTATATATATGTATATACACACAAATGATTCCTGGAAAAGAACTCAGAATGCTTTGCTAGCAAAACACTGTGGTGTGCAAAACTAGAACTCAATAGAAAAAAGCCATTTTTCTGAAGGCCACATAGCTGAGAGTCTTCAGTTTACCTCATTCTTTGTAGCAGCCCTTGATTTTAACAGTTTTTTGTAATAGGTACAAACGATCCCATGCCTTTCTAGGTGCAATTTTAAGTTAAGCTAAAATTCTTTTTATGGTAATTTATTTGTATATGAGGGTAGAAGGTGAGATCATGTCATACCTTAAAATCCTAATTTTGGGAAACTGACACTATTTAAATTATTAGCAACTGTTATACAGAAAATCTCTTTTTCTACTGCATTGTTACGTTAGCATTCATAGATGTTCAAGCACAGCATTTTACCATAGGTAAGCATTTCTCTAGCACATACAAAATGCAATGTTTAAAGTAATGCAAACACTATCCCACTGCAAAGATGGATAAACTTATTTTCAGATGAGTATTAATTCATCTTTGCCAAAAAAATGAGCAATATAATTGTTTAAAATGTATGCCTTGTTTTCTAAAGTTGGTATTTTGAACATAGATTTAATGGCCACCCAAATTTGGAGTAAATATTCCTCGCTAAAAGTAGTTTTATTTTTCAGCACAAGGATAAACCATTGAATCCACAGACATCTTAATTCACTACTAGGAGGGTGTTCCAGGGAAGCTGCTTGCACTATCAGTATTTGTTTTCCAGTTAATACATAGTTTACCTGAGATTTATTCTGAAAACAAAAAATTGTCTGTTTTGAGCACTGTTTCATTGAGCTTACTAGAGAAACTGCATTAATGGATAGACAGTCATTTTAGGATGAGATTTATGTTAAAATAAAATCAGCAGTTTCCAAAATAAACACTTACCAGATAACCTGGAGTGTTTAAAAATAACTCAGTTTGCACAATTATTTTAAACTCTGTGCCATTCAGACCATAGTGGGTCCCTGCCTTTCTCCATCTCTTCCCTCTCCCAAGGTATTTTAATACAAAAAGATTATTTACTGATGTATATTTTCTTTTGAAATTTTTGACCAAACTTGTCACTGGAATGGTTTCTAAGTACTTTTTTTCCCAGTCAGCTCATTCACAGGTAGAATGGAGTGTTTATGGATCACTAAATTTTTCTGAAGTATACTAATCTGTAAATACAGCCAAGCATTTACTTGGAAGTCATGGTTTAAATACAATTTAGTTCCTAATTTAGGCCTTCATCTGCATGGGCAGTCTGAGGCCCCTGATGATCGTGGTGGAGGTAAAAGGGAGGGTTCAGCTGTTTGGTATGTGTCAAAATTTTGGTGTTATCACTACTGTGTCCTAAGATAAAGTATTCACTAAAACTTGGATTATAAATTACTTTTTCAGAAATGTTACACTTGTAAATAGTTCGAGATTTTTGTAACTGGAACACATCTGGGGGGTGGGGAGAGTTTCTCAGCTGCTAAGATTTCTTTCCCTTCCTGCCCCTCCAACTTACTTATTACAGTTATTGTAACATCGTGTGGATTTAGGCTTTGATTAAATGGATCATAATAATAATTAAAAAAACCCAAACTTATCTTGGAGCATACCCAGACTGTGGTTGGCTGACTGGAAATTGATCTGATCTGCCAGTGCTATTGCTATGAATTATTAAATGTTAGCAAAGGTATAACAAATAGATTTATTAAATATTTGAGTATTTCAAGTCCAGAAATAGATACGGCCAAATGCATTTAACAAACCCAACCCAGTAATTGAAGAGACAGCTGTCAACAGTTGCTTTTAATAAGGTCACTAAGTACTATATAGTACAGTATTAATTTATAGCAGAAAATCATATCTTGTAAACTGTATATAAAACACTGTTTTATGGTGCAATCATTTGTCAAACTTATGTCTGTTACTTTTGTTTTAAAGTTGTGTGCATTCTTTTCATACCTAAGAGCATCACTGTAAAATCTGCTGAAGATTATTTATAGGTTTTATTTGCACAAGGTTTTGTTTTGAACTACAGGAAGTTCGTACTGAACATGCCTAAACAGCTGTAGACTTTTTCAGTTCATGAAAAGCAAATGTTTCTGTATGAATCTCCTCCAAAGGTAATCCCATATTTGTGTTGAGTGTTTACATAAACTTCTGATTCTGCCAGCCATTTTTTTTAACTTTTTGAAGGACAGCTCATTTCATACGTCACTAGAGAATTCCTTTCATTCTTTTGCTTCTAAATCCTCCCAAAGGTTTGATGCCCCATCATAATGTAATTTGTGCACACTTTGTCATTTATTTGGCTAACAAAATGTAAGACTGGAAACTGACAATACTTTCAGAGGGAAAAACTAGTCAATTTGTCTGTCTAAATCTTAACATGGATCTCAGCTGAAATAAGCCTGGAAGCTGTTTGGCTCAGACCTGGGGCTGGTGTGCTTCCCAGAACACACCAGTCCAACCACTGAATGTGGTTATTCCGCTGTTAATCCAGCTGGAGAGCGATGCTGGTGTCCCAAAGGCACGGGCAATATGCCACACTCTGAACCCTGGCCTCTGGCTGAGGTGGTGCCGCCAGAGCAGGGCCCTCCTGCCTTCCCTGTGTTTCCAAGACGCTGTTTAACCACTCCAGTACACGACTGTAGGTTCCTGTTTGCCCTGACACACACACATGGGAAAATGAAAGCTGTCCTTTAAAACCTTTGTGAAGGATGAACATAATGAAGGAAATGGTGTCTGCAGGCGGGCTGTCCTGCCTGGGCTCGAGGCTGGGCCCAGCGCCTGCACCCCCGGCCTTTACTGAGGGTTGTTTTCTATTGGTTAGAGCATTTTTTCAATGAATGATTTCCGAACAAATGTTAATACAAACTGTATAAAATGAACATAATTTTCTTCACTTGTATTTTTGTTATTGAGCAAGTTTATCAAAATAAATTGTCTACTAAAGCGACTGGCTCTGGCTACACTGAGTGGAACCGACCCCGTCCCGCACACAGGTGTCTGTCCCACCTCAGGTTCAGGTGTTACCTCCCCTCCGGTGTCTGTCCCCTCAGGTGTCCCTCCCCTCTCAGATGTCTGTCCGTCCCCTCAGGTGTCCCTCCCCTCAGGTGTTGTCTCCCGCTCGCAAGGCTCCTCGCCTCCCGCCCACCGGTGCCCTCAGGCGGCGGGAAGCGCCGTGCCGGGGCCGGCCCTGTCTCCACCGGCAACGCCGCAACAGCGGGCGGGGAGCGGGCTGGGCCCCGCCGCTCCCGGTCCCGCACGAGGGGAAGGGTCAGGGCAGCGCCGGGAGGTGCTTCAGGGGTTTGGGGATTCGCTGTCACTGGAGCGGTGCCAGGGACGGAGGGTGGGGAACAGAAGAGCCCTTTTTCTCTCAGGTGAGTCTCAGCGGACGGGACCGGGCAGCGCGGGGTCGGAGGAGCCGAGGGGTCTCTCCCAGGTGCGGTGAGGTGAGTGTCGGGCACGGGACAGCGCAGGGTGGGGAACCCAGCGCACTTCTCTCGGGGGAAGGGTCTCGGGGACTGCGCTGACACCTGCTGTGAGTCGAAGAGACCTGGATGGCCTGGGCGAAGCCATGGAGCCCAGCCAAGGGAAAACCGGGATTTAATGTTTTTTGCTTGACTCGTACCGCGCCTAAACCCCAGGGCAGCTCGCCCACTCGCTGCCAGCCCGGCTGGCTCAGCTCCTGCCGCCGCTCTGGGGTTTGCTGTGGTTAATCTCTTTTTCCTGATTGGGCTTAGTAGCGGGTCTCCCAGCAGCTGTGCACACATATAATTAACTGCATAAAATCCCCTTAACAAGCAGCTCCTGCAGAATAGTTCCTAAATGTGTTTTCCATAAATGGATAATTGTAACTTCTCTTTATATTCTAGTTTGCTGTTGTCCCACATACAATATAAATTATCATTTAAGTTGATGGCAATATTAATACCTTTCTAATTGTGTTTATTCAGAAGGGTTTTAACTTTTTTGTTCAAATGCTGTCTTTTCACTTTTATTTTTAGCAAGGCTAAGTATATTCATATATTGGATACACACATCAGGAAAATGGCATGGTTGTTGGACAGTGATCAATATTTGGAAAAAATTGGGTGAGGAAACTGTTGCAAAATCTAGTTGAGCATTCATGTGTAGATGGAAAATAAATTATAATTCATATAAAGTATATACTATATCCCTTCAAAACACCATATAGTAATGCTTAAACAACTGTCAAAGTATAGAACAGTTCCTACAGAAAAAACTTGAAATGACTTTATGACAATACAGGAATAGTATGGGTAATGAGTTGCTCTCATAAAATTATTGTCTCGTAGGTTGACAGAATTCCATCTACAGGATGATCATCCACTATGGCAAGATTTTGCTGTGCCTCATCTAGAACCAGATAATGGATTGCTGGGAACACGTAGCAGCAAGATAGAGGATGTGCTGGTAGGCACGTTTTCCTACAAAAGGGAGCAACTAGTACAGTAATCCATACCCACTGTAAATTCAGAGTGGGGAATAAATAAACTGATAGACAACTAATATGCTTCATTACATACATTTGCATATATACACTGTCTTGGTTTTGAAGGACAGGTGCCTGCCAAGCAAGGCAGGAGCTTATTTTAGAATAGAAAAAAATGCAAACCCCCTCCCTCCAAATTATTAAAAGGGGCTCTCAGGCAAAGATATGAGGATAAGAATAACAGTTCTTTAATATGTATAAACAAAATAAAGTAAAACAAAAACCAACTTCAACCTAATAGGAAAATTAGAATAAGATGCAGTATTAAATAAAAAGATAAAATTTCACAGTTAGAATACAACTTGACACCCTGTCAGTCAGGGTGTTGGTAGCAGTCTGGTTGGAATGGTGGCTCCAGTAGTCCTCCTGGAGTAACAGATGGTTCTTCTGAAGCAGAGATCTTGTAGAAGGGTGAAGTTTTCCTCCAATGGTCCAGTGGTGATGTTGAAGGGTCTGGTCCTTCCTCTGGGAATTTAGTGGGAGAGAAGGCTGCTCCTCTGGGAATCCAGTAGAAGGCAGATGCCTGTTCTGTCCAAATGCCCAGATTATATTCAGTTGGGAATGCTTGGCTCCTCCCCCTGGGCGGAGCTTCTCACAATAGGATGATGTTATTCTCTGAGTCATGTGGTGGGTCCTGACAATGGGATGATGACATTCTGTGAGTCATGGGGTGGGTCCTTAATTGCCCATTATATAGGAAATGGCTCCCGGAGGGAGTTATCTATGACTCATGGGGTCAGGTGTTAATAGCCCATTATCAGGAGATAGTCCGGGGGAGGAGGCAATGAAAACACTGCCCCTTCTGATTTTAACAGTTCATGAAGATGTAGATATAATACAGACCTTCTGGAATATTCTTATATTGTAACCTAAGGCAACACACAGACAGTTTGATAGATGTGATCACTCATATAATGAAAATGCATGTAGTTTCTGTGCAGCGATGAATCTGAGAACAGATGGGGCAAAACAATAAATTATATCAAATGTTGATACTGCATTTTTCCTCCAAAGGCAGAAGGCAATATATATCTGTTCAAACCCTGAGTTGTGCTTGGTAGATGCTTATTTTTATTCCTGTCTGGTAAATCACAGGGGTATTTATTTTAATTCTTTTCTTGAACTCTCCTATTTCTTCTTATCATTCCTGTCTGCTCTAAACTAAGCTCTCTTTCCCCTTCCTTTAGCTCACAGTCTGGGGGTGTTGTGAAAGCTTCTTTTCCTTTGTATCCCACATTCAAAAGAGTATTCCAGTATATAAAATTATGTTCTTGGACATGCACTGCTTAGCAACAACTTTCCTTAGGACTTACATTTTTGTCTCATTTAGACAGCACATTTAATTTCTCATACTGCATGCCTTTTTTTGTCACTTGATCTGTAGAGAGGACAGACGAAGAAAACACAGTCTCAAAAGGTGCAGACAACAGAAGAATGGATAAGAAACTACAGTTTGGAATCGTTGCAATTAACATTAGAAGATCTGGTAAATAAAGGCAATATTATTTTGTAGGTACAATACTGCCTTTTCTCTAGTCAGTTTTAACTTGTGTGCATCTCTGATGTTAACCATGCATAGTGCTCCAGGAATTCAGGAAATGGTGTCGAAGAGATGGAGTTTACAGAGGAGACTGTTACTGATTTTGAATCCAGACTTTCTGAGTAAGTATCCATCTTCTGTACTGTTTTGATGTATGACTGATTTCGTATCTCCATTACTGCAGGCGCTGCCTTAAATCTTGACTTGTTATCTCTGGGTACCTCAGAGTATCTCAACATTAAATCCTTTCTGCTGAGATTTAGAGTAAGGGGTAGTTGTGTGTCACTACAGCTGAGGCTTGGGGTTTTTTAAGGAAGATGCTTATCAACCAGGTGTTGATGTGAAGCAGTCTGCTCA
Organism: Bombycilla garrulus; assembly: GCA_013400315.1. Taxonomy (NCBI): domain Eukaryota; kingdom Metazoa; phylum Chordata; class Aves; order Passeriformes; family Bombycillidae; genus Bombycilla; species Bombycilla garrulus. The sequence goes on from VXBU01007889.1 coordinate 18,496, forward strand.
TTTTAGAAAGGCAGCCAGTGAATGGTCAGGTTTCCATATGTAACACTGTGTAGTTGGGGGTTATGCTTAGTGTAACTTGGATTAGCTTCAAGTCATGGATGCAATTGTGACATTGAAGTTCAAAGTATCCTAAGGGAATTTTAAATGTGTAAAATCAAGGAAACCTAAATAATTTAATGTTTAGGTTCAATAAGCTCTAGAATAATCTTCACAATTGATAAGAGTGCTGCCATTTCAGCATACTCCCTGTCTCAGGCTTTTATAAAGCACAAGCAGCTTTTCTGTTTTGAAAAAGAAAAATAGATTTTTCCCCTTTAAAATGTTGGGTTAAACTTCATTTGCCAACTTGTAGACACTATGTGCATGGAATTAAAAATCCGTTGATTAAAGTAAAACTATTTTAGAGGACAGGAACAGTTATAACCTGTTTTACCCCAGGTTATAGATATTTTGATATTAAACTTTTGGAAGTTGTTCTGCTTTAGGGAAAGAAGTATTTAATTGGTTAGCCCTACAACCACCAGTTGTGTAAGGGCATATTTAACATATGCAAAATCTGTGAGAAACTGATATTTTAAAACCTGTGAGAAGAGGGATGTGATGGAGACAGGTGGTTGATTCTTACGCTGAAACCCAGTGTGAGAGAATGCTGTGGCTAAATGTGTGCTCTGCCTTTTGCCAGAGCGATTGAACTCTATCAGCACAGAATTCAGTGGCTGTTGCAGGACAGCAGAAAGGTAACTTGAACTTTGCAGTTTATTTTTAGAATGAAACTCTGTATGGCATTAAACGCTAAATTAACTTTTGAATACTAGTGAAAAGTGGCTTCCAGAAAGCTTTTGTATTTTCATTATATACTACAAGTTCCACATTATATGCAGTGGATTGTTTTTCCTGACCTTTCATTGGTATGCAGTTTTCTGCTTCTTAGATTTAGTCTTTTCCTTTCTCTTTGCAGTCTTAGTCATCAGGTCCTCCCAGCACAATTTAAATGGGAGCAGACAGTGCTGAGCTTGACCTCTGCCTGTAGTGGAGCTGTCTTGTGGTTCATTGTGCCCACTCTTGCACAGCTGCCTCATGAGACTGTGCCTAGCAGTGCTAATGCTCAGGATGTAACTCCCTCTTGAAGGCAATAAGGAAAGAAGCAGCATTCCAAAATCTGGTTTCCACAGAGTAGCTTGATTTAGCCTGAGGGGGCCAAAATTATTTTTTATTTATCCACTCAAGTAATGAATAAGTTGTCTTGGGAAGAAGGTAATATGATTCACTGGTAAGGATTAACTGGGAGGCAGTAGGACTCTCTTTTTTTCTTCTTCTTTTCCTCTTTAACTTTGTCACTGTGTCATCTTTATGCTAAAAAGTTTTAAATTAAAATGCGTAATACTTGATTTAAAAATGGTGTTTTAAAGAATAAACAGTAAAATTATTAAACTGTAGATAAGCTAATATTTACATTGGCTTTTCTCTTTTAAGGTGTTCGGTGTTATAAAAGGAACTAAAGTTGGACTTTTGGTTGATGTATCTCATTTGAGTTATGGACCTAGACTACTGGATTTTCAGAAGAACCTTCTGGTAAGTAATAGTCAAACAAATTTTGCCAATTTTAACATACTAATCAAGCTTTTGTGGAACTAGAAGCCAGGAACCAAATATAAAAAAGTCTGCTTAAAATCCTAATGTACAATGGAATAGAAATTTTCTCTTGTAAAAAAGTATGCTCTAAATGTCTTTGTAGTATTTGTTAATGTCCAGATGAAAACAAATCCAATATACTTCAAAATATGATTAAGGGAAGTGTTACTGTTAAAGTTTCTCAATTCTTTCAACATTCTCAATGGAATAAACTTGCCTAACAAAAGCAGCTTTAAGAGGTAGAGCCAAATTGTAAATAGAGCTGTTTGTAGTAAATATAGTTTAAGTTAACATTTTGTCACAGTAAGGCCCACGTCAAATTTTTTGTCAGAATTTGGTGAATTAATAATTTTCTGTGTTCTCAGAAGAAACTTGTCCTTTATTGTGCTCTTTGTTTTTAGAAAACTTTTGCAGTAAGGAAGGAAGATACAATGTAGCTGGTTTACTGTCTATATTTGATACTTGGTACAATTCAATTTCCCACACTCAGGAATTATGTGCCATCAATTTATATTATTTGTGGTTTTCATTAGTGTGTTTCAAATAAAACTACTTCAAGAAAACTCAGTTTCCACGTTCTCTGGTTTGCATAGCCTGAATATCTGAACTATTGTTTAGCCCTAGCCATGATTATGTGCTGAATATTTTTTAGGAACTTACTGGCAGGTGAATATGTGCATTCTAGATCACTGCTGTTTCATGTGGTCATCAACTGAAGAGAAAAACTGATAACAGTAAAACAAATATGCCTGCCTCCTGCCCCATAAAAAAATTAGTTGGAATGCCATAAGTTTGCAGGTTTTATCTCTGTCCTTACCAAATCTTTGAATCTGTGAGGTTTTCTTGGAAGCTTTTTTAGTGGTAGCTGAAAATACTGCTGTAACTACTTTTAGAAAATTACTATTTTTAGTCTTTTACATAATAACCCTACCAGAAGCAGCATGGATAGTAATGCATTCATAATTTTTTATTTATTAGTGCTTAATGGATGAGCAGCTTTGTTATAAGAAGCAATTGTACTGCCTCTCATTCAGTACAGAAATTTCACCACTTTGGGAGAGTCCAAAAACCATCAATGTTCATGTGTAAGTAAGTTAATTGCTCTGAAAAATCAAGATGTTTCAAGCAAGGTCTCAATTTAATTTGAGCAATCTCTTGTAGGTAATAGTGGTTTTCATCTTGTGCCTTCAGTGATTTTAAGAGGGGAGAAAAGCAATGAACTTGACATGCAGTCAGTGGTTTCAAGATGGTTTTCATGTATAAAATATTTTAACTGCTCCTGTGGTTTGTAGTAATCTTTGTGATCTATCTTATTTAGCACCTAGGTATTCTTTTTCTTGTTTGCCTGTCCTAGGCTACATGAAGCAAGACAGTGGATACAAGAGCTGGAGCCTGGTCGAGGCTGCAATTTGCTGAAAGCCTTAAGGCATGTCTTTCCAATGAAGGAACTGAATTCCTTGGTTCTTATTGTAGGAAGCTGGTAAGTTCATTATCTGTCTTAATTAGATTTAACTTGGATACAGGATTGGTACAAGAAACTGAACTTGATACAAAAATAAATAGAAAATTTAAGATCTGTGTATTACATATTTTTAGTTTATACCTTTGAATTCCTTTATTTCTTCCCTTTTTCTTACGGTTTATAAATCTTCTCTTTCCTGCTATGAAGCTACATTTTTGTTTTGTAGATCGCTTATCACAGTAATCTATAGAGAACCTGATAGCTCTAATTTGACATCAATTAAGTGTCATTAAAGATGTCACTGAAAGAGTCCACACCTCTGGGAAGATAAGAGGATTAGATTTTGCTATAAAATATCATTAAGCTTTCAAAGATTCTCTCTGTGATTTTAGTAGTGCTGATGGAGAACTTTAAATGTCTTATTAAATAAATGAAACCAGATGAGATTATATAAGTTATGGACTCAAATTTTGCAGTTCTACTGTCATAATTTGAAAATTGTGATATTGGAGTTGGGATTAAAAGGAAAAGACTACAATAAGAATTCTAGGATTGTTACCTTACTCCTAGTTTACTAATTGTATTTTTTTCTAAATGTGCAGAAAGGGATTGTATAAGCTTGGCAAGATTGATAATTAGAGTAATTGAACTTAAATTTCAGGTAACTTACTGAACACACAGTGTTGATTACAAGGTTTCAAGTTTTGCTTAGATCTGCTCTAAACAGAAAACAGAAATTCATACTATGTGAAAAATTCCTTAATTTCTGTCCCTGGCAGCAAAATTTTACTTTCTTTGGTGAATTTGGAAGCAGAGGACATCCTTACATACCAGAGCTGGAAGGGTTTTTTATCACAGCAGCCAAAACCACAACCCCTGATTTTCAGCTTTCAGAGAATACTTCAGAACATTTCATTCACAAGCTGTTATGAATGGCAGTAGAATCCTAGTGGGTTTGTTGTCATTCAGATTTTCAGGACAGAACCAAACTCCAGTAATGGTTGAAAGAGGGAAAGAAGGTCCCTCCAAAAGCATGATTATGCTAAATACCTAAATAATTCCCATGATTTATTGTTTCTTTCCCAGGTTTTCTTCCATGTCTTCTTCAGCAGGGCCTTTTTTTCCCCATTTGATTACTGCCATTGTTAATATCTTTTTTCTTTACTTTTTTTTAATCAGCCCTGATCAGTCTTTTGAAATATTATGTGATTATGCTCAGCAGCATATGCTGGGGAGAAAAGTGCAGATTCACACTGTTATGTATGACTGCAGCAACCCTGCTTCTCTTGTAAGTAATTGTGTTAATACTTAACTTCCTGAAGTGCCCTGTCATTTTTTTTCCTATTCAGCTGTAATGCCTTTTCTCATAAACTTGTGGGAAAACTAACCTAGTCATTAGAGTTCTTGAATTAGTGTTGTATTCTCTTCAGAGTAGATTTGCACACATGAAAATATAGTTTAGAGCACCATCTTGTAACTTGCCTTACTGAGTTCGATTTTCGGCCATATTAAAATAAAACGGATAAGCAAATGATTGAAACATCGTTATTTTGGCTTTCTCACTGCATGTATCTGAAATATTCTTTTTCTGTCTCTACTGAGAACTGAGTACCAGCAACCCACATTATCAAGAGACTATCAAATCAAAGTAACTGTTTCTCTTCGTATTTTTATATGTAGGCTTTTCTAAAGAACCTTGTAGAAGCTGTAAGAGGCCGTTATCATTGCTACTCTTCCAAGGGGGAGGTAGGTGACAGGGGGAGGTAGATTTTCACTCTTGATGATTCTTCATTGAGAAGGTAAAATAATTATCACCTGAGTAGAAGTTGATAATAAGGATTGATGCTGAAAGTCTCTGTCATAGAAATGCTGAGGATGTGCTCAATAAACCTGTGGTTAATCCCTTCTGCAACCAAAAACATTTCCTAAAAGTGCAATAAATTTTGCCGTTATTGTTTACTGACTTAGAGCTGATAAAAGTAGCAGCTTACTATAGAGTGATTCAAAGTAATAAAGTAATATCTTGTTTATAAATGATTACTAATTTATATGCAGAGCATTAGATACATTTACACTCAATTCTGCTGTGCCAGACAGTCTTGTATTGATGTTTGCACAGTAAAGTAAGAAAGCTGCTTTCAGCTGGTGATTGAACAGCTTAACTTATTTTTCCCCATGTCTTTTTATAATTGCAGAATTTTGATAGCAGTGATTTTCATCTGCTACTTCAGGAATCCCAGAATGCTAAGGACCTACTCAAAAGCATCAAACAGACTTTTCAAAGAAGAGTTAGTGGCTTGCTTGGTAGTAAAAGAGAATATGTGTGTATCTTTTTATTTTCAGATGTACTTTGAATAATTAAGGTTAGAAATCTTCAGTGTCCACAATATGAAAAAAAAATTGTGTAATTGATCAGGTATTTTGATATGTGAACTTGGAATATTCTCTATTGAACATTAATTGTAAGAGCAAGTTAAGAAAATGAGTAAAGGAGACATTTTGCTAAATATTCTCCAAAATGCATAAAAAGAACATTGTCCTGTGACCATAATGGGAATCTAAGGAGCACTAGCCAAACTCTATGCACAGTCATATAAATGAAGTAACAACAGTCTTTTAAGCTGGTGAAAAGATACTCCTGTGTGATTTAGTTGGACACTTAAAATCCACTGCAAACTTGTAAAGGCTTGTTCTGGTAACACTGTTATACAAGTCTGGGAGGAATTTTTTTTGTTAGCAAAATAGTCTGTTCTCTGTCACAACCACTGTAGGTATTTGTGTGATGTGGACAAGTCTGATCTGAGATGGGGGCTGAAGCTCACATTGGGTATCCTTGTGTACCTGTTCATCTGACCTGAGACATTCCAGACAGGAGGCAAAAGTAGTCATTTGTGAATAAAATGTCTAATTATTTTTCCCCTCATCCTTCCTATGCTGCACATATATTTTTTTTCTCTCTTTCAACCTCATAGTTACTAAGGACTGTGTAGACTATCTATGGAGCAGAAGTCACTCTGAAATGACTTAGAAGATTCTCTATCCCTAATTCCAGCACTTTAGTTTTAATTATGTTCACCAGAATTCCAGGCTGGATATTTTGAATTCAGGGTAAAAAATAAATTATGTTAAAACTTGCAAGAGATTTTTTTGAAATCCATTGTAGGTTTCCACAGCATTTGCAAATACAGCACCTTTCAGCTTCTTCCTGAAGCCTCCAAAGCACAAAGGACCTTTAGTTATTCAAACACCAGGCATCCTGGCCAAAACCTCAGCAGACTGGTTAAAGACATATGGATTGAAAGGTAGCACAGAATGAACAGCTCAACAGCTATGAAACATGAATTGAAGACAGAATATGTGTTTTATTTAATGTATTTTTTTCTTCCTATAGCTAAAAACTTAGACCTTTATCAAGTTCTGGCTCCCAATGCTTTCTCTCCTGTGGAAGATTTTGTACCTATTCTTAAAAAAACAGTATCATCAACTCTGCATGAGGCAAGTGATGAGGAACTTTTTTCCCTGGGTTTGTGGGTCCTTTTTCTTTCTATTGCTGCATTTTTCTAATTTAAATCAGTACTTTATAAGTTAGCTGAAATTCTACAGGCTGAAATTTGAGTCATAGATTCAACTCAAATACTTAATGTCACTCTTAAGAATGACTCAGGAGGAAAATCCATGTTAGTTTTTCTTATGTTGGGCTCTGTAAACAGTTAACTCTATTTATCCTTCTAGAAAGTGATGATACAGTTTGAGTGGTATGATGGAACTGTAAAAAATATCCATGTTGACCTGCCAGTATTGTACAACTATCAGGTGAGTTGTCTGTCGTGATGTGGCCTTGTCAGGGTTAGACCATCTAATTATTCCTCATTAATTGTCTTGTTAGCTTAGTGCTGCAGGGATTCATGTGCAGACAGCTCTCCATGCAAGTCTGCAGTCACTGGAATTCTTACAGGCTGTATTGATCCTTGAGGATTTCCTCCTAGATCAGAATGCAGATCATCAGAGAATGGGACAAGTTTAATGAAAGAGAAGCTGTCTGGGATGCTTGCAGCCAGGGTTTGCCATATAGTGGTCTGTCAGTCCTTTTTCTTTCCCACTTCACTGGCAGTCCTGACAAAGGGATGTGGGAATGTTTCCAGGCAGAGCAAATAATTCATTAAAGTGGCAGTGATGTGAAGTCTGTAGAACTCTACAGCCAGACCAAAAGGAGAGTGTGAAGTGGCTGAAATGAAAAGCAGCTTCTGTGGCTCCTTGCTCACTGGTAGAGGCTTGTGTTTTGTGCTCCTGAAGCATGCTAAGTTATAGTTCTATTTCTGAGTTCAGGGCCCCTTTTCTAGCTTGATATGCCCTCATATAACACCTTCATATACTTGGAAAGGTCATGGTGTATAGAGTTTGGACAAATTACCTTAAGATCAAGTTGGTACTGTTAAAGAATTACATGTGTTTGAGAATATTATGTTTATGTTAAATGATGTGTTTTGTTATGAATGCTGCCTCAAAATGCTATTGAAGAAGGGTAAGCTTGGAAAAACTGTATTTTTGAAGCTTTTTTTTTTCTTTATATTTCTGAATACTATTTTGGAACATGGTGGCAAGAGGAAAAGTGAAGTGCAGATTCAGACCTTTAGATTCTTTGTTGCTTTTTTATCACCATATGTTTTTTTCATGGACTATGTTTTCATATCTGTACTAAGACTGAAGTGTCTAAATATAAATTAATGAAAATATTTTTTATTTTTCTTTACTATGCTGTTAGTTATTTTTATATTGAGCATTTGGCAATAAAAGACTTGAATGTTTTATTTGTAACATAAATTTTCTTTATTTATGCATAGAAACTCCTTGCTAAAATGGTAGGAGTCTATGAGAAACGAATTGACTGGCTATCTGGTGCTAGCAGAAGAATATGGGGAAGTGTTTGTGAAAGAAGGTATTGTATTTGATTTTGGGTGTTTTTTGTAGGGTTTGAAGTCTTAATGTGTTTGAGGACAGTGCTTATTTACATCTTGTCAAAGGCCTTACTCAATCTCAATTGCACATTTGCTCTTTTTCCTGTTTACAAACTTTGAATATAGTTTCAGACAAAAGGAAGGTAGCTGAGGCCCCTGATAGTAGAGATTTTCCTGCTCAGTGATCAAGGATTGAATTAGCCCATCTAGCCATTGTGTTGTGCTGGGACCTCACATCCCACTCACTGTCCGTCACGTCTGTGGGTCTTTTTAAAACCACTGCTCCCAAATCATTCCTTGTCTGTGAACTGTGACCATCCTGCATTGTCTCTGCAAGCAAGACTTAAAACTGACCCTGCTGAGCAGCTCATCATGAGCACTTTTCTTTAAACAGGTAACATCAGCCAGTCCATACCTGGGCAACCACTCTGGCACTGATGAGCTGAGAGAAAGTTTAGACCATTTGTCTTTGCAGTAATATTCCATGTGTTCCTGGAATGATGGCTGGGAAAGGACAGTGAACTGTCCAACAGCTCTCCTTGCTGCAAACATCCACACACTCCAGGAGGGTTTGAGATACTCAAGTACAGACAAGGAGGAGGAGCTGTTTGGGGTTCAGGAGCCATTATGGCACTACAAGTAGCCAATACCCCGATTATTCTATATTTTAGGAAAGATAAAAGTTTCCATTAATGTTCCTATTTTTATTTTTTAAATGTCACCTAATGTTTTGCAGAATTGTTTAAAAATATAGATTCAGTGTTTATAGTGATACATAGGTAGAAGATACTTTCCCTGACAAGTTAAGAATGCATTGAAGATAAGAGTACATAATCAAGACTTCTTTCTTTTTTTAATTAATAGCATTTTTTTTATATAGGGTGGTTATACTTGTTGATATATCAGTGACAAACTCTACCTACATCTCTCATATCCAACATTCTTTGCGACTTTTACTTGAGGAACAAATGTCAAGTAAGGATTACTTCAATATTATAGCGTGAGTAACTGTTTAAGAGTCTTTTAAAAGAACTGTAATGCATTGCAATGAAAGAAGTATGCTGAGAGATTGTAGTTACTAATAGGTGTAATTTAGTATTTCATATTTCTTAGTGAAATATTTGCGAGATGAGCACAGATTGGTCCTTATTGGGTGGGTGCATGAATCAGATGTATGGAGATCAGGTTAGTGATTAAAAATCACTGTTTTGGGTGAGGCTCACTGGAACTGTTTGCATACCTGTAACAAGAGAGATACAGGCAGCAGCTGAGAGTTGGAGTTCCTTTTTCACAATCCTTCCACTGAGCTTTTCCCAGTTCATGTGGATCCTAGTCAGGAAAAAAAATAAAACAAACCTTAAGTGATGGATAAATGTGGATAATTCAATGGTTTGAAACAGAAAATAGCTGGCATTGGGCAGTTTTATATCTGTAATACCCCAACTGAGATTTTTCTTCTTCAGTGAATTTGGTTTATCTTTTTGCTTGTTCTAAACCATTATCTGAAAATTAATTGCTGTTATCTTTCCATGAAAGATTTGGGAGTGACGTTGTGCCTTGGCAGCAGGAACTGCTTCCTTCCCAACCAGAAAACTTAGAAAAGGCTTGGAGGTAGGATCAAACAATTATCCCATGTATGTGAATTTCACAGAGAAAAGTTGCAAACAATTTTAAAAAATTATAAGTTTATCATGTTACAAAAATGGGCTGCCATGTTCTACAGTGATTGTTCATAGTGCTTTCTTGTAAAGGTTAATAATAAGCCTTGGTGACTTTGCATTTCATATATATACATAATATATATGCACACAGATACAGCAGTGTCTGTGTAAGGAATGAACAGGTTACATGAAGAATTGAAAACTGCTTCAAATACAGCTGGGATGTGAGATCTTATCAATGGGGTTTTCCCCACATTCTTTGGAAAAAAACCCAGGTTTCTGTTTGGGGAGTCATACCCTCAGTGTTCTTGTTATACCTCTAGTTTAATTTCTGTTTCTCTAAGTTCTTCTATATTAATATTTTTCCACATAGAATTAACAGAGAATTCTTTCCTCCGTATGTTCTGTATCTTATTTTAAAAACTAATTTGCCATGCTGGCAGTACAGAAATCATTTGGGCCATTATGTAAACTGGTTTTGCCCTCTGGAATTTTCAAAAATGTTGGACTCCAGTGTCGTGTTATTTAAGATACTTAGTTCTCTTTATTGTTTTGAGCAGAAACTAGAGCTTTTGTTTCTTCATTCTTTGAACTGTAAACATCTTGGCTTAGGTGGGTGTTGAGCTTGGAGTGCAAGGGCAGTAGAAATTTCATGAGTGCACTCAGAAGAGCTGTGGAAGTTGACTTCAAAGACAAAGATAAACACAAATCACAGGGGCTCTATGTGCTGACTACTGGAATTCCTGATCAGGAAACAGTGAGTGTCATCACAGGCAACTTTCTCTAAGTTTCTATCAAAACTAATATAAACATTGTTTTCCTCTTTTTTCCCCTTATGGCTAGTCATCACAGTTCATTGGCAGAATGTTCCTCCTTTACATACCTAAGGCAGCACAACTGTCAGGATCCCAGACTCCCATTTCTGTAATTGTTAGTCATGTGTTGGAGGTAGCAATTATTAATTATGTGTGAATTATAGAAAATTCAAGACATACCTTCAGTATTCCTTTCCCACTCCAGCTCTGGACATCATTTCACTTCAGATTTCTGAGTTTGAACAAGCTGTTTTTTCGTAATTGATAATTTCTGTACAACTCAGGGAAAAAAGACCATAAATAATTTTCCAGTGGAACTCTATAGCACACTTTGTAGAGACAGCTCCTATTTTTATCCCAGTAATCCCTTGCTTGGATCCATGTTTGTAGTGAATGTGCTCTGTGGCCGTTAAGCTGTGTACACAGCCTCGAGTTTCTGCATGTGTGCAGTGAGACGTCTCCTGCTTTTGTTACCAAACCTCTGGAACTTCTGGGCAGACCTAGGAAGTCATTAAAGCCCATATGGGTGATAAGGAAATGAGGCACAAATGTACAGTTTCATCCCTACTTTGCTTCCATGCACAGCTAAGTTGATGTCCACAATCTCTGTCTTTGGTTCCCAAATCTCCCCCAGCTCACCTCTTGTCTGCAGTAGAGCTGTTCCCACTGTGACCAGCAGTAGTGACAATTGTTTATCTGCATGGACTGAGGAGGCATTGGGCTACTCAGGGTAGGTTCCTGTGCTGAACTGCTCCAACTGGGAGGATTTGTACATCGGTCAGGAGCCAGTGGAGTAGATGGAAGCTTGTCTGAGGTGGAGGCTCCTCCTGATGTTTCTTTTTCCTCTTACAGCACACAGTCAGTGCTTATGTGGCAGAGGCCTGTGGAGGTTTTGATTTACAGCTGCACGTGTGTCTGTTCAGTGTGACCCCAGGCACTGACTCCACGGGAATTATTCCAGCCCGCTACGCTGACCCCAGGGAAGCAGCCAGTGCTTTGAGAGAGATTGTACAGGCTGCCCACGGGAGGTTTCACTGGTTTGGAGAAGCAGGTATGAGCAGAGGAAAGGCAGCACACACTTGTTCATTAATGAAATAATGCTTGTTAATGCTTTTCTACTCCCAAATCATGTAGTTTACTTTTTCTAAGATATGTTGATGCTGTACTAGCACTGACATATAAACGCAACTCATATAAGACTTTCAATCACATTGCAGAATATTATAATGCAGCCTTAATGAAGGATTTTTTTTTGTTTTCTATTTGAATTCACCATTTTCTCTTAGCCTTTTTAAAGATGCTTTGAACTATAGTTACTGATATGGTAGGTCCAGATGATCAGGCTTGCAGAAAACAAAGGTTTTTTTGCTTCTCTGCATTGGTATTTAACATGTTGTACAAATTGTTGAACATTTAAGAAAATACTTATTTTGTACACTTTAAAAAACCCATGCTAATTAACATCTGTTTGATTATCAGGTATTTTTGAAAGTGATGATATTACCAGTATTGTATCTGAAATGGAAAAAGCAAAGAACTACTCCCAAAAGGTATGAATTATATAGACCTTTTTAAATTACGTGTTTCTTCCTTTAAAAAATTCAAGAGTGTTTCTTCAGCTGACTATTCAGGAGATTGGACAAGACCCTTTTATGACGAGCAGGAATGTTCTAAAGTGTGAGAATAGTGACCATAGAGTAAATATGGACTAGAAAGCAGTTGCACAAGGGCACTGCAGTGACTGGTGTTGGAGTAGCTATGGTTCCATACCAAGTACAAGTTTACAGTTCAAGTGATTATTGTCAGTCCTGTGATGAATTCTTTTCAAGTAAATGAATTCTTTATTATAATAAAGTTATACATGTTATATGCAAATAAATAATACTACATTCTTGTAAGTCGCTGTGTGGGGAGGGCTTGTCATTAACACAATGTCTTTGTCAATTCTGAAACTATTGTTTTCTCAAGTATACTGAGGATGTAGAACTAGACTGTGTCTCACCATATTCCATGCACATGACTTTTTTCCAAAGATATCCAACAGAATAACTGAAGCAGGATAGCCAGCCTGGCAGTGTGGGGGCTGTTTCTTATAAAAGTGTGAATAGAAGGAGATCTGCAGTAAGGACCTTGTCCAGAGGGCTGAGTACCCTTTTGGATGAAAGTCTGAGTCACGAAAATTGGATTTTTTTAAAAGAGCTGGTGGCTGTTCAATGACTCCTTAAATATTTTGTTGTGTAGCAGTTGCATATACTTGGTTCACCGTCTTCCACTTTGTTCTAGCCTTGGTCTGTGTACACTGCTGCCTTTTAGTTTAGTCTGTTTGTCCAGAGCAGAAGTTTCCATACAGTGTGTTTGGGCAAGCACAGCACAAAGAGGTTTCTATTCAGTTTGAAGTGTTAAGCATTGTCAGATAGGAATTTTATTTATTGTTATAGTAGTAAATACAAAATACCTGTCTTTGAAATGTCATTTCCCTAAATTCCATGTATATTAATTACTAAACAATGTGGATTTCCATTTCAGTGTGCATTCCTTGTGGAGTCTTTAAAGCAACGCTCAGTGAATCAGTCTGTGAAATCTCTCACACCAGCAGGAGACTTGAATGTGCTTGTGAGGAACAAGAGAAAAAAAACACAGAAGGTGCCATCTCCTAAACCCACAGCTGTGAGTCTGGCTGGAATGGTCTAAAATGCTCCCATTTTTAAAATGCTGTGTGTTAATTTGAGATCCTACCCAGCTATTGAATGCTCCTCTTGGTTAGAGAAATGCTCAACTGAAAATTTGAAGGAATAAAAACAGCACTGCAATAGTACTTTGAGTTTATGTTTGCTTTCAAAATGCTACACATACCAAAAAGTGCATCTTACTAAGTGATTAATTATAGTGGAACCACACTGTAGTATCAAAAGGTGTCTAAATAATCCTTCCTCTGACCTTAAAAAAATAGTGTTTAATGGAAACGAGGGCAAAGCAGTAATGTGCTTTACCAAATTACATCTATTTTATAAGTCCTTCTAGAAGGTACTGAATTTTATGGTGTTCTGGTCATTTACAGATGAGACAGCTGCAGCTCAGTAGCATGTCAGGCCTCACAGAAAGCCAGCATAAAACAAGAACAGGATTCAGGATTTGTTTCCTGCCTGCTGTGCAGGTTAGAATAATGCAGTTACAATCCAGCTGAAATGTTTTTAATTATTTTTTTTATTTTTTTTATTAAAGGTGCTTAAGAATGTTAAAGACAACCATAGCACAGAGAGAAATACTCCTGTAAGAGTACTGGCATGGCGTTCTCCTAGTGCCAAAGCAGGAATTGCACCAGGTCTGTTTGGATTAGGGGCTTTTTGTCTTCAGTTTCCTTTGGGTTTTGCTTAAAAGACAGGATTTAAATTAAAGAGTTAAATTAAGATTTTAGAAACACCTGGAACTGTAATCTTTAATCAGATTTATGGGAGCCATTGTGTTTGTTTTGGAATTCCTTTGGGATCAGTTTTAGCTGTAATTTATCTCATTTGCTTCTGCACTGTGTAAGGAAGGATCTCTGCACAGCTGTGCAATGATTTCCAGGTCTTGGGATTGAATACCTAACCTTTATCAGGAAATGTCAAACGTGTCTGATGGAAAGCGGAACCCCACTGTGTTCCATGCCTAGAGCCATAAAGCTCAGCAGTTCAGACATTTATTATGTTATTGGTTCAATGTATACATTGCCACTAAATCTGTTAGATCCCATTTTAATGAATATGCTGTCCCACTTGATTTATTTATGATCTAGTAATGAAGGAAAAGTACAACATCAGTGTGCGGCTGTCTAAAGTGCTGACTCTTCCAACTGCTTCTGGTATATGAAAAGCTCTTAAACTGATTCCAGTTACTGCTGGTCCCTTAAAGCCCGATTAATTTATCTTTTTTTTTTTTTTTTTAATTTTCTGTGTTTTTTCTTTGTATCATTGCTAACATTTGCAATTTATTTTTCTTTACATTAAATTTGAGTCTTCAAATCTCCTGATGTGGATATGTAGCAGTGTTTACAAATCTGGATTTACATCTGAGATGCTCTGTTCAAAGTTGGTTTCTCCAACAAATATTTTGCTTGTTCAAACCCCTAATTTTTTCAGACTAACTCCTGTGACATTCATTTCTATGAAAGCCTCGTAAGTAGTGCTGTAATATGATTTTTCTTAACCAGTATCAAAGAAAATGAAGCATTTATAATTGTGGTAATATGAGTATATGAAGAGAAGAACAGGCTTGAGCTCTTCTCATGTAAGAGTTTTATCCAGCTGAACTAGATTAATGTGGTTTTTTTTTTTATCTGTTGTTTACTTGTAGCACAAACAGTAAAAGAATGGCCTCAGACTGAGAACAAAGGAAAGCACAAATCCAGGAAGCAGCCAGAGCTTTCTGTGTCTGTATTTTACACTGAAGAAGGAAGAAAAGTGGGTATGTGTTATCAGGATGGGATGGGTGAAGCCCTTTTCTTATCAGCACGTTTATTATAAAACTGGCAGGGTGATAAATCACTGATAACCAGTGTGGTTTGACCAGTGAGTTGAGAGAGTTTCACTTACCAAATAGTGGTAAGGATTTTTAGTTTGGGTGCAGGTGGCTGGCACATTTTGCCTTTTTTCTTTGTTTGTTTGGTGTGGTTTTGTTTGGTTTTTTGTTGTGTTTGGTTTTTTTTAAATTGAGTTTTTTCTTTTGTAAAGTCTGGGATCTTTTGGTCAAAGGTGCTCCAAGGAAAAGTGCTATGAACATGGTTTAGTTGATTAGAAGATTTGGTTTGGAATTTTTTGAAGGTGACAATTTTTTTAAATAAGTGATTTTTTGTTCATTTCTTAAATAGGTACAGTATATCAGAAGTATCCAAAGGTAGTGTGCATAAGAAAATCTTTTTGCTGTGTCACATTGCCAGAGGAAGAGGAAATCTGTTCAAGCAAAGAGGTATTTTTCTCCTTACTAATAAACTGCCATTTTGGAACTATCCATCTCAGTTCATGTAAACGTTAATTATGATTCTGTACAATGTGTTATTACTTAAACTGTTCTAATATTTGCCAACAATCAATTGCTCTATCTGTTTGTCTTACAAGTGGCTGACCAAGTACAGTATTAAAAAGCTTAAACTGGAGTTGCCCAGACTGATGTTTGGTCCAGGCTGCACCCACCAGAAGAAAACTGTGGAGTCCCTGCACAAGACAGTATCAGCAAAATACTGTTCTATCTTCCCCAGTGCAGAAATCAATGTAGGTTTTTGCAGATGTCAGGTACCTGCATTATGGAAAGGCTTTGTATTTGTTTAGTGAATGTTGATCGATGTTTCTGGCTTTCTAGTGTGATGTTCTCTTCACTCTTGCCTGTTCTTTCTAAATCATACTTCCACAAGGTCTTTTATTCACCACAAAAAAAAAAAAAAAAACCATTTAGCATGCTTGATGTCCAAACTACATATTCTTTAGAATGTGTAGCATCTCCTCTGCTCATACAGTATGAAATTATTTTTAAAATTCAAGTAAAACTTTTCAAAATCATGTGTGAGTTGAAACTGGGGAAATCTGGGATCTTGATTGTTTCAGTTTGTGTAATGACTGGAGAGAAGCGTAGAAAGTTAAGAGCAAGCAACAGTCACAGAATTATTTCTTACCATATTTCATAGATGTAAAGACAAAAATCTCCCTGATGTCCAGTGCCAACAGTGCATATATAGCAACTGAGCTCAGATTTCCTGAAATAAGATGCTCTTGTACAAACTGAACTTTTCCAGGGGATTGTGAAACATCTGCAGTTTCAGCCTAAAGAACTGGACACCTTCACAGAACAACTGGAGAAGGTGCTGCAGCGCTATATCCAGAGAGTGCAGTGGCTTCTCACAGGTACTGCTGAGCCTCTGGTTTTCTGGAAAGCACAACTTAAATACACACAAAACCTCGTCTGCTATTTCTGGTAGAATAGATCTGAATGTAAATCTGAACCTCCAGTGTGAAAAAGGTTCTCTGTCTTGCCTTTCAATGAAAGTTTAAAGCTTATTTTTTGTGAATACAAAAGAATTCAGCATCTGTGCAGCTGATAAACATCTCACTGACAAATAATTAGGTTTTGGTCTTTGTGTGTTTATGAATACAGAGCAGAATCTTTCTTTCAACAGAATATATACAGTAACATATACAAGCAAAATTAGCTTTTCTGCATGTTTTGCTATGAATGTGCCTTGCTTAGAAGTTCAGCATCACTACTGGTGAAGACTATTTTGATCTCTCTGTTGCTCATAAAGATGTTTGTTGGGAGACAGTTTAATTTTTGCTGGATTGTAAGGGAGCTACAATTATTTAATGCAAGTTGCTGCAATTAGCCAGTAATTAATGCTTGATAGTGCTAGTTTTGAAATGGCCAAAGACTTTTCTATTGTTAACCTTTTAACTACCTAATTGCCACATAGATTAGACTTAATTATGTAGAAATGTGCCCAGAATTACCCCTAAAGACCGAAGTTTTACATTATGCTCAGTAAAATAAGCCTGTGTAATAACTCTTAATGAGTTTTAATGTTCTGGCCCAGGAAGCCGAAGATGGTTTGGTACAATTTTAGAAGCAAATGTCTGTGTTCTGATTGATACATCTGGTTCCATGGGCCCGTGTTTGCCACCTGTCACAAAAGAACTTACCTCCCTTATCTGGGAACAGCTGAGGAAAAATGAAGTCAGGTATGGTGAATTACTGATAAAGACTGAAATCTGCACTCATTATTATGTAATCAGATTGCTTAATAATTACAGCACTGAAACACAATTCAAGTACTTCTTGTATATTAGAGTATAATGTGCATGTGACAAGAACTGCTTTTTCTGTTGCTTTTACCAGTTTTAAGTTCTGAACTCTCTAAGATCTGAGCCTCTACTTTAGGCTGATTTTGTTTACCCTTTTAGGCTCAGCATTCCCATAGATTTTCTGTTCATGCAAAGTAAGATATGCTTTTTGATTCTTCCAAGGCTGAAGATCTTAATCCAGCACTAGGCTCTTTGATAGGGGTTTGGTTGGTTTTGGTTTCTTTACTGTTGGGCTTGTGTTTGGTTTTATTTAAATTTAATTTATTTACTTATTTCAAAACTGGTTTATCCAAAGTGACTGGTTGTATGGGTTAGGGTTAAATGTTGTGGGTGATCTTTCTCCTCAGATTTAACCTGCTGAGATTTGCAGAAAATACAGAGAGTTGGAAAGAGTGTCTTGTAGAGGCAACTGATGAAAGCTGCCATGATGCTGTGCAGTGGGCTGCCACATGCCATGCTCATGGGAACTCCTGCATCCTTGCAGCTTTGCAGGTTGGTGTGCCACACCTTGGAGAGCACATCCTGTCTTCCTGACTGGTGACATTCTAGGAAAATTATGATGTCAAAATGTACAACGTCTTTATATGCAAATCACTGAACAGTTTAGAAATCAAGTCACTGTTTCTGGCCCTGGGGCTCATAGATACTCAAAATTAATTGCTTATGCTAAGTTTAAAAAAAAATCAAATATCAATAGTTTTGTTAATATTTGTGTTCAAAGAATACTGGAGAGGGAAAATTGCCAGTTGCTCAAAGTAATGTTTATGTACAACTGTGGCTGTGATATGTTGCTCTGACCCAAACAGGATTTTAAACAAGCAATGTTTGTTGGAATCTCATTGGTTTTGAGTACAATTCTTGAAACTTCAGTAACAGGTGAAGAAACTGTTCCCCTATAAAAATTCTCAGTGTAGAAATCAATAGTAATAATAACTTAAAGCTGAACTTGCAATTTCACAAGATTTAAAATTGGAATCAAAAAAGCAGTGTTGCCTTTAATGAACGATTCTTCTTCCAGACATCCTTGCACAATCTCTATGTAAATGTTATAGCTATAACATTAACTCAGATGTGCACTGAGGTAATTACTGTAGCAAATTTTCATAATATTCATTCAAGTCCTAGTGAGCCTGATTTTCAGACATTAAACATCTTTAACTTCCATAAAATATGATGTAAAAATCTTTTGTCAGTAGTTCTCCAAACCCAGTTAATTTTCTTAATGAGTCAATTTTTGGCAATGCCCTGCTTATAAATATGTTGTCTTATGCTACAAATTATCTTCTTAAATTTTCTAATTTTTATCCTTGATCTCCTTCCCTAATGAGTGAAAATGAAAAGACAAAACTAAGTTGATTAATGATGTGGCAAATATACAACTATCTTAAATCATTGGAATGGTGTTTTTGTTCTGAAGTATAACTTTTCATATAAATGCACAAATTATTTAAGCTTATTTTCTGCTTTTCAGAAGGCTCTCAGTTTCCAAGGTGTAGAGGCACTGTATCTATTGACTGATGGAAAACCAGATACCAGTTGCAGTCTGATTTTGAAAGAAATTGAAAGATTGATAAAGAAACAAGATATTAAAATCCACACCATTTGTTTTAGCTGTGCAGACAGGTATATGATACTTAGCAAAAAAAATCTCTTAAAATGATTCCTTTATTTACTGTCAGAAGTCTGTGCTACCAAGATGGTAACGGGGGAGGTTGTTCTGACACAGGTAATTGCAATGTGGCCTACATTTCATAAAGGAATTTATAATAATGTCCTCCAATCCATTTGTTTTGATGTCATATTTTGGAGGAGTTCTTAGAAATTCTTTTGCTGTTGCTTTTAGAAAATAAATTTCATATGTAGCTTTCTCTACTTTGTGCTAACAGAGGAGCTGTTGAATTCCTGAAGAAGCTTGCTTCCCAAACAGGAGGACGCTTCCACTGCAGTTCTGGAGGTGAAGATGGACAATTAGCGGCACACAGAATATTGACAGAAGGGCTGGATGATGAAGATGTATGTTCAATAAATCGGTCTGTTTTGATTCATTGCAGCTTAGTTCTTCTTAGTTTCTCTTCAAGTAGAGAAACTTCATTTAAAAGTGAAAAACAATGAGAAAAATTAATGCAAAACTTCTAAGATATTTCATATTGAAACCAAAAAGAGAAATTGTAGTATCTGTTTTTGCCTTTCTGCAAACTGCCTTGGTGAGGTGCCCAAGTCCATGAAAGGAATACACACAGTGCAATATAGGTTTTGAATGAGAAGCAAAAAGTATATTGTGTGTCTGCTTGTGGTTTTTAAGCTAACTTCAGCTTTTACTGTCTTCTTATCCTTGCCATCTTGTGTTTCATTTAATTGTAAAATCCTTATACAATGCTTAGCACATTCATTCTTCAGCATGAGGCCTCAAGCATTGCCACAGCAGAAAAATGTTACTGAGCAGAACCAGGGTCAGTCTCGGCTTGCTCTGCTCTCCCCTTGTAAGACAAGACCTTCTCTGCAAGTAGGGGATTTTAGAGCTTAGGATCAGTTAATTAAGTTGGTGAAACAGAAAATAATAAGTAGATGCAAGTTAAAACATTTTAAATATGTTTTCAGAATCCAGTTTTCCCTCACTTTGAAGGAGATGATTTAAAGAAACTTACTCAAGAAGTAGCAAAAGCTAGGAGTTTGTTAAAGCAGGCAAAATCTTGGAGGTGAGTATTTATCAAGAATCTTGTGTTTATTATTTCGTGGAATGAAGACAAGAATATCTGACTCCCAGTGTCTGTTATATTAAAAAAACAGACCTAGAGAATTGTCTAGAATAGGAGTGAAGGACAATTAAATTATATTGATCCTTATTTTTCTTCATTGTTACCCTTCCTAGTTGCTAATCCAGAACCAGAAAGCACCAATTCAATAGGAACAGCAGGCAAAAGTACCTGCAAAGAGCTTTAAAATGCATGATGCCTCCTCAGTGAAAAGTCACCCAAGGACAGGGCTAAACAAAGACTCCAAGGTGTTCTGTGCCTCTGTGAAAAACTGCAGTAATTCTCTGGGGTTTGTTTTTCTTTCAAACAGATTATTGCTTGAAAAATGGAACACAAACAAAAAAGACAACTCTGGCTTTCAAAAAAGTGTTCAGGTAAAAAGTCACCACATTTGCATCGTAGTTTATCTATAGTTCATGTATTTCAGTAGAAGGGTAATATTTTATTAAATGTATTCATTTCTAGCAGTGACTTTTTCCAGTTGGAAACATTTGTAGTAATTTTTTTTTCTTAGCTGGGATAGTCCACAGTAAAACCCCATATAACCAAAGAACATCTCCAAGAGAATTGTTTGGGGTGAAGAGAGCAAGGTGGATGTGTATTTGTAGTTATTAATGGTCTAGCAAGCAGTTAAGCACATTAGAGAGTTAGAACCAGATGTAATGGCTGTAATAACACTTGCTGCATGGGCTGCATGATTTATCTGTTACATGAACAAGGCTGACTGAAAAAAGACCCCACTAATAGCAAAGACATCCTCAGCAAACAGGGGACTCTCCTTACAGAGTGGTGGGAGAGACAGCTGGTCAAACTGAACCTCTCACAGAGCCAGCCTGCTGCTTTAAATTGGCAAAGTAAAAACCACAGGAAAAGAGAAATTGCTGGGTGGAAGTACTTTCTCAGGGTTAAACAAGACCGAAGCATTTGTCACAGAGCTGTTTGAGGAGAAACAATGGACACAGACAACTGCAGAGTAGCTCTAGAGAACATTGGCCTGCCAAGATACTCATCAAAGAACTGGGTAAGGCAGACAGAGTGCAAGACTGGGTTTTTTAAAATCTTTGTTTCTATAGCTGTAATTTGTATTTTGGTTTAAAAGCATTGCCCAGTCACTGAAATAAGTGTAAAAAAAGTCCAGTCTGACACGCTGGTGAAGAATGCCAGGTTCATGGAGAGTGGAACCTGGAGGCTGGTGTGCAAGAGTGTGTGTGAGTGTGTCACAGCATTTAAGGGGTGATCACAAGAGACGCTTGGAGGGGGAGCAGATATAAAACCATTGTATAAGAGCAAGGAAGTTGTTACAGGCATGTAGAGATAAAGGCCGGTGTTCCCCAGCTGTCTCTGTATCTCAGCATTCCAAGGAAAACTGTATTGCTGGTGAAGTGTATAGGAAGGCATTCCTGTTGAAATTCTCCAGAAGGTTCATAGCACTGTAGCCACATTAAACATGTAAGTAAGGAAACTTGGTTACTTTCAGTTTAAGTTGTATTGTTTTTCCATTACTATTTCGTCAATGGTGACTCTGAGCCTATGCATTTTATATATTTTGAGTTGTATTTTAATAAGTATTCATGTGCTTCACTTGTAGGATTAAATTTTAGACGAAGAAAAGGTGCTGAAGAGGTTTGGAATCATTCCATTAACCTGCTTCTTTTCAAAGTCTGCTCACAGCTTCCAGCTTCAAGCAGAAAAAAAGAAGATTTTTTTTCTTTGTTATCACAACTGCTGGCAGGACAAGAAGTTGCAGATGATAAATGCTGCACTGGCTCCACTTGCAGATTCAAAGTAAATCCAGCCCTGAGCTCTATGAAGTTTAAATATGAGTAGAGGATAGTTTTCAATATAGCTAATACAAATTTTAAAAGTGTATCTATCAGTAGTTATACAGAGTCATAACTTTTGTTTCTCTTTTACTGCATTGTATTAATAATTTCTTCAGTTAGTTGCTGGTGTGTCTAAATTGCCTTCTTTGTCTGTTGGTTTGACAATTCTTTACTAGTGCTTATTATTCCTAACAGATGGGAGAGACGGCTGTGATGTTAGGAAGAGAATTCTTTATGCCAGTTTTGCATAGGAAGTCCAAGAAATAACCTCAGTGCAGAAAACAAAGCTTGTAATTCATGTTTTTGCACGGAGAAGTTTTGCTAATAATTATTTCAACTCTTTGCTTTTCATGTTGGCAGTAAAGAAAGATTTAGAGCTGATGATTCAGAAGTGATCAGACATGCAAGAAAGTAATACCCTGTTGCTGATGTAGCCTGGTTGTGTTTGCATAACCAGTCACTGCCTATCTTCTGAGCAATTCTGTTCTTACATATTTCCGATCTACAAGGGTTAAAAATGTTTGCCATTATCAGTTGATTTGTGAAATATACTTGTTTTTTACTGATTTCTCTAATGACAGCTCACTAGTAATTTGTAGATGTTCACTGTTGTCTTTTAAAGGGTTAAAAACTCAAGTATTTAATATATGTAATATAATAAAAATGGATTCATACTTCAAAATTAAGAGACTTGATCTGCATTAATTCAGGAGCCATTTGCATCTCCTGAGTGCCACTGGATATGCTGTGATATGGGAGATTGTCTTTTCTGTCCCTTTATCTCTTTTGTCTCTATAAAGAATTAAAAATTGCTTCTATCATAAAGGTATCTATTTAGTGTTGTATGCTGTGAACCAGGTGACTCCTGCCTTCCATGTCGGTGCCAGCCCTTTCCTAGAATGCTGCAGTTAAATGCTAAAATGTTAAATTTCCTAAAATGCTGCAGGTGCTTGTGATTTTATCTGGGGACCTGTGTTAACTGCTGAGATGATTTGATGTTAAAAATGTTAATAGGATTGCTTGTATTTCTGTTTGGGATATAGATGATCACTGACAAAATGAGGATTTTACTAATAGAAATGTTAGAACAGTAAATCCAAGTGGAAATTATGAGCTTTCTGTATTGCCAAAAAGGGTTTCTTATTTGTTCCTTGGAGGATTTAAGATATGCCACAGTACTGTAGCGTAGATTCTGATGTTCCTATAAAAGTACTTTAAAAGATCTTAAAAGGAAACACACGCAGGTATGTTAAATGGTATCAGAGGCTCTCTGTGAAGTAAGGTCATAATGAACATGTTGGATTTTGCAAATGTGGATAAGCATCAGTCTGTTTAAATCTGTTGTGTTAGACTGCAATTGTCAAAGCTCTCATTTAGAGCCTTCTCTGCCCCCTCCCTGTACAGTATTTGGTGTCGAGAGGTTTTACTCTGTCAAACAACTGTGTTTACACAGTGTCTGCATTGGCTGATGGTCAGTAGACCTGTAACCCAAAATTTGGGGCAGCCAGCATTAATACCCAGCACTGAGCTGTTTGATTTGGCTTGGACTGGGAGTTTGTTTCTGCAGGCAGAGCACAGCATGTTCCTCTGCTCCTGAGCATCAACTCACGCTCCAAGGAGGTGTTGGGAACTCAGGAGCCTTCTCTTTGCTGGTGGTGTGAGCTAAGGGCTTCTAAGCTTCCTGTTCAAGAAAATGCAATGAAAAGTAAGGAGTAGATGTTGATATTACAATCAGTAAGCACAGAAGCTGTAAGACAGTCAGGTGTTGCAGTACTGAGCCACTACACCCCCTCCAAGTTCTCTCCTTTTGGAAGCGTGTTTAGCCTGTGCAGCCGAATACAGATGGTCTCGCAGCCTGGTCAAGCCCTGCTACCTCCTCAGAGCAGCTCCTTCCTTTACAATACAGATTCCATCTCTTTAGAGGCTACCTGGAAACTCCCATCCTACCTGCTCCCATCAGGCTGAGGGCTGCTCAGCCAGGAAGATGTTTTCAGGAGATGCCTCAGTGGGGATAACCTGAATAATACTCGGGTAGTGACTTCAGTGATGATCTGTCAGCTCAGTGTCATTTGCTTTCCTGGTTTGTGCTTGCTGGAATGCAACCCACTGTATTCAAGACATAATAAGAGGAGTTTTGTAATTGACCAAATGCATAGTTTTCTGCCAGCTTGTTTGCAAGTCGTGTCATTGCTGTGACTCACTGAATATGCAGATTTGCATGCAATGAATTAAAGACAAATGGCTGAACCAGTTGCTGCCTCCACCAGTGTGTGTGAGCCCCTTCAGGAGAATGCTGCTTTCACAGCAGGAGTTGGCAACTTCCATGTGGGGCAGCTCCTGTGCTGCCATGATTTCCAGTTTCCAGCTGCTGAGCTGGGTTTAACTGGTGATGTTCATAACCCTCAGCAAGGATTAGCAGTTCAGGAACTCCTTCCTGCATGGTTCGGTCGTCGCTGCTTCAGGGGACAGCTTCCAGGAGGAGGGTGGACAGCTTGGCATAGTAACAAATTCCTCCATCCAAATATGCCTGAATTTGAGTCACTCCCAGCAGTTAGTATGTATCTAGATTTGTAACTACAAACTTCCAATACTTTAGGCATCCAAACGTGTTAATACAACTAGGTCGCTGGAATTTTCATGGAATCACTTTAATGCATACAAATCAGATGTATATTTCATTCCGTTGAACTTTAGTCCTTTGTGAAGCCATCTCAAACAGATGCTTATGAGATGTTTGCTTGCTGATTAGTTTAAATAAATAAACAAGTAATAGGAAGAGAGAGGAAGAAGGGAAAATGCAATTCCAGAAAACTGCTAGCATCAGAAGATACCCTTTTCCTTCCCTGTCTCTTTTACAATAATGATAATTTAGGTTTGAGGTAGTGAATGCACTGGCAGAAGTAATTTATAAGGAGTCTGATAATCTCTGACACTTATCACATGAGACTTCATCAGTTAGAATTTTAAATTCTACCCAGAATTTTGGTTAGTAGCTTAGGCATCTTGTAAACAACAAGTTTATATCCTTTCAGTGACATGGGCTGCCTCTGTCACCATGGCCACTCCTAATGTGGCACCAAGGCTTTTCTAAATGGAGTAAAAACTAGCAAATAACAAACCTGTTGGAATTGGTGTTATAATTTCTTTCAAATGTGCATTTGTATAGTTTGTTTGACGCTTCTGTTGTCTCTGTGATTCCCATGTGTAGCAAGCTCAGCTGTGATCCCTGGTGATTGTATAGAAACATGCCTTTATTAGTACAATGCAAATGCAACACAGTATTTTTATTAATGATGCATTTGTATTCCTTCCCTTCAAATATTGCATAAACTGTCCTCTTCTTTAACAAGACCCAAGAGCTGATACAGGGATGTTCGTTGCTGCTGTGAGAAGTTGCTTTGTTTCTTCCTGTAATTCCATCCTGACTTGGCAATGCAGGCTTAGAGTTATCATTTCATTTGACCTGTAAATCAATCTGTGTTACATGCAAAGTAACCACAAATGCAAAGGAAAAGAGAACAAAGTCGTTTGAAAAGCATTTTATGGGGCACATTCCAAGGCTGAATTTATGTGTGCTTTATTCTTCTGTGAGGAAACAGTGAAATATGCAGAACTGTAACACAAAGAAACAGGAAAAAGGAAGGATAGAGTGAGAATATTTATGTATGTTAATGAAGAATGGAGGGATTTAAGAAGAACCTGATCTCTTAGCTTTGCAGCAAGGAATAAAGATCTCCATCTTCTTTTCCCTTCTGGCCTGGACTTAGAGCATGACATGGGTAAGTTGCTTTACTTCCCTAACTTAGCAAGGAATGTGAAGAATGTTGTGTTATCATATTTGGGTCTTACATTGCATTTGTTGTTGTATCAATATTGTGTTGGTAAACTTTTTTTGAGGATGACTTCATGCCTTAGAAATGTTTGATATGTACCGATGTTTAGCATTTGGTTATATGAAAAATATTCTGAAGTTTCCCAAATTCAGATCCCATTATTTATTTTTTAACTAAAAATTCTAAGCCCAGCTAGACATAATTAGAGGAGAGCTCTATTCTTTTTTCTCTTCCATTAGCATTGCAAGACCTGATTTAAATGCTTTTTAACATTTTCTGTCTTCTCTCACAAAAAGGGTGAATATTTTACTGTTGTCACTTCCCTTCTCTCAGCTGTCTGTTGTTTTAGACGTCCATGTTATGTGTTGTAGTCACAATGAGATAAGTTCCCTTAGTCAAAAGTACTTACACCCTCCAAGTTCTGCCCAGACTTCTGTGGGGCTGCAGAGGGGATCAGTGCTCTGTACCCTGTCCAAACGAGTCTCAACACTCTGAGGTCACAGACTGTGTCAGTACCTCTGATGGGGCATCTGCATGTGAACAAGTGCACAGGAAAGTGCTCAAAGACACAGCAAGCTTGGACAACTCTACTAATTTAGGGCTTAGATACAGAAATTTTTAATAAGTCAAATGAAGAGAAGGCATTTTTTGTATGGCAGGTATTTCAGCAGAACCCTGTCCTTGAGCAGGTTTAATAGAGAGCTTAGTCACTCCTGATTTTCTGCTATTCCTTTGCCTTTGGGCACTCCAGAACATCCCATCCTGCCTGTGACTCACGCCAGATTATCTGGTTGTCATCTTAACTCACGCCTCTGTCGAGCTCCTCGTGCTCTGGTTACTCTGTCAAAGGCTCCTTTCTGCAGAGGAACTTCCACACTTGAAAACCATTCTGCCGGTTCCCCCAGAGCTGGAGCACAGCTCCTGTTCTGTGGCCTGGGGGTGCAGAGCTGTGAAGTTCACAGGACGTAGACCTGGTCTCACACATCTGCTCCTGGGCCATGGTCTGAAACCCCTCTGGGCTCCAGTACCCAGCAGTGTTCAGAGCCAGCACAGGGACCGGGCTTTGCAGGCTGAGGAGAGATGCTGTCTTGTCTGTTTTATGCCAAATCCTCCTTACTCAATTCAGGCTTGGCTCTAGCAGCATGTGATTTGAAAAGAACTTGTGTAAGCATACTGGGTTCCTCTATGAAACAGTACAATTACATTTCAACATTGCTCTCCAGTCTGGATGTGAGTAACATTTTGATAAGCCAACACAACATCTCAGAAATGTGGACCTCCTTCATGTAAATAAATGCACAAACTCCCTGACACCTTCCTGTTGTGTTTTATAGTCATCTGCTACAAGTACTGGATGTTTTCTATGTGCCTGCATGAACTAGGAATGGTCATAGGAGAAAAAGTAGAAAAACGTAATATAGAGTTGTGATTCAAGACCAAAAGCAAGCTCCAATCTTAATGCAGCAGTTGTTCTCCTTGTAACTTTAGGTTCTGTTTCTTTCAGGAATACTTAGCAGGATGCATTGAATAAAATATGACCATCCCTCTTTACTAAAGGTAAGAGAATAAGCATAAGAGGGGAGGTACAAAATACCAGTTCTGAAAACTCCTCTGAGGTGTCCCCTTCTTGCCAAGGTGGAAACCAAAGCCAAGTTAAAAATGCTCTTTGTTAATTTCACTGAAGAGTAAGGGATTGATATCCTTTGAATAAGTTGACAAGCTGCTTTGACTTGTGAAGGAGTTCTTGGAATAGTTCAATAGAATGGGCACTTTATTTCTTGCATTAAATGGTAAAAGCTGTCAGTGTTGCGGACTGCTCAAAACAGATAGTTTGGTGTTCCTGGGGCTGTGAGCTGAGCTTGTCACTCACTCAGCAATCCAAGAAGTGCAGATTAATTTGACAGGTTCAATATTCTGGTTCTAATGCCAATGAGAGGGACTTTAGAACATACATGGTATGCGAAAATATATTGCCTAAGTGCCAGCTGGAGTTCTTGTCAGCACATGAACATTAAATTACATTTAAATTGCAATTGGTTACCTATGAACTTGAGATATTTCTAACATGCAAACACTGAAAATTGTAGTAATTTATATTTAGATGTGGGAGTGTTTCTTTAGCATCTTAACTACTGTTTTGAGACTTAAGTTTAGGCACACCCATTTAAAAATGTTGGCATTGATTTCTCATTGTTTAATTTGCAAGAGCATATGTGTTTTAAAGGTGCTTTAAAATCTTAGGACAGAGCACATACATAATTATTAATAATTTCATTAATTAATCATTCACTTTAAATGCATTATTTAACAGTACATCACCTTTTCCTGTTCTGTTGAGTACAAGGTAGTTTATTACCTGCATTCATCTTGGAAGCCAGAGAACAACGCTTGTGCCTACAGTTAAGCCTCTCTGCAAATACAAAATTGGGTTGGGAATGGAGATACAAAAGTCAGGATGAAAGTGCTAAGGAGCACTGCCAAACAGGGTTTTTGTTTCTTCTCTGCTTGTTTATCTACAGAATGATGGTGCCAATGGTGTATTTGTGTTGTGTAGTGTCTTATACTTTCACCAGGTAAGTGAGAGGTACCATCCTGTTAAGAATGATCTGATGTGGAGATTATTTTATTTTTTGCCTGGAAAGGAACTTAAATTATGTACAAATTAAGCCCTGCCCTTTTCTGGCTCCCAGCCAGGCACCAGCTACCAAGGAGCAGGAACAGCAAAAGGCCTGAGCACACGTGAACTTCTCTGTCTGCCTGAGAGCACCTGATGCCCTTGAGTCACGAATTGTCCAGCACAGAGACCTCTCACCCTCTTACCTGGACAGGAAGGTAAGAGGGTTTCTACCAAAGGCACTTACTACTTCTTTAGCTATTCTAAAAAACCTGATATGTTTAACTTTTTATGGGAAGTAATTATAACATTTCTGATACTTGAAATGACAGTAGGGGAGCTAAGAGCAACTCACACTATGTGTGCTGCATGAGATGTGACTATGCTTATCGTGCAGAATACATTAATAAGTAAGAACAGCTCCTACAAATTCAGCGAAAAAAGAAAGCTACCGATTCTGAAAAAAAAGCATTTTCAAAGTGAAAATTGCTTATGTTCAAAATTTGAAAGCAATTTTCTAAATCCATTAAGCAGATTAATATCTCTGTTGCAGTCGTGATGCCAGAGGGAGCCACAGAAGAGCTGCACAGCAGCCAGCCCTGTGAGAGCCAAGCCACGCAGCCTGCTGGGCTGCTGGCCCCCAGGAGCAGCAGGACAATGGTGACAGGAGGTGGAGGCTACCTGGGATACAATCTGGGATGTGCCCTTGCCAGCTCAGGAATTGCTGTTGTGCTGTTTGATGTTCGGAAACCGAAATGGGAAATTCCAAGCGGAGCGGATTTTTTCAAGGTATGTTGGAGTTACACGTCTAACGTTCATTATCAAGCCTTCTTCTTAAAGAACTATGATTAAACCTTTATGGAAAAGCCTTTCAGGACAAGAAGAAGCCGTGGCAAAATGTCCTTGCATGCATAAGTACCTGATCAAGGGATGGCAGACAGGGTCCCAGTGTCTCGGTGTCACCAGTGATGCTCTGCTGGGAGGCGCCATTCAGCACCCCAGGGAAACACTGAACAATGAAGGGACAAAGGGTCCTGCTCAGGGGAATTATTTCAAGTAAAAAAGGTGAGAGCCAAGAGAGGGCAACAAAAGGCATCACAAATGCAGAATGACTACCATGCAGAGAATGATTGAGGAACCTGGGATTTCCAGGCTGGGAAAGATGTGACTCAGGAGCAGGAGAGCTCTACAGGCTGTGAGTGGCATTGTTCACTGTCCTTCCAGCACAAGAAGGAAGGGCCATCAGGAATGAGGAGTCAGCTCAGTACAAACAAAATGATGTGGCTTTTTGTGCAGTGGGTAAAAGACATGTACAAAGCCTCAAGAAAAATTTACCTCCATTGGAAACTGCTGAATAGATAAATTAAATTAGGCTCAAGAAATCTTCTGAATGAAAATGCTTCAAGACTAGAAGAACATTCTGGGGGAAAGCATCACATTTGCTTGCCCTGTTCATGCTCTTCCTGCAGCACCCATTTATGAGCCCTGATTCTTTTTTATTTTGTTTGATTTTGAACAATTCAAGGAATCACTGTGAATAAAGGGTGGAACACAAGAGGTCTCCAGTATTTGACAGGTCATTGCCATGTGGGGAGGACACATTCCCTAGTCCCTCTCACAGCTGCTCCAGGTGCTCAGGTTTGGGCTCTGGGGGCACTTTCTGGGTGCTCCTGTCATGTCACACGAATTCTGGCTAAGCCCAGGGCACTGCTCAGCTGATCTTTTCTGAGCATTTACTGTAGGAGCACTTGCCACCCCCCCCTAGAATGGGGAAGTTGATGGCAAAACTGGAAGGGATCACAAGATCTTGGTCCTGCAGGCTGTCATTGTGCTGTCAGGTTTTCTCCTTTGGGCTACATCACCCTCTGGGGCATGTGGAAGGGAGGCTGAGGAGGGTGGATGATTCTGGGGAGAGCAGAATACCAGGCTAAGCAGATCTTGTCTGACCCAGGATGTTTTTAAGTTCTATTTCATAAACAACTTTTACAGAATATGGAAGAGAGATGAAGTATTATTGAGGAACCATTCAAACACCATAAGCTTGATTTGTTATGCTATAAGTTCACATAATTTGATTTAAGTTTGTGGACTGATGGTAATTTACATCTTCTAAAGGGGACTTGAGCTCTCACAAATGATCTTATCGAAGAGAGTTTTTCTATAAATAAATTTTAGAAGAATAAATATTAAAAAGTGTAGAAGAGTTACCTGGAAAATTGAACTATGGAGTCCCAGTAAATGAATTCATGACTTCAGAGGTTTGAGCCTTGAGCAGTGATATGGAGATGGCTAATATTGTTTGTACTGCTTAGCTCCTGTAGCACTGCATTGACGCTGGGAAGTGTAAGTCAGCTGTACTTGTGAAATACTTTGGCAACCTTAGGACAAAGAAGTTGAGAGTTAAAGACTGATTAGATTAGCTCTTAACATTACCTTCAGTTGCTTCTTTTGGGATTATTCTATCAATTTCATTAAAGGAAATAATATTAATATCCAATATATTGAAATATCTAAATTCTGAAAACAAAGATACTGTATTTTTATTGTTATCTGTGTGTATGGGGAGTATTGTTGATGTAGTACTACCTGGTATACAAAAATGCAATATAATATTCTAACCCCATCATAAGATTTAATACTAAATATAGGTGAGCTCAGTGATATATGGAATTTCATAAATGTGATTATAATACAGTAGTGTACACTAAATAAAGTATTAAATACATATAGATTGTACTGGTTTTTTTACTCTTTCATAAAACTGTAATCAAAGTTATCAGACAGTGCACCAGACAAGCCTTAGATGGATAAAAAGCCATTTGTGAAGACAGCAGAGATCACATCTTAAGGTACCAACAGAAACGGGTTTTCTTATTTGGGGATTCCAAGGCAAACAGCTGAACTCTTCCTGCTATGATTTACTGTGCCTGGGGCTGGATTCTCCAGCCCTTCAGCACTTGCTGCTCCCATTCAAGTCAAACAAGTTTTGCCAGCCTGGAGGCTGCAGGACTAAGTGTGAAAATATGCATTATAATTGAAGTCAACAAGAGTCATGTTTATTTTGAAACAAAATATTGGCAAAATTCTTAGTCATTGCTTCTTCTGCCTGTTCATAATATTTTATTTAATTGTTGTTAAGTACTATGAAAAACAGACCAGAATACCTTTACATTTTCCTTACCAGCCATAGTTAATACAGTTCTATAGAGAATGTAAGGAGCTCTACCTGTCAAAAATCCATTCTTTTCTCATTTTACAGGGTGATGTGAGGGATTATGAAGCAGTGTTCAAAGCATGTGAAGGGGTTGACTGTGTTTTCCATGTAGCTGCATGTGGAATGTCAGGATTGGAACAAGCAAGTACAGTTTTCCTAAAGTTTTCTTTGGTTATTTTTAAGAATGAAAAAATTGTCTGCACATAACAAAGAATATAATTTTGCAATATTTATGTCAGACATAAGTTTTAGAGACCAAGTCATCCATACAGGAAATTCCTTAAATAATAAAGTCCAAGTGTGAAAATAATGTACTACAAAATATTCCAGAAAAATGAGATCATAGTTTTAAGATCTTGGATAAGAAGGTATAGCCTTCTTCTCTGATCTGAAGAAGAGTGGCAGCATTGCTCTAAAACTAATACTGAT
Source organism: Bombycilla garrulus (assembly GCA_013400315.1). Lineage (NCBI taxonomy): Eukaryota > Metazoa > Chordata > Aves > Passeriformes > Bombycillidae > Bombycilla > Bombycilla garrulus. Next base: position 50,511 of record VXBU01007889.1, read on the forward strand.
GCATTTCCTTCTTGTGAACTCAGTCATGAGGAAACAGACCACAATCAATATGTTAAGCTGAATAACAGTGGTAGTCACAGAAGGTGTTATCAAAAAATCATGAGCCTACCAATTTATTTCTAGGAACAGGACAGATTGCCACTTGAGCAAGAACCTGTGAAAGCTTTCAGGGAGCATAACCCCTGCCTGTAATTCTTGTTTCTATATCATGGATTATCAGGGATGTGACAAAATATTGAAGTATTATTATTTCCTTTTAGATGCATTTTATTTTCATTTTTCAACTTTCTTTGCCCCTACACTGAACAAGACAATAAAAATGAGAACTGCCAGAAATCATTATATGTCAAACAGACAGAACTTTTATTTTTGTATCACAAAAAGACTTCAGCTATTCTAGTTCTGGCAATTGTAACCATCATATTGTAAATGTGACTTGTTTGATTAATGAAATCCTGTGCAAACTCTATTTCTAGCTTCAAAAGAAAGATCAGATTGAATCCATAAATGTTGGAGGCACAAAAATAATAATTGATGGTAGGTACCTAGATTTTATTTCTCTGCATCTGATTCAAATCATTATAAAATTTTCTAACTGGATATTTCCTGTGGAGATCAGGCAGTAAAATGAGGCTCTTCCCTCCTGTCAGAGTATGATGTAAACCTGAGTATGCAGGTCCCATTAAAGCTGGTAGATTTGCCACTGGTTTGAACTGGGGATAGATCTTTAACCTGGACTTCATTCCTTGGCAGTCCAGCTAAAGCTCTCCTCCATGCACTGGTTATTCTTCCCCTTTACTCTGTAATGGAGAAGTGTTTTCCTCATGGAAACAACATGAGAGCTGTTGTACGGTTTGTTATGTCATAAACATTTGGTAAGAGGCACCATACATGTGTAAGTATATTTAGCTATTATTTTATCACATTAATACAGAAAACCTTCCATCCTTCCTGCTTACTGTGATCCCTTTTTATTATTCACTAATTTTTAACTACTGTCTCTGGAAGATGCCAGTACATCTCTTTCAGTATATTCAATTCCAGAAAGAATATTTTCTGAGTGTACTCTAAATACCAAATCTGCCTTCTCTGTTTTTCCCTCAGAAACCAAGTGGGGAAAAAGAAAGTAGCAAAATGGCAAAATCAGTTTTTATTTAGACTAGTTTTCATGCTGCCTGTGTGTTACTACTGAAAAAATGCAGAAATGGAATAGTAGGCAAGTAAAACTCTAAAAAAGTTAGAAGGAAGAGTTGCCAAATATTCCCTTCCTCCTTCCCCAACCTCCAAACCCAGAGAAACATGTCATGTCAAATTTCCATAGGCTCCCAGCAAACCAAGACATTGGGAGGAGCATGAACCTGCTCATCTACATTTTAATAATACACCTTATTACTGTATTTTTCCCAAATATTTCCTAAAATGATTAACATTTATTATTTTCAAAATGAGCCCATGAACCAGCAGGACAGACTGCTCAGTAGATTCTAAAAATTCCTGAGTTTGCATTTTAATTCACTTCAACTTTAGGAATATTGTTAAATAAAAAGGAAATTTACATTAATTCAAGTTTGGAATGACAGATATGCAGCAGAATTTAGTTACAATGTCTTAGCTACACAAGACTGGAATGTGTAATTAAGTCTTTGTTTTGCAAATAACATTAATTTCCTTTGTATTTAAAGCAGGGCTGATTATACACTAGCAGGGTATGTTTTCTTGTTAACACATCATTTGTCACTTATGGACAGACTGAGACAAAGGCAGTTCTGTGGCATGTGGGTAGAGCTGGCTCCTGTGTGACTTCATGTTCCAGCAAAGTGGGGTTCAAGAGGCAGCTCATGGAACCCAGGGTAACCCTTGGAGTAGCTGCTCCCCACAGCACCCAAGGGCTGTACCACAACAAATGTTCTTACTCATCTCCTTTGTACTCAGTTTGTAAAATGAGCATGTTTTAAGAAAGGTTTCTTAAGGAGGAATTTTTCCCCCACCAAGATAATTCCTCTACCCAGCTGATGATTGCAATCCAGTGATATGATAGTTACAGGTACCTCATGAAACATTTGGTGACCACAATGTGTAATATTTGCATATCTGGGACAAAAAATTCCAGCTGAATGGAAGATAATATTATAATAATTTATAAGGTTAAAATTAAATATTACCTTTTTTCTATAATTGTAATGTTTGTTTCCAAAAAGAAAATCTGCGAGTTCAGTTATTTCTCTCTCTTTATTTTTGTTTTAAAGTATTTTTTTATTTTGTTTATCACTGTAGTCTGCAAACAAAGAAATATCCCTAGACTGATATATACCAGTACAGTGAATGTGGTGTTTGGAGGGAATCCTATTGAAGAAGGAGATGAAGAAACTGTACCCTATTTTCCACTGGAAAAGGTACTTTATCCATGGGATGGTGTGGCATGTACTGTGCTCCAAAGGGTGGATTGTGCGAAGGCTGTACTGAGAGCAGAAGTTGTTTTACTGTAGATGTTCTCAGTACATTCAGCACAAAAAGTGAGTCAAATAAATATGAAGGGATTTAAATTCACTCTGAAGCTAAACTTGTGCCACTCAAGTGTCTGTTTTTTGTCATAAACTATATACATATTTACTAAATCTCATTATTTCTAGTTTTGTTTTGCTCAGCTGTTGTGTATGAGCTGGCTAGATTGAAATGTTATCAGTCATAAACAGTCTGCCTTTACAGATTCAGTAATTATCTTATTCTGCTTCCTTATAGCAATTTAATCATTATTCCAGAACCAAGGCAATTGCAGACCAAATGGTTCTTGCTGCTAATGGAACTTTACTCAAAGGTACTTATATGACATTTGGGGCTTTTCTATCATTAGGAGTGCTAATGGGCTGCTCATTTATCAATTGTATACTTCAACTGAATAAAGGATTTATTTGTTTCTATTCCTTTCTTTCATGGTTAATCAGTTGTTCTGATAATACCAATTTGTAAGCACTGTCCAATGGGTTGTTCTTGTAATCCCAAGACAGTTTTTCAGGCTGCTAAGCTCAGGTCTGTCACTGCTACTGAATTCAATTTCAGAAATGAAATCAAGTTCCCAGGAAGCCAAATCACACAGAATGGTCAAAATGAGCCTTAATTTTGACAGTGTAAAATTCAGACAATATGTGTCAGCCATGTGCTGCTACCTCAGCTGTCTGACAGTCACCTTTTGCTCTCTGTCCAAGGAGGGGGCAAGCTCCACACGTGTGTGCTTCGGCCGCCGGGCATCTACGGACCAGAAGAGCAGCGGCACCTGCCTCGAGTAGCTGTATGTGTTTTGTACTCAGCTCTGGAGGACACCACAAGTAGTTGTAAGGGCATAACACAAGCGGTAGTACCTTGATTGCAGTTCTTAACCATTCCTGCAGAATGTGGTGAAAGCTTGGGGACAGGTGATGTGGTGCAGGGTAACAAACAGCAGGAAGCCAGCACTGCGGGCCACGATCAAGCTGGGCTTCTCAGTGAGAAGTGGAAGGCTGAAATGCCCTGGTAAAAGAACTAGGTTTGCATCCCTATAATTTAATGAAAATATTGTCTTTTAAGTATACACATTAGTTTCTGCCAAAAACTATGATATCACTATATTTTGCTACTGTCTATCAGTGCAACCATCTTTGATTTCCTAAACCACTCACTAGTTGCGTTTTTTCTTGTGACACATTTCTTGTGCTGTAATTGTACAGAAATACAGCAAATTCCAAGTATTTGGGTTGAGACCAAATCAATATTATAGTGTATAATAAGGGGATAATGTAGTTATCTCATGTTTTCTGTTTCTACAGATAAATATCCAGCGGAGACTTTTTAACTTCAAGTTTGGGAATCACAAAGTTCAGATGAACTGGGTTCACATAGGAAATCTAGTGCAAGCTCATTTACTGGCTGCTGAGGCTCTCACCTCTGAGAAGAGCTATGTAGCTGTAAGTAAACAATATAATCACTGTGTGCCAGGAGCTTGAGTTCTCAAACAGGTTTAATTTTTGATGTTTTGAGATCAAAGAGTGTCCAAGAAGTCATATGCTAAATTCTCTAAAACGGTGTGTAGCTCCACAAGCACACAGACAGTGCAAATATATTTCTCTCGCATTTTGATTATGTTTTTGTTTGGTTTGAAAATACATAATTTCCTGGGTTACTGGAGGAAACTCTATTTTTAACTATCTTAATATATTCATCATTAAACAAATCTATATATCCTGTTATTCTCTTGAAAATATTTTTTGACCCTACATGCATAAAATTTATAGCAACCATTCTGAGGCATCCCAGTTGAATTTTTCAGAGCTGAAAATTCCAAAAAGAGATGTACGAAATTACTGGACAATTTTTAAAGGTTTTTCTTTTTGTTCTACTGGTCATAATTGCAGCACCTGGGGACTGTGAAGCACTACAGAACCGACAGTGTTGCAGCAGCTGCTGCATTCACAGTTCCTGAAGGTCCCAGATTGATTTAGATTGGTAGGAACATACAGACAACTGGTACTGACACAGGTGAACACCTCTCCTTGTGTTCTCAATTAGTTCAGTGCTTGAAAGCCACACAGCTGTTTTAGATTGCTGTCATTCCCAGAGTCCCAGGTTTGCTTGGGTGCTCAGTGTTCATGGTACTTAGAGCTGGGCAGGCTCCTCATCCAGAGCACAGCTGCAACTGGACCTCAGAGCTGGGTTTGTTAAATGCCATCAGTGCTGCCCCTTCTGTTGGACTCACAAAGTTAATTCTGTGCCCAGCACTCATGAAGAGCATAATGCTCCAACAGCTGGGCTACTACATGGGGAAACTGAGCTCTGATCTACACCATGATTAATCATCATGAGCTCTACCAGCATGTGGGGTTACCATAGTGAAGCCTGGTGAAGGCAGTTTCCTCTGTGTACATTCACCTTGTGCATGCTGGTGTTGATCACAAAATCATGACAGGTAGGTAGGTATGAGAGAGACAGAAAATTGTCTGTCTGTGCACAGTTTTGTCACTGTTTTTCTCTGCTTCTTTACCAGAGTGGTCAGGCTTATTACATCCACGATGGTGAAAATGTCATCTTCTCTGAGTGGATTGTGCCTTTGGTACGTAGTGCACAGCCCTGCAGCTCCCAGCACCGCCTGGACACAAGTCCTGTCACTGACTGACACGCCAGACCAACTAAATGAAGTTCAGTGCACAAATATTTCTGAATTATTTAACATTAAACTCTGTCCTGTTTTCTCTGCATATCCCAAAGTCCCACTGGTGTTAAAGGAAGTTTAGGATACGTGTAACTGTGGAGTTTGGCCTTGTTGCTTTGAGAGGATTTAGCTGGGAGGTCCTGAACCTGCTGCAGGACAGAGCATTTCAAGAATCAAACCCACAGTGCATGGCAAGCTCTGCCACTGGCACCTGGCAGGACTCTCACCGGCCATTGCTCATCCCTTTGTCCTGACATCAGCTGCAGCACAGAGAAGCCCATTCAGAACCTTATCTTAGAAGCTAAAAAAAGACAACACTATATTTTCAGAAATAATCAGGCTGGGATTCTAGGAGCATGCCAAAGTTTTGATCCTGAAATGCCATCCCAGAAAATTACTGCAGTGGAAAATTTGGTCTGTATTTAACTGCAGTTCAGTATTCAAGTCTGGGTCTTCCCCCTTGGAAATGGCCTTTTGTTTCTCTTTATAGTCCAATTGTAGATGAAGGGTGGTAGGTGGGCACCAAAGAATGAGTAGTTGACATCAATTGCATTTCTCACTACCTGTATTGACAGGAAGACTACCTGGAAAAAAAAGTTTACATACAAGTTTTATCAAGATTCTTTTATTTTTTTCCATTTTCATGCATCATTGACACCCACAATTTGGTATAAGTTCTCTGTTATTCTTTCTTTTTATACCCTTTTTAGTTTGAAAAATTAGGCTACAGGAAACCTTGGATACATATTCCTGTTCTCCTGGCTCATATAGCAGGTAAAATAAATAAAATACATTCTTAATTATTGTGGGTTTCTTGATTTTTTATTCCTATGAAGCTACATAGTGGTTTTATAAAATTCAGAGGCCCAAATTGCAGGAATTATTTAACTTAACATTATTTTAATTGAGCATAATCACTTGTGCCATGTGGTATTAATTATACCAGATAAAATTTAAAGGCTATTCATAAACTCATCATGTACTTTATAAATTAAATGGTGCTTTCTACCAGTAGGAATTACAAGATGTACAATTTCAGCATTGTCTCAGTTTATTGTTATCCAGATGTCTCATTAAGTAATTTCTGTTTCCCAGCCACTGTGATGGAATATCTGCACCTGATACTAAAGCCTGTTTTTAGCTTTACACCTTTCTTGACAAGGAATGAGGTAAATATATAAAAAATAGATAATGTTTATATATTTCTGACTCAAATTCTCATTAAGGACATGATGCCCTTTGGATTGTCTGCACTGCAGCTCTGTTTTCTGTTTTGTCTCCATTGTAGTATCATTGTTGATATATTTTCATCCAAGTTCTAGAAAATTGGACATTAAAGTCACTGCCATAACTGTCCTTTTGGCTTTTAGGTGTGGAATGTCACTGTAACTCACACTTTCCGAATAGACAAGGCAAGAAATCAACTGGGTTACAAACCGAAGAAATTCTCATTTGCTGATTCTGTGGATCATTATCTAAAAACAAGACCTACCTGCCAAAAAGATCACACGTTCCTTAAAATGGTGTTTGTTTTTGGCATTTTGTTAAGTTTGATCATTCTTTCTTTCTTCTAAAATCAGATAACCATTCACCCGTTCCAGAGAACCTCGTTTTGCTTCTGAGTATAAATTATCTAGTTATAGTACATTCCTCAGCCACTCTGGACTTTGTTATTCATATTACTATGATGACACCTCTCTGACCTCATTAAGAAAGAAAAAAAAGCCCCAAACAAAAAACAACTAGAAAAGTGAAAACATAGGATGTATCAGGAAATGTTCCCCAAAGAGCAACACAGTGTTACAGCAAAGGAATTCACCACAATGGGTGTTTTAATGAAGGAAAAGTTTTAATGGATTTTCATTAAGTCATTGTTTCATGCTGGGAAGGATTTTCTAAAAATGTTAACTCAGGTGGATGAGAAGGTGGAAGAAGAGGAACTGTCACAAGACAACAGTGCTGTAACAAGTCCAGCAGCTCCAATGAAGAAAAGGGTGACTAAACAACTCTTCTGATGAAGTCATGGCTACTATCAGTGAGCCTGAGGAATTACAGAGACCTGGGAAACAGTGCAAAAAATATGGAAAGTAAATATTTATAAATAATAGGTGGCTAGAGGAATTAAAATAATATTTATGTAAAATAGTTTTATTGTTCTAAAGCTTTGTAAAAATGTAATAAATATCATTATATGTAGTCTTCTTCATGAGTCCTTCATGAAGGGCAAACGGAGACAGCACACCAATATGATGTTCTGAATGCCAAATTTATTTAATTTACAAAGCAATATTTATGATACTAAATCAGAAGGCATCCATTCATATGAACTTCTAATTGGTTGCGCACTCTGATCATGCAGCAAGCACGTCTTTCTAAATCTTCTAATTGGTCAAGCCTTGCCTTGCGCACTCGTCATCAATACCTCTTCATCATGATCACAGGTATCTTGTTGGTAACATTTTTTGTTCTTCATGTTACAACCTTCTCCCTTTCGTCCTTACTCCTCATTCTTGTTCTCACCTCTTGTTCTTTTCTATATTACATTTCTGTTACCTATCTTTGAGCTTTATACAAGAAATCACTTAGGCTATAATAACAAACACGTAGACCATTATGTTAAAGTCAAGTAGGCCTTTGTTTCACAAATAGGCCAGTTCTGCTAACAGTAAAACAAGTCATTCTTCCTACTTCAAATCAAACAGACCATTGTTAATGATCCTAAAACAGGCAAATACTCTCAATTCCAATTCACGTTATTCACAATCCCAATTCCATATATGCTACAATTATGTGTGTTTGTAAATCAATATCCTTCAATGCAATAATAAATAATAACTGAACCAAATACTGTTTTTAAGAAGCTTGTAAAAAGGTGAAATTTACCCAGCTGTTACTGCTCCCTGGAGTTACATTCTACAGAACCCTGTAGCAGTGCTGGCACACACTGTGTGTTCAAGGAATTGCATTTTGGGGTGAGCATAGAAGCCAAGCACCAAGATAGGAGTGAGAATCCAACCTCTCTCTTTTCCCCTTTCTTAAGTCTTACATCAGTTGCTTCTTGGGTGGCTTGCACTACGTGAGCCACCTGTGCTACATGTACACACCAGGTGTAGTCCAGGCAAACCCTAAAGATGTTAAGAGTTTTTCCTTAGGAACCAGCTTTGCTCTGACCAGGGAGCAGCTTCTCCCTTTCTTGCATGCCATGTGAATCCGGAGAGCTGGATTTGCCATGGTGGTTCATGGAAGACAATGGTGGAAAAGCTCTGCCATCTGATTATCTCCATTCTGTATTCCTTTTGCCTTTTGTTAACATTTCACAGGATTTTTAAGACCATGGAGATTTATGGAGATTCTCTCACTATGGGTTATGCAGGAGAGCCAAGAGTAACCCTAAAAGAATAATGCTTACAGGTAAAAGACAATACACAGTGACAGGAAAGTGCATGAGCAACCACAATTACCACTGCAGTTTGTGTAAGCAAAGATTTATTTTACTCTTTTTTTTTTTTCCTCTTCACTAAACAAATAGTTCTGTGTGCAGTGAAAGCAATAAAGTCTGCTTGATTATGGATTTGCATTTGGAGATTGTCCTTGTCCATACAAAGTGAGCTCCCACTGTACATCTTCCTTTAGCAGAAGCACTGCTCAGCCCCCTATTCCTGGCAATTGACAGGAAGCTTAAAGATGCTCTGTATATATGAGACCTATATCCAGGTCTGATTAAAACCAGTTAAATTCATGATTTATCACTGCAGAGCTGCAGCCAAGCCAGCAAGTGCTGCAGGCAGGCGGTACCGTGTAAGACTTTAATCCCTAGAAATGCGGAATAGAAAACCATAAGTGTAAAGTTACTTCTCAGTGAGAGCATTTTAGCTGCACACAAACATTCCACTTGGTTCTAAATTAGTTATTTATAAATCTTTCATATCGCTTTGATTGGACTAATAGCTCAGGATGCATCCCAGATTATACCAACCCTTTGCACAGGAGGCTCTGACCTTGTTTGGATGCTCCTCAGTAAGGACTAAGCAAGGAATTCACTGGCTCTGTGGTTCTAAGTCCCCATGGAGTCCCATCATTTCAGTCCTGTAACACCAAACCTGTGGTTTGTTATTTTGGGTAGGATGCTTTTTACATCACTGTTACAACAGCACTGATTAACAATAATTGGCTTCAGTATAATGATTTATCTTTCTTCCAGATGCAGTATTTGAGATTTTTAAACAGTCCTTAATACCAGCTGGGAATAGCCAGCTCTCCTATTTCTGTGTATCTTTACTGAGTCTCAGTTTAAGTTGGCTCTTGTTTGACTTACTCCTACTTTAACATAACTGCAGTGTGTCTTTAAGTGATTAAAATTTAATATGAGCACTCAAACACAGCACAGCTGTAACAAAAGAGGTAAACGTGTTCAAATCTTAACTTTTGCCTGTAAAGGGTAACTGAAATTCTGCAGCTCCTGACCCTTTTCACACTCTCCCAGGCTCAAATGACCACAGGGAGGCTCAGGTGGAAAGGAACCTTAGTGTCTATTTGTTTATTTGTGCCTCTTTGGGAACTCCTGCTGTTTTGCAGGTGTCTCAGAAGTTCCACATCTCTATGAGCCATGTCCCACCACCAACTGTCCAACCAGTAGGCAGGAGGTGGTGTTTTTTTCTTGAACAACCTGTTCAACAGGTACCTCAGAGTGACCGGAGCCCTCACTACTGACAGGATGCTTTTGTGCAGCAGTCACAGCTGTGTGAAGACAACTGGAGGTAAGAACCACCATAGGGTGCTCTGGGATCCCAGGGATGTTCCGGCAACCCAGGAACACCATGACATGATGTCGGATCCCCAGGATGCTGTGGGCTACAAGGATGCTGTGTGATGAGCAGAATCCCCGGAAAGCTGCGCAATCCCAAAGCTGCTGCCAGATGAGTGGGATCCAGGGGCGCTGTGGGAGTCTCTGGGGATGCGGTGGGATGTCAGAGATACTGCGGGATGAGAGGGCGCCGGGGCTGCTGCGGNCCCAGCACGAGTCCCTGCGCTGCCGCCCGGCCGATTTGCAAGCGTAATTCACAGAGCCCGAGCGGGGCTCGGGTGGCTTTGAATGTTAAATTGCGGCCGGGGCAGGGACGGGGGTGTCGGAGGGAGTCGGTAGCCGAAGCCTCTGAAATGTCCTGACTGCCGGTGAGGAACCCTGGAAGGGCATGAACCCTCAGGTTCAACAAATAAGTGATTCACTATTACTTTTTTCTTAATGCAGTTTTTAACCCTTTCTATAGTATAGCAGCTATTTTATTCAAGTTCCCCTTGAAAGTGAGGGATCTGATAGCCTTGTTCTCTGATACACCTTCTAAAGTTATAACATAAGGATCAGCCATCCCTCTTCCCTCCTGAAATCCTCATCTGTCTCAAGTCCAGCACTGCCAACCATGACAGCTCAATATATTCTTAATTTATGTTCAGCTGCTGGTACTTAGAAAGAAGATGGAAATACCACTTCTCTCAGATGTCTGTCTTGGCAGTAAATTGGGGACTGTAAATTTTGGGTTGCTTTTGTCTTTATCTCTCTTAAACAGGCTGCATTAAAGTCAGATTTTGCTGCTGTGAATAGATCTTGTCAACATGAAACTCTCTGAAACTGTCTGCATCCAGTGCTATGGAGCAATTTTCACCATGTAGAAGGACTTTTTCATGTAACTGGTAATGCCAGGCACTATTTCATTGACACAAAATCAAAAATGAGTGGAATAGTAACACCTGATCAACAAATCTCTGAGCCTAAACGGAAAAGACATTCTAGAGCCTTCAGTAAAATCAGTATGAGAGCCGTGGTGACAGGAGGTGCTGGCTATTGTGGATACAAGCTGGGATGTGCTCTTGCCAGCAGAGGAGCTTCTGTTGTTCTGTGTGACATACACAAGCCTTTGGGGGTGATTCCCAATGGAGTGGTGTGGATCCAGGTATGTTGAATAATATTTTCCTAACAGTCAAAGTTCATTTGCCTTTTCCATAATGGCTTCCTAGTTTTCACAGAATCCAGATACCTAATTGCCAATTATTTTAAATTACAGTAACCTTTTTAACTGTGTGAACATCCCACATCAGTTTTGGTGAATGGATTTTAGTATATCTGAAATGAGGAAACCAGCAAAACCTGTACTGCACGGAACAGTTTCACTCCTGACTCCTCAGGATCCTGCCTTCATTTAACCACCTGTAGAATAAACACAGGACTTTAATGAATGTCTTTAAAATCCTTTGGGTTCTATGGAAGAAAAGTATAATTATCAGCAAGTAGTGAGGTGTGCCCAGTTTTGAGGGCCAGGATACTTGTACAGCAAGTACAGTTCTATACATACATTATATATATGGATTCCCTCTGTGTTAACTCACTGTGTGACAAATGCTCACTTGCAGCTTTGATTTCATGTCCAAATATCTTTTCTTATGTATTACAGACAGATATCAGGGATTATGGTGCCATACTGGCAGCGTGTCAAGGGGCTGACTGTGTTTTTCACGTAGCTTCATATGGAATGTCAGGAACAGAGCAGGTGAGTCCACATGCTTTTGGTTTTTGCTGTGTTACTGCCCACACTGAGGGTGAGAGACTTTGATGCTGTAACATCCATGACAGATTTCAGCTCTTCATATTGCCCTGGTCTTTTTGTAAATTGATCTGTGCAAACTGGAGTCAACTACAGGCAGTCTGCTTGCAGAGTAATTTCCCCTCCATTAGAGCTTCTGCCAGCACCCTGGGAAGGTGTTGAGATGGAAATGGCTCTGAAAAGTTCTGAAATACTGTGAAGACAAAAGGAAGGACAAGGGAGACTGGTTCCCTCCAAAACCCTGATTCTTCCCTAAACCTTCACATGGTTTGAGATAACCACATCTTCTAAGGTCACTAGGAGGAATAAGACCTAAACTAAATTATAAATTATTTCATATATCTGAATTATAACAATATTTCAAGTCTTTGTTTGCCATTGGGTAAAAAGCCATATGGATTCACTTGATGTAGGACTCTGAGTCACAATTTTATAATTAGAGGTACAAGCACATGCACACACACATCCACACACAAACACACCCCTTTCTTACTTTACTTAATAAGAGGAACTTAGAAATTACCCTGTCTGGCTAGAACAGCTCACTCAAAGTTGTTTGCCACTGAGCAATGCATCATTGGAATTGCTCTGGTTAGAGGCAACTGGTCACTGAAGTGCTACTGAAACTCAGATATTTAACATACTGCTCCAAGATATATAGTAACTGGAAATTTATTTTTAGAAGCACTACAATTTTCTTTGCTTCAAGCAGACTACACTATAAAAATACAGGAAAAAATACAGGTATAGTTTAAAAATAATGATTAGACATCTTTAAGTCTAAAACAGTGGTCTAAATGACATTTTTAATAATCAAAGTATTAAATTATGTTTATTTGGGGACATTTATAACATCCCCCTATTGAACTGAATACGTATTATTACTAAAAAATGCAAATTTTTTTTTTCTTTTCCTAGTTGCAACAAAAAGAGATTGAAACAGTAAACATTAATGGAACAAGATTAATCATTGATGGTAGGTATTTAAGTGTGCCATCGGCTGTAGTACAGCATATCAAACATCATATCCCATTTACAGAAAGCCAGCTGGCCTTTTTGGCACACTCTATTTGTTACCAAGTACTTTACATTGTTGGCAGAACATGAGGAAACACAGCACAGGGGGTTTATGCTCAATTCTGCTACGAGCTGGGATATGAGAACCAGCAGTGTAGCTCAACTTCACCTTCTCAACACCTTGTTTGACTGATGTCAGGATCTGTATCCATGTAAGGAGTTAACAAATTCCCCATGTAATTTGTAGCAGTTAACCTGCTTGCTAACAACTTGTGCAGGGGCAGGGGGCAGCCCTTGAAGCAGAGGGACTTCTGTCCTGATGCCCAGCAGGCTGGAGAAGATCTCCTGAGGCACAGGGCTGGCACCCAGCTTAGGATGTGCCAGAGAGTAAAGCACTTGCTTCTGCACTTTAAATATACTCTGCATTTCAACTCACCCAGTCACAGAATGGAAGGATTTTCTCTTTTAAGATTTGACACTCTCTTAGAAAAAATGTCACACGAACTTTTTTTTCCCAAATAATTTTTTACTAAAGTAATTGACTTTATCCATTGCTGCAGCCTGCAAACAACAAAACATCCCTCGTCTGGTCTACACCAGCTCAGTGAATGTGGTGTTTGGAGGGCTTCCTATTGAAGATGGGGATGAGGAATCTTTGCCATATTTCCCAATTGACAAGGTATTTTGTTGTATTGTATTTTCAAATTCCTCTGTTTACTTCCATGTTTCTGTAAAAGCCTGGAGTTTTTATGACAGTGTTTTGCCTGATGCAAGCACTCAGGCACAAGAAAGGCCAGGTGGGATGAGAGTCTGAGCAACCTGGTCTAGCAGGAGGTGTCCCTGCCCATGGAATAAAGGGTTGGAACGAGATGATTGCTGAAGTCCCCTTCAACACAAACCATTCCATGATTCTATGAAAGAAAAAAGAAAACTCTCTACACTCTTTGAAGATGCTATTTATAACCTTGGCCCGTCAGTTTTATTGTACACCAAAGTATTTATTTCTTTGTTTTCCTATTAAGGCATTGATTTTGGAAATAACTCCCACAGTGCCGCATTAACATCAGGGATATTCCACCTGTTCCTGTTATATGCCTTGGTGCCTCTTTAGCTATTTATTATCTACAGATTTTTCTGGTTTTCCCTTAGAAGATGACATATATTCAAGGTAGAGCTGATCTAGAAAAGCAGCCTATTTTTATATGGCTTTACTACATTTAATTAAAAAAGAGAAAGTACTTCTGGCTGTTTTGCATGCACAGTTGTTTTTGTGTCCCTCCTCTCTCCATCAAGTACTTCACAGTCTTTCATGAAGTAGAGATGGAGATAAAACATTAATATTTTTAACATCATTTTAAATAACATTTTCTCTGGGACAATGCCACAAGTGAGCAGGATAATTCAGAACAACTGTAACTTGGCTTTTGACTTTTCCATTACCTGAAGAAGAAATCCAGATTACAAAGTAGTGATCAGTTACATTCCTGGCAGCATTCAAAGCATACATATATTTATTGCTTCTCAAATGTGCTGAAATTAATTCACCAGATTTGCATACAAAAAAATGCTTCTTTACCCTAGAAATACTCATGTATTTTACCCTGAACCTAATCCCCTACAATTTTTGTATTTTGTGATATTTTTTGCCCTCTGCTAAGTGAAAACCAGTGAAGAAGAGATGCCTTTCTGTCCTATAATTTTAGGAACAGATACAAATGTATTTGCTTTTTCTCTGCAGCTCGTTGACCATTATTCCAGAACAAAATCAATTGCAGAACAAATGGTACTAGCAGCTAATGGATCTTCACTAGCAGGTACTTTTGTCTGAGCATGAATTCATAGTAGAATTTATTCCTCCTCTTCTTGTTCCTCCCCAAAATCCTGTGTCCTGTATCAATCCTTAGTGGGCAAGATTGCCCAGCAGTCATGAAATTAAGTTACCAACCCCCACTCACAAATTAAAGTATTTTAATTTAAAAATTACTTTTAATTTGTTTTAAGTTCCCACAATATCTGTAAAAGGTTTTAGCAGGGTAGCAGTAAGTTCAGTATGTTAATTAAAAATAGTAAGACAGCTATAAATTAAACAAAACCAAGTGTTTAATGTCACCGTCTCATGCAACGTAAGTAAAACACAAATGCTGATTAAATTGTTACATACCACACACCCCCTCAAGTTGTACATTAAAATCTGAAGTAGCTACCTGAGCCTAGAGCCTGGAATTATTTATGAGTGCTTCCCAAAGTTTTCCATGCTGAGGAAGCCAGTTATACACTTGAATACTTAAGCTCACCCGTGAGATACTATAACTGCCAGTGCAAAGCAAATTAATGTAAAGTGCAACATGATTCTATGTGACCAAGTGATACTGAGCTAAATTTAGCTGTGGACAACTTACAGAAAAGACTCTTCACTTGATACTTGCAGAGAGCTATAACAGATAGAAAGTCCATGATGGGAACTCCATCCCAACAAAATTATTTTGTTTAAAATAAGAAAAGGGATTTTTTTCCCCCTTTATTTCCTTAGCAGCTCTTCACATCAAAGCCCCTCCTAATTTCAGGACCAATACACACACAGTTCTGCATTTGTCAATGAAATAGTACCAGCGTTCCAAACACTCCATTTTGATCCTGTGCCACAGCAGGACTAGATATTTTATATCCAGTTTACAAGAACTATTAAGAACAGTTATTAGCAGATGATGAAAGAGCCAACTGCTGTACATGGGAAGATGTGATTTTTATGATCCCATTGAAATTGTCAAGAGCTTCTACCTCACTCCAGTGGGAGCTGCAGCTTTTGTTGAGGGAACTTTTCAGCTCTACCCTGTACTGCCAACAGGTCACTACTTCCCATCAATAATTTTGTGTGGGATTAGTTGGTTTCATTCCATTATCCAATACACTTTTGAATGAACCTGCTCACTTCAGTGAACCCATCACCACAGCCAACACATTCCCCCATTCACTGCTCTGGCACAGGGACAAGGGACTGATTCAGAAAGAGATTTTAAAATATCTGGTGTTTTCTAGGAACACAACTATGCTTGTAGGACTTCTCTGAATCTTATCTTGCTATTTTTCATGCTCTGATTCTCCCATCTTAATATCCAACTACTAATGCAGCAGCTTTTGCTATGTATCATTTTTTAAGGTAGTAAAATGAATTTAGAGTAAGTTCTGCTGCTGCAGCCTTTGGCTCATACAAGAACACAACACAGTGATGAGAAGGTCTCTTAAGAATGATCTTATCCCATGTTCTAGGGAATGGAATACTCCGTACCTGTGTTCTTCGCCCACCAGGAATCTATGGACCAGAAGAGCAAAGGCACTTGCCAAGGCTAGCAGTATGTCATTTGAATTTTTTAACCAGCAGAGTTTTCTATGATATGGGTAAAAAGCTGAAAGGAGCATCACTTATTTGTATTATAAATTGACTGATCTTGTTGGGTAGCAATTCTACAATCCAATTGTCTGCTGAGGATATTATAGCTCTTTTTTAACAAGCATTATATCTGTAAAGTGTAGATTTTAAAAGCCTTCTTTTTTAAAATACAAACAAATGAAAATCCAGCTTTATCATTTAATGATTAAGATTCAGGCCAATCCACAATATTTCAAATGTCTTTTTATATGCAACTTACACCAAATGGTTTTAAATATTAATGAAAAGAGATGCAGCAAAATATCTTGTTTCCAGTCTCAGCTATTAACAGCTTTCACTGTCCAGAGTTGGAAGCACCCTCTACTACAGCAGGTTACTGAAGGGCAGTAGCTGAGGTGTTCACATTTTACTCTTTTTCACTTGCTTTTAAACTGCAGGGCCAACAGATGATGTTTAAAACATGATCCCTGTAGAATTCTGAGAGCCAGTTATTTTAAAAGAATAGTGTAATATAAAGTTATGCACAGCTTTCAGTAAATATTCGATTCAAGTTGACCACATAATAGATATTTTTGGTTTGTGGCTGAGGTAGGAAATTATATTGCAGTCAGCCAAAATATACTTTATCATCTTGTAAATAATTTTAAGAATGGAAAATGTCATTTTAGTTAAATCTGAGCTGGGTTTTTTTTTAGCCCATTTTAAAAATACAATATTTTAAAATTTCTATTTGATTTTGAGATTGTTTTGAGCCAATTTTAAGGTATTATGCAAATGTAATGTTCTGCAGTTTCTAAAATTTACCTGTTTATTGAAAACTGGAACTCTTTCCTTCCAGCCAAAGTGTATCTTCCAGTTTGTCCTAGCCAAAGCTACTGGATAAATTTGATCCAATTAAGTGAATACTTTTGATCCAATCAGAACAGTATCTTATCTTTCCATACAATATTTTACTAATTCCTAGAACAGACTTGTGGTTTTTGTAAATTCAGGACATATTATTGCAATACATCTTTCGGCATTTTCTCATGAGCAGTTCCCTTGAATATTTTTAACTGAGTCGTGTATTTAATTTTTTTCTAAAGTAGAGCTAACCCTACATTTAGCCAGACAAGAAAGTACACTTTACCTCATCCTAAAACCCATTTTGTTCTGGTTTTGTGTTTGTTTATATTTACAGAAGATTATTGAGAGAAGGCTACTTAGCTTCAAGTTTGGGGACCCTGGTGTTCAAATGAACTGGATACATGTAGAGAATTTTGTACAAGGTCATATTCTAGCTGCTGAAGCCCTCACCCCTGAAAAGAGCTACATAGCTGTAAGTAGACAGTAAAACCACCACATATCTCATTTGACAGTGGATTCTGCCACTGTATCCTGTGCTATAGTAACCACTGCAGTAATTAGAGTTACTGTCCTTCAGCTTATGTTATGGTCTGTGTTTTCAGCTGATAAATGTGCTATGAGCAATGTGGGATGGGGAACAGTGTTGGCTGTTGGTGTTGGTTAAGAGATGGAATATTCAGTTCTGCAAGCATATCTCCATCTTTGCATTTTAAAATTTCCAGTTTCATTTCCAGCATAGCAAACATTCTTTGCTCATCTTCCAGAAATGTTTGCTATGCTGGAAATGAAACTGGAAATTTAGGCAAATTCATTCTGTTCCCCTGTACAGATCCCTTTAATGTTCTGAACTGTGATGGTCAGTCCTTCCCATACCATGTGCCAACAAAGGCACATTTCATTTGGGTTCATTGCTTTCAAGAACAGTTACAACTGTTTTCCTCCTTGTAAATACAGGTTTTTAATCACCTAGAAGCACTGCCCTAGAGTATATTAGAAACGGGTTCAAAGTAGATTAAACTACTTTTTCTAAAACCCTGAAAGCAAAAGGAAAGCAGGAACACAGGAGTCTTCTGGATTCCAGTGAGCCTGAACTAGACCCAGAGCAGAATGTGTCCTAGCCTTTGGTGGACACATGCCAGCAGCACCAGTGAGATGCAGCACCAGCTCCAGAGGTGTCTCTCTCAGTCAGCACAGCCACTCTGAACAGGCACATGTGTGATAAACCATTTATTCCAAGGCATGTCAATCACACAGCAGTGCAACTGGGTGAAACACAAGCAGTTTGTGACTTGCATGTGCATCCACTCATATCTGATACTGCTGTATTATTTTTAAGCTATTCATAAGGGGTGAGATAAAGAAAAAGAAGTCAATATAGATGCCGTATTATTTTTTACTGACTTGTCTCTTCTCTACCTCTTTAACAGAGTGGCCAGGTGTATTTCATTCATGATGGTGAAAAATCCAACCTTTTTGAATGGCTAACTCCACTTGTACGTGCAGTACTGATCTCCAAGTACATTCATTTCTTTAACTATATGCAACTCCAGCTTTTGTGTGCATGCTACATTTTGTGTGTTTGCTTTGGGTGTGAGAGTTCCACATGGAATTCTCTGAATGTGGCTTTAATTCCTGCTTGAATTTCAGTGTGATTAGCACTGTAACAAAGCCCACCCAAGCAACTGTCCTCCCTGAGACTAAAGAACCATCTACACCAGCACGCTGTCCTGAGCTGTTACTGTCTTCATTTTTGAGGCATGCAGAT
Source organism: Bombycilla garrulus (assembly GCA_013400315.1). Taxonomy (NCBI): domain Eukaryota; kingdom Metazoa; phylum Chordata; class Aves; order Passeriformes; family Bombycillidae; genus Bombycilla; species Bombycilla garrulus. Next base: position 69,302 of record VXBU01007889.1, read on the forward strand.
GAGAATAATGGGCAGTTTGTGTGGGCAAAAATTATAACTCTTAAGTAGTCATCTGTTCATTCTTTTCAAAATACCATGTTGTGGTTAATGATAGGCTCAAAAGCATAAACATGTCATGATGTTAAATTAGGTATCAGCACACCATGATATTTCAATAAATTACTATAATTTCTTTCCTTCTTTTTATGAAAATGACATAGTGTCTGTGGATGACATTTAACTGGCACCTCCTTAAAAATGAAAAATAGTGAAATACTAAGAGCCATGATTAATTTTTAAAACAGTAAATATTTCCATAAATATAATCTATATTGAAACTTTAAAACTTGTTTGAAGTTTCTGGAGTTTTTCATTGTTTTTAAATATTTTTCAGTTTGAAAGATTAGGTTGCAGTAAGCCATGGATACGTGTTCCTACTTGCTTAGTCTATGCATCAGGTAAAATATTTTATCAACATTTCTCTTTCCTGTTCATGTTACCTTCATTTCTAACTGTAATATAATATTTTTTTACTTTATTTGCCCACAATTTTAATTTTCATGTATAAAAATAATATGCTGTGTGTTCACCTATTGTTTAGCAGTGTAAAATTCACCTCTGTGCAGTATGTTTAAACCAGAATGATCTCTTATTCAAGTCCCACTAAAAGAGGTTTTATGTAGGACCTAACAGATGTATAACTTTGAAGAGTTAATGATACAAAATGTTATATGTAAAACTCCAGGACTTTATGAAATCTGCTGAAGAGTATCTGCTTTGCTGCACAGGTCAGTGTCTTGCTCTCTTCAGAATCAACCCTCCAGTGCAGCTCAGACAGAATCCAACTGAGTTCTCTGCTGACATATTTTTTATGAAGCCTCATGACCTTTTCAGTAGATCTGTGCCCAGCCTTTTCCCTCTTCCAAATCCTTTTCCCACAAGCACAATAATTAAGATTAAATCCAGCCCCTTGTGAGCAAGTAGTCCTGATGGTGCTAGTAATGGTGCCCTGAGCAATCAGGTCTGTGATTATCCTTCATAAGCATTTACAGTGGGAGATATGTCACAATCACAATGGCAAAGCAATTTATTGTTCGCACCTCAAATCGAAATCTTTTGTTATGCAGCCACATTAATGGAACACCTTCATGCGATGCTGAGACCAATTGTTGACCTGCCCCCCCTGCTGACCAGAAATGAGGTAAAGTCCGTGCTTGTAAACTTTCCTTAATTCCCATGGGATCCATACATCTTAACGTGAGGGGGATTTTAGGTCAGTAGAAAGTAAAATCTGCCCAGTGCTACTTCAGCCTCCAGTTTCTAGGGCAAATACATGCATTGTGCACAATTTATGCAATATATTCTGCTTGGTTGCCATGATTTTTGAAAAGAGCTTATGCTCACAATCTGGGAGAGGCTTCTTCAGCTCCTCTCTCCCAAGGGTCAGTATCCTGTGTGACTTGGCCGGGTCTTCAGGCACCTACGGGATGGCTTTGATCTGCCTCTTTGAGTACCTAGGCAAGAGAACAAATGCAAAGCATTTTTTGTGGATGTTCACAGATTCTACTTTGCATCTTTTAATGTCCCTTTGTGCTTTCAAATTGTCCTTTCGAGTGGACAATTTTAAAAATAATGTGTGCAATACTCATAGGACATTGATATAATGTCGTGGAAGTTTTTGTGTTTTACGTTTCCTTTAACTGTGTCTTTGCTACCATTTACAGTTTGCTCCAGTTACCTGTGTAGTCATACCTTTGTATGTTGACTCTTTTGCCCTGTAGGTACAGAATATTTCTGTAACTCACACATTTCGAATAGACAAGGCACAGGCTCAGCTGGGGTACCGCCCACAGAAGTTTGACTTTGCTGATTCTGTGGACCACTACATGAGATCCAGACCACAACCCTCAAATTATCAGCTCTTCCTCAGTATTTTGTTTACTTCATTTGTTACTTTAATTTTGTTTTTTCTTTCTTTAAATCTTGATAGCCTTTCAGTTCTGCTTTTTAAAGAAGGACGACACCGACCTGCATAAACTGCATGGTCACAGTATTGCTACCCAGATCATTCTAACCTCCACAATAGTTACTGGCACAGTGCAACAAACAGGCAGCTACTTTTAAATTTATAAACAAAATCATAATAGATGAGTGGCTGGACCTGAGAAATTAAAATGCAATAATTGCCAAATCACAGAAATGCAACCAGAGTCAAGATTGTTGCCTCTATTTCAAACCAAAACAACAACTTTCCAAATTGACTGCTGAAGTAAATGAAAACCTGCAGAAAGAACAAGAACTGCAGACAGCCTGCAGTGCTTCACCAGTGAAGAAAAACAGCTGAAATAAGGAAAAACACTGACCATAGCTTCTGTCATGGCTCACTACCTTGGGTAACAGACAAACAAGCAAAGGTACAGACAGAAATAAAAAATTTGTTACTGCAAATAACACACACCAGGCCTACAGAGGCTTCATATTGTATGATTTAATTAATTAGCTCTAGCACCTCACCTGAGGGAAAATAAAAGCATACTTGAAACACTGCTGAAATCCATGCTGTGCCTCTGTACAGTGTCCCAGAACTGCTCCCTGCCCTGGTCTGGGTGGAGAGATTTGAACATGCACTTGTGGGGTTTTTCATGGGTCAAAACTGGGTATTTTAGCTAAATTGGAAGTTATTAAGTAAGTTACATTAGTTAAGTGTATTTATGTCAGAGTAGAGCAATCTGCCGCTATGGGTTGCACAGTTCTTTGTACAGCTTCCTTCACCTCCTGTAGTTAAGAGCAACAACTAATCCAGTTCAGCTGCTCCTCAGCTGAACTTAAAGCACAAATCTGTTTTGGCACCAAATTTCTGAAGTATAGCAGTTGTACTGAGCAAATCCCAGGAGCAGCTAAAGTGGACACTATGCTTTTACATTACTGTTCAGCTAAAACGGACCTAAAGCACAAGGCTCCAGCTCCTCCCCATCCACCACTCACAGTGAGAATTTATCACAGAAATCTCCTTCCTACCTGCATCTTTCCAACCTGTAACATGGAGAGGGAATAACCAAGAGCAACATACAAACAGTAGAGAGCTTGGGAAAAGACATGGGATGAGAGCTTGAGAAATCATGGTCTGGAGGGGAATAATCACAGCTGGATTTCAGAATTCTGGAGAGGGTGTGAACACTGGCGCTTCCCCTCAGTCCAGGACAGGCTGCAAAGCTCGGTGCCAGGCCCGCGGGTCGGGGTGCTGTAACCCTAAAGCAGAGAGGAAAGGGAGAACCCCTGAAAATTAGCGTTTCTCCTTTTATTCTTAAAGCATGGACTGACACTTGGTTAATCCCTTTTCCCTAGGTCATATCACAACTTTCTAATATTGATTTTAAAAACTGTGACCGACAACCCCCATCACCCACGGCCCCGCGGGGCGCCGTGCCCGGCCCGGGCAGGGCCGCTCGTACCGTGCGGCGTTCCCGCTGTACGGGGGGCCAAAAGGAGCCGCCGCCGCGGGGACAAAAATGACTTGGCAGCGGTGGGATTCGAACCCACGCCATCGAAATGACTGGAGCCTAAATCCAGCGCCTTAGACCACTCGGCCACGCTACCGCCTGGCTGCTCGGCGCTCGCCAGGCCTCTTTGAGGGGGCCAGCGCCGCCGTCCTTTCTGTCCACCTGTGCATATTGCCCACATTGC
>VXBU01007889.1:73028-89048 GCA_013400315.1 Bombycilla garrulus
CCGGCCATCGGGCTGCGCCTCGGGGCACCTTGTCCGCGGCAGGCCCAGGCCGGCACCTCGGGAAGGCGCTGCCGTGGCTGTGGTGGATCAGCTCCAGGTGTTCCTCGGGAGCGCTTTGCCCGGCTGCGCGGATCCACAACCCCAGCGATGGCCGTGCCGTGGTCACGCAGGTTTGAGGGCAGCCCTTGGCTGGTGCCTTCGCAGCCGCGATAGCAGGTGCGCACACAGCTCCCGCCCGAGAAGAGGGTGCGTCCTGCCCGTATATCAGGCACCCATTGGCTTTCCTGCCCGCTGCAGTCGCCTCCGGGCCCCCGCAGCACATGTGCCGCCGGCTCGCTGCGAGACCAGTGACCTTCCCAGGCAGCTGCTCACCTGGCATCGCATCCTCTGCTGAACCATTCCCAACCAACACGGGAGGCCCCGCCGCCTTTATCTCGCTGTCAGCTGGCGCCCGGGGCTGCCCGTACACAGTTGTCCTGCCACGCCGGTGCTCGCTTACCTGCTGCTGAGCTCGGGCACTGTGTGAGCAGGTGCTTTCCCTGTCCACCTCAGTGACAGAGCTGGCTTTGGCAACCAGAGCCAGATTTGGTCACTGGTGAGTAGAAAGATGAATTCTCAAGTTCTGGGAGGCCTGCAGGAGAAATTTGTATAATTACTTTGTGGACAGAGCTAAAAATAATAAAGACTAAATGCAATGCAATTAAAACAATATTGAGAAATTATGTCCTTATTGCCCTTCTTCCTGTAGAAAGTCATGCGTTGGTGCTCCCAGAAGTTTTATGTATGTGTGTTATGTGCACTTCCCATATGACTGGAGTGAGGTTTATAACCAACTTGATTTACTTTGTAAAACCAAATTGTCATAGGAGTATGAGGGCACAAATTGTCAGGAAATTGATTGATTTAAAGGCAACTTTTAAATCTGCAAATTTAAACGAATGCAGAATTGCTCTGAAAGTTAATATCATATGGGGTGTCCTTTCCATTTTCCTTTCAAAAACCACAGTTCCCTAGAACAATGATTTCTAAAGGCACCTTATTTAAAATGAGCATACTGAAACTTTACAAGCTATAGTGCTCTTGGGAAAAATTACATTGCAGTGCTGAACATACTCAATGGAAGAATAACATACTAGACTTGCAGATGACTGATTTCCTAGGTTGCCATTTCAAATTTGTTTTTTAATATTTTCAGACAAAAAAAAAAAGTGAATCAAGCTCTTTGAGTGTAAAGGATATAACACATAATGTATAAATAGAAAAGTAAAACTAGAACATACAGCATGTCTGGACCAATGCCTGATTTCAACATATCTTTAGTCTTTCATCATCACTGATTGTTCTTTTAAGAAAATGTTACAGATAATAGAAGTTCCAGGGTTAAACCTGGGAATAAGCACACCCTTGCACCAGGATAGCAGAGGTGGCTTATTTCAAAGTATGAGAAATGTGTCGCTTGAGAAGGCATAACCTATAACCTGTTCCTGACAGAACAGAATGTTCTCCATGAGAATTTATGGCAGAAGGCAGCCATGGGGTTCCTTTTAGTCCAAGATTATGTCGAGTATTTTGTGACCAGAGAAGGGCAAGAGAGCTGGTGAGGGGTCTAGATGGTAAATCCTTTGAGGAGCTGCTCCTCATCTGGGGGTGTTCAACATCCTGAAGAGGAGGCTCTCTGCAACTCCCTGAAAGGAACTTGTGGCAACATAGGGACCAGACTCTCCTCCCAAGCAACAAGACAAAAGGAAACGGCCCCAAGCTGCATTGGGGGGGTTCAGGTTGGATATTAGGAAAAGTTTCTTCACTGAAAGAGTGGGTTAGGCATTGGAACAAGCTGCCCAGGGAAGTGGTGGAGTCACCATCCCTGAAAGTGTTCAAAAAACAAGTAGACATGGCAGTCTGGTGGGTATGGTGGATTCACTAAAAGGTTGGTCTTGACCTTGGAGGTCTTTTGCAACTTTAATGACTCCATGATTTGGCTGAGTTTAAAACAAGCTACTCTCATGACGTGTTCAGTTGTGCTCATGTACTACACCAGTTACAGCATTCCACCACTATCAGTAGCTTACCATGGCAGGTGGTGATTTTTTAACCGTTATCAACATATTTTCACACAGTGGGAGCCAGACATCTGGCTTCTCCTAGGCCTTCAGAATTCATTTGATGAGTCTGTGCTCTTCCCAGGCCCTGCCATGAAGTATCCCAACATCAAAGCAGCTGGGTCCTGCTCTCCTCAGGGTGCTCAGCTGGGATGACAGCACAGTGAGAAATGAGGAGAGGCAGGTTCTGCTGCTCAAGGGGCAAAAGTGCTCAGTTATTGATAACTGATAATATTTACCACAGTGACTTGCAGCTGGAAGATGAATAGGACCTCAAGAGTTTTTCTGCACAATCACTAATGTTGCAAATGTGTTTCAGTTTGAACTCTGCACAAATTTGATAAAAAAATGTGCCTTTAGGAAGCAGCATTAAATGGGGGCTCAGTCAAGTGTCTGCTTGACATTTTCAAAGCAGGGCTGCAGCCTCAGCATGATGCTGGAAATTGGTGACAAAATTACGTGTACGCTCAAATTGCAGGTGGTGTTCCTGCACACGTGTGCTGCTCCCTCCAGTCCCCACGCTGAGACACAGTTTAATTTATGTAAGTAATGGCAGGTTTTCTTGGCAGAGAGTCAGAGCATCTGCTCTGTGTGTTTCTAATATTGGTAATCTCCCTCCTGAAGATTATCTCAGCAGCAGTGTTTTTCTGCTCTTTTTGAAGAGCACAGGGATTGTGCATTTTTCTGTCTGTGGTGCTGCAAGAGACCATCCACCTGTCACGAAGGACATACTCACATCTTCCAGTCTTGGTTCTGTAACCCCTACTCATGGTAAAAAGCACTAATGAGGATTATTTACATGAATAAGGGATTGAACAGTAGTAAAAAAAGCAGACTCTTTGCAGGCTGCCAAGTAATACAATTAAGCCAGAACCTATTTACATTAATTTCCATGTAACTCATGAAAGGATAAGGAGTTTTGTTTAATTTTCCACAAATTCTAGCTTGAGGAAAAGCTCAAACATGGGCATTTTCAACCCAGAAAGCCAGTGTTTTAGGACAAATACAAATGTGGGTGCTTCGAGGAAATGTGGTCTTTAGAACCTGAAATCTAGTGCATAATACTGGCATTTCTTATGGGGAAATGTGCAACAGCACGCTTAAATTTAGCTGAAAAGACCAACCTCAAGTGCAGGCAGGCCCCGTGGTCACTGCCCATGTCTCTGTGCCTCCCCTCTCGGCTGGGATCTTCCAGGGGCTGCCGTGCAGTGAGTGCTTCCCATGGGAGCACCTGCCCCAGGACACCCCTTCCTTTCAGCTCCACACCCAACGGAACAGAAATGAAAGCAAATTTGTGTGGCTGTCCGGTGAGCAGCGCTCTGGAGACCTGAACACCCGCTGTCCTTCCTGTCCCCACTCGCCCCAGGATCGCTAACAGCTAACGTTGTTAGTTGGTGTTCTGATCAGATTTTTATCGGTTTTCTCACTGGAATAAAACATCTGGCAGGGTCCCGACGCCGCTGTGCTGTGAGGCGGCGCGGCCCCTGCCCCCGGAGCCGCTGAGGGAGCGGGAGGCGGCGCCTTGCCAGGGCCGTGGGCGGTGAGGGGCGGCCCCGGTCCCCAGCTCCCGCCTCCTCCCTGCCCTCAGCGGGGCGGCTTCTTTTTCCACCATCTGTGTTCCCTCTGCGGGGCGGTATCTGCAACGCCGTGCGGGGCTTGTGGGATCGCTCGGTACCGGGCTGCGTGGCGAATCTGGGCTCTCCTAACCCGGTAGGTGCCGTCGTGGTGCGGGGCCTCACCCGGCGGCGGTGGGAAGCTGCCTCAGCGCCGCCCGCGGCGGGAAGCGCGGGAAGGGCGTTTTTAATTGCGGAAAATGATGATCTCTGGGGCGGTCAGAGCCTGTGAAAGGCTGGCGGGCAGGCTTCTGCGCGGGCCCAGCCTGATTTGTGGTGTTGGGCAGCAGTGCTGCGCTGAAGATTGGCGTTTCGTCCATTTATGTTTGCACGCCAGTGCGCATAATTTGTTGCCTACGCTGTTTAAAAGTGCCAAGAGCTGTCTGTGACCGTGGAACAGCTGCTGTGTGCGGAGCTCACCGGGGCTGAGTCCGCCCTGACAGCCTGGGGCTGCTCCAGGACGATTCGTGTTTGGAGAATTCTTCAAATACCTCAATGCGCATAAAGCACGGAGTTAATTAACAACGTGGGGTACTGAGCAAATGCTTACGAGAAGTCTGCGATAGGTAATTGTGCAGAGTATTTAAAGGCAGCTGAAATGACAGGTCTATTAATAGCTATGGAATGATATTTTAAAGTTATCTTGGAAGCTCCTTTTCTGTCCTTTTCCACCCCCGTGTTTTGGATACTCTTAACGTAGTGTTTATTTGCGTGTTTGGCTGCAGGGTGGACTTGACTCCGAAGGGCTGTTCTTGCTCCTCACTGCCTACAGCTCTAAAAGCCAATTGTGTGTTTGAAACCATGCTGTGTTTCCTTGCACAGGGTTTTGTCTCAAGTGCTTCGTACTCTGAGCTGGTGCAGCTGAACTCACCCCTTTGCTTCATGAATTTTGCATCCTAACATTCAGACTAGTACAATGATTCTCCCACCTGTGCTTGCAGGCAAACTGAATGGGATTTGTGCCATGGTGTTTCCAGTAAAGATACACTTGAAGGGACCTGTGGCTTCTCATTAGAAATCTCTTTTTGGTAAGACAGGGTTTTCAAAGATAGACAGTGAGTTGAGATATCTCTGGGGTTTTTTTATCTTGTTTTTTTTATCACAGCTCTTACCTAGGCTCACTGAACCTGTTTTCTTGCAGTGTGTGGTGCAGATGAGAATAGACATTTGCTTTTTAGGGGTCAGTTGGGTATTTGGAAAGCATAGTACTTCTGTAATATGTTACAGGACATTAACATAGCTAGTGGGGTTGTTCTGGACAAGTTTATGTAGCTTTGGGTCTGTGGCTCATGAAGGTGATAATACTTTTTAAGGTGCATAGTCTGTATAGTTGCCTAGGTTAAATTTTGAATCTATACTTTAAAAGAAAGTTAATCTGAAAGGTGACTTCTGTCTTTTAAGAAAATTGTTTGTTACTCTTACAGGTATCCTCTTAAATGGCTTTAACTGATGTGGTATTAAACCAAAAGGGATTTAGTATTATACCAGGGAGATCTGGGTCATGCTTGCTTTAATGCTTCTCCACAAGACAAGCTGGGACTTCTGTTACAGGGCAGTTCCTGCCCCCCTACCCCATCCTGTGTTAAGGAGTTTCAGGGGGCTATGTCTGAGAGAATTAGAAGCAAGTGGAGATGCTCCAGTTATCCCTTCTTTTGCTGACTGGAGCATTCCTATCACTCAGCTCTTTGGGATGAATTAAGGCAGATTTAGATGCTGAGATAACTGTAGAACCTTGGTCAAGAGTCAATAAACCCACCAGTGCTTTGTAACAACATAGTCCTACAAGAAACAAGTCATGCTTTAACAGCCCTATGATGTGAATTTTTCCTGCTGTTTATCTGTGTTCACATATTTGCACGTTGTCCTTGCAGCTCAACTCACCTGCTTCTCCTGGTCGTGTGGCTCTTGGATGTAAAGGCAAAAGAAAGAAAAATACTTAAAACAGGCATTGGGAGAACAAAAAATAATACAGACTAGAGCAGATTAAGAGCTGTATTTTAAATTATCTGCATTTTGAATCACACAGTACAAGGCTGATAAGAAATGGAATACATTTGCAGAGTGGGTTGGAGTGCGTAGTTAAAATTACAGGTTGTGTGTGAAAATACAGGCTGGCAGACTTGGTTCAGTGCAGTCTCACTCTCATTGTTGCTTAGCCTTAGGAAAGCCTCTGTAATGACTATTAAAGATTAAATGATCAAAACACAACAGCAGTAATAACAGGAATTCCTTCTGTGCTGTAATGCAAAACCACAGAATATAAGACTTGGGATGAAGTTCAGGCTTTTCTATGAGGCTTTTTGTCAAGGAAACTGTGAGGTTTAGAGCAGTGTTTGTGTAGTTCAAAGTGTGGTTATTGAATTCTGTTCTAAAGAGCATTTTATATGAGTATGGTTCTTGGTACATACACTTCCAAAGTAAACATCACAAGTACTGTGTTGTTCCAAGAAAAACCGAGAGACTTTTATAAACACCGTTAGCTTTAAATAGAAACTGATTTGTGTGGTGATATTTCATTTACACAAGTCACAGAAATCAGAATGTTTGCAGTCACTGCTGCACAAACATGCATTCCTGCATTGCTTTTGCTTCTCAAACTGTCCTGAACCCTGTATATCTGCTGGTGTGTGTGACAGCAGGAGCAGAAAGGGAGTGCAGGACAGCATGTGGGTGTGATGGGGCTGTCCAGTGCTGTTGTATGTCCTGGATTCCTCACGTCCTTGAAGCATCATTTGACAGCTGCTGGCTGTGTGTGTGTTCTCCAGCACTCAGTGCACACTGGTAAGATGATCGCAGTGAAAATGGCAGTGGCAGCTGAGAATACCTTCCCCCTCCAGGGATGTGCTACTGCCTCTTTCCAGAATCGACAGCTCCGTGTGGTCTTTGCTGGAAGAGCAGCTGAGCACTCCAGAGCTGCTCCAGTGCAAAGTGAGGGGGGTTGGCTGACACTTCCTCCAGCAGTGGTTTTCCAGAGCAGCTGCTGCCTGATGGAGTGCTGGAGTCACCTGTGTTGCTGGCTGGAGTGTGGGAATGCTGCCCTCGTCAGAAAAGCAGTAACCAACAAGATAATGCTGCTGGTGAAAGCTGCCACGTGTTAAGGCACTGTTTCTGTGCTGACCAGTTTCTCAGTAACTGGGGAGTGAGGTCTGCAGCTGTGAATACTTCTGTATTCATCTTCCTGTTTCATGCAGAAAGCAGACTGAAAAGGCCAAGGGATGAGGAGTAACTGTAAAGCAAAACTGAAAACCTTGCCTTGTGGTTGTTTTATGAGACTGGCTGTGTGAAAATCCCCAGTTTTGCTGGCTGGGTGAAGACCTAAACAATGTGACACTTAGAAGTGTCTGGTTTAAATTACATTCTGTTGCTCAGCCAGAATCAGGGCCAAATTTTGAATATTCTCACTAATCCTCTATTTTGTACATGCCAGTATTTCCAGAGTATCTGTGTAAACTTCCACTTCCAAGGGCTTTAATCATTCCTCTGCCTCATTTTCCTGCAGTGTGCTACACTTTCAGCAGCCTGTGGACCATTGGCTGTATGTGAGCTAAAAGCCAGCTTAGATCTTGTGGATGGTGGAAATTTTTTCTGTGTTGTTCTTGTAACACTCTCTAATTCATTTGACTGATAATTTGTACACAATATCCTTGAGAAGACTTGTCCTGAAAAGATTTGAAAATTTGATTGTGATGTTTGAGGTAAAACTCCCTCAAATTTCTAAGACTAGTGTTGTGAAATTCAGCATTTCATATAAGGAAGAATAAAAACATTTGGAGGAGGAGATAACCAAGGATAGAATAATACTGAACTCCTATCATCTCAGCCCTGTAGCAGTTTATGCTGAGAAGATGCAGAATGGTGCTTCTCAGCAGCTCTAGCAGTTGTTCAAAACCACATGTAGGTACTTGAGGATTACTGCCAGTGTGCTGACATCAGTATCATCCATTATTTGTTCTTTTAATAACAATCTTTTCCTTTTTTCCTCTCTCATCCAGCTTTTTCTCCCTGTTTGCATGTGCTTTGGAGTAGTGGGTGTCCCAGTCCTTGCAGGAGTTAAACCAGCCTCCTGCAGACATGGCAGATGAGGACCTTATTTTTCGTATGGAAGGTATTGACAATACCAGAACGACTCCAGTGGACTCTGGGAGTTATCTTGATGCTGACAGTGATGATGAAGACAATTATTTTATCTGTCCAATAACTGATGATCCAGTTTCTAACAAGTCTGCCAATGCCAAAGTAGACAATTATTACAACAGCTTAGCAAAAACTGAGCAGTACAGTTCAAGCTCTTCTCCCAGAAGCTTTAGCTTTAAGGTGAGTATTGGCTTCGGCCTTCATTAACGTTCTGGTTTACTGAGCTGGCATGAGACATTTTGTAACTGCTTCATCTCTTGTAACTAACACTTTTCAATGAAGATACTCCTCTGTTTTTTCCAGACCTGCAGTTAATTCCATTAAGCCAATTGATGACACTGCCATGGAAATGCTTACTGTCCCTTTCAGTTCAGACGGGGATCTTCTTCCACTCAGTCTAGGAGAACAATTCACTGACATTAGGATCAAACCATTTACAATGCACTATGTTGATTGGGAGATTCAAAAGATAATACAATTGGTGTAAGAAAAATTAGGGCCTGTCAGAAGATAATTTATTATGGATTTTGCTAGTCTGTGATATTTTTAGTTGGACAAATAAAATTGTGAATTATAAAATTGTAAGGGTAACTTTTTATGTTACAGTTCCTTCTTAGGGAGCATTTTGACTTTCATGCTTGGGCATGAAGTGTCAGACTGGCAGTAGTTCCTGACAGTGTACACAAGCAGTATCTGACCTTTTTGGGATGAGCAACAGCTACAGCATTGCAGGGAGGTCAGAGGGGCTGTAGCTGGTGTTTCCTTGGCAGTGTGTCCTTTTTCACTCAGCCCCCTTCACACAGATCAGGCAATGGAGCCTCAAGTGACATCTCCTCTGTAGCTTAGATATTCTAAATAAACAGTTTGTGCTAAACTGGCATGTCTCTTAGATTTTTGCTATATTTAATGTGTTTTATTAACACATTTCTTATTATAAATATTAACAGTTATTTAATAGATACTCTAAAATATTGGTTATGCCTAATGCATGCTTTAATTGTGAGAAAATACTGGGGGTTATTTCAGTCACATGACATAGTGAGTAACACATTGAAAGTGAAACTGGCTTGTCTGCAGGAGGATTTTTACCAAAGCTAGTTAATAGAAACATTAGAAGGTAAATATGCCTAAGGAAGGTGAGGAGCAAAGCTTAGTGTAGAAATGGGGCAGATGTTTGTGTATGCTTGCTGAGCAAGTTAAGACCTGATAGGGAGCTTAGTCTTCATTTGTGTGTACATTTTAAATGTACTAAACACTTGCCTCTGGGTCTGCAGTGCAATTTCTGAGTCATATGATCTAAGATAAAACCGATAAGGACTTCAGAAATTGCAATTATTTCCTCCTTCCTAAGCTGTCATTTTGCTTCTGCAGAATGTTTGTACCCATGTTGCTCTCCACAGTATCTAGTCTGGAGTTGTAGCTCCTATCACAGATAAATTGCTTTGTGTTGAGATGTGGAGCAAGCCAGGCTCCATCTCCTCTTTAAGCTGCAAGAATGGAGACTTCCAGCACAGTGAAGCAGGCAGCCAGGGCTGATGACATCCTAAACCCCACAGCCTGACCTGTCAGAGTCTGCCTGTCAGACCTCAAAGCTAAAGAAAGGCAGTCTGGGCCACTGATAAGAGGAGGAGAGCCAAACAGAGAAGTTGCTGATAACTCTGCTTTAAACAGGATTCACCAATGTTTAATTAGATAATAAGCAAGACCCGTTTAATAAATACTTTCAAATAAAAAAAATTACCAACTTACCTCAGGAGGTTTTTTGCAGGTGTTCTAAGAATGGACTTAAATTGGGAATATAAATTGAAGAGTGGTTTTTAACTGAAAGTTTGGTTGGTTTGTTTGTTGGCTTTTTCTCACTAACAAAGAGAACCAAGACTCTTTGTCAATCATTTGTCTTATCACATGTATTTTCCTACTTTCATGTCTCTCATGGATCCTTTAGAATGACACACAACATCGTTCTAAGCATGGCTCTGTGGTTGACCATGGTCGGGTAGGTTATAAAGAAAATGTCAACACATGTCTAATAGATGCATTATGATTTTTTGGGTTTTTTGGTTTTTTTTTTCTCCTTTTACGGCCTTTTTTTGTTCCTTATTTCATTGTTTGGGAGGACCGATTTCCTCAGCCCATGAGTCATCAAGTCAAAACTACAAGAAGTACCTGTTAAATGGGATAATACCCATCCTGTGTTCTCTGCTCTGTAATTTCACTTTATGGCAGCCATATGCCTCCAGCAGGAGAAAAATTGCACAGGAGAAAAATGGTTAGCACCATTTCCATGAAATCCAACTAGTGTTTGTTTGAAAATTAGGATACAGCTTTTGTACAAAGCACCTCAAGAGATCAAACACAAGTAATTAACTTATTTAAATTATCATCTAACATGAACACAGATCACCTTTTGGAGAGGAATCTACTCAAGAACTATTTGATACAGCTGATCAACAGAGCAGTTCTTGTTGCTGTCTCCTTGTTTTTTCATAGCTATTTAAGTATGGAAATTCTCATGTCCATATGAGCTGTCATTGCGTGACCTGACATAACTTTCTTATCAGACATAGAAAATCTTTCACGACATGTCCTTCAAAGTAATTTTCTCTAGTGTAGTATTGTTTTCCTTTTGTGTTATTATTGTCAGAAATGGGAGCATTTAAAATGTTTGCAAGCTATGCATAAAGCTGAAATTCAAAATAAACATGAGCATTTAAAGCTTAGCTCCTTCAAAAACCTCCTTGATGCCATTGCTGACACGAATTTATAGTGTATTTTTTTTATAAAAAAAGACTGATTTTAATTCCTGAAGAAAAAAACAATCCCAAAATTTTTAAATGTTACTGTTTCTGCACACTGGGAGTTCAGTTAGAGAGGCAGTAATAATATCTCAGAGCTCAATACTTCTTTACTGGCAGGGTGCAGAGTGCTCTTTTCTCCTGCTCGCTTTGCAGAAGGCATTTGGCACATCACAGGATCACATAGTCAGTTTTCTTGGAAATATACAGTGTAAGAGAGGGAGAACAAAATGTTAAGAGTAAAGCATCCAAATTGGCTGTAGAGAGAGAGACTGTTTGTGCTCCAGAAAACTGCTTTGATATTTTGCTCTTGACTTGGTGAACATTGAAATAGCTACTTGTCTGGAATTGATAATAATCAATTTTTGCAACATTCTAATTTCTTCTTTCTCATGCTGAACACAGTCTGGGACCCTGGGGTTTACAGAACTTCTTACTTTATCCATATTAATTGTATCTTACTGGACTTTTTTTATACTTACTCTTTTGCATGCAAAACCAGCATATGCTGCTACATATGAAAAGCCACAAATCAAAACAGAAAAATTGAATTAATATCACCTGGGTATGCCTTATTGCCCTTTGCAGGGCATTTTAAAGATGTCTGCAAATCACCACAGGTTTTGTAAATTGTATCTGGTATATACTGTGCCACATTCTGTTCTCAGTAACTTTACAGTGGTGCAAATTGAACTAAAATCTGTGTTTTATATATCTGAGCTGGGTTTCATTATAATTCAAACTATAAAAAGGTCGGAGTGGTCTTTGATGCTACCTGGTCCCTGCTCTGAGTAGTGCTTTGGAGGCTTGTGTAGTTGCACATCTCCATAGAACTGGGATCCTGATGTGCTCTAGAAAGTGCTGGTTTTGTGAGCTGCTGCTGATTATAAATAAAATGCCAGTCTGTAATTTCTTCAGGAAACCTGGAAACATGCTATTGAGAAAGCCAAGCACATGCCTGATCCCTGGGCAGAATTTCATCTGGAGGATGTTGAGACGGAGCATGCCACTCGTTACAGGTCTGTAGATCTTCCTGTTCTGGATGCTGATATTAAATAGGACAGCTGGTTTGTGCAAGGGCTGAGTAGTGCAGAATATTTGGCTGAAGAGCTTTCATAATGCCCAAAATGAGTGGGTCGTAACTTAGTCTCCCAGGAATATGTAAATACTGCAAATCATCAGAAAAGGTACCTTTCAGCAAACCATTTCTCTCCCACCTAAGCAATAACTAGAACTTTCACTGTGTAGACAGGAAACAAGGCTAAAAAGTATTTTCTGGTTCATTTATTAATGCCATAAATGTAATTTAATAAGGAAATCAATCCAAATGAAGAGGCAGTGTACTTAGTTTAAATAGTTTGGGAAAGAAAGCAACGTAACCCTCCATGACTTCCCCAAAATAGCAGTTTCAGTGTTGCTAGTCCATGCAGTATTGTTGCATGTGGCTGGAATTTGAATTCTTATGAAGCCCAGAATAGCTTGGTGTGGTATACGTGCTAAAAGGGAGTTTGGCCCTGAAACTGGTTTCAGTGCTTTAACAAGAGCTTTGCCAAAATATTTACTCTACTGACACAGGTTTCTGGGAGGAAGAGTTAGGGGTTAGAGGCCAGTTAATCACCACTTAGCATCAGTGTTTGGGGAGGCCTCCCTTCCAATCCCGTATCAGTCATGCAGTGCTGCTCTTGCCCGCAGACTGCATCTGTCCCTGATCAGCCGCACGGTCCTGAAATAGTTTGCATATTTTAAAATATAAATAAGTGATAATTTTGGTTTGGGGCTACTCAATATCCTGCTAAAAAGAGATGGCTCTGATACTCCTATTTTTACCTCTTTATTTGCTGCAAATTGGGGTGATATATAATATATAAAGGAGAATATGGGGTGTCTGCATGCATGAATTACTCTGTGCAGGTTGGGGAAACCAGGCTGGAAACAATCATATGTTGATGACTCAGCTGCTGTGGTTCTCAATGTTTTCACTGTGTTGGGAGTTCAAGGGGTAGGGAAAAAACACAGTCTTACTCTTTGTATTATCACAGGGTTGTACAGGGACTTGCTCCTCCCTCAGTGCAGTGTTGGGCAGTTCCTGGCCCCACTGCTTCTCATAGCTGGTGCTGCTCCACATTCTCCACAGCCCCAAGGCAAATACCCAGCCAGAACTAGGCTTATGCAAGCTCAGGGTTGAGGGAGACAACCTGTCCAGTGTGTAGAGCTTGGTGAGGCCCTTTCTGCCCCCAGTGTGCTGCTCAGGCATCGCAGAGGAGGTTTAACTTCAAAGCAGGTAAAGCCTGATTTGCAGTGTTACAGAAGTTCAGATTCTGCTTTGGAATCTGCTCATTGACAGAAGGGTTCAGTGTCTCTTCAAAGAGCTAAATGCAGTTCTGCTTGCCTGCCCAAAGTGAGGAGGGCCAGAGTGGAGGGAAGACTGGAAGCTTTTGTGTGGGAGCGGCAGCAGCACTTTCCAGAGTCAGTCACAGATAAGGAAGGATAGGTGCTGGAAATGGGAGGATTTGGGTTCCCTTTGCATTTTTCTGAAACATGTCTCGTGATTTTGCAGGTACAATGCAGTTACTGGGGACTGGGTTGAAGATGAAGTCCTTATCAAGATGGCTTCTCAAGTAAGATCACACGGTCCTTCATGTTTACTAACAGCAAGTTTGTGACTTCTTTTCTGTTCCTGAATACCAAGGTGGCAGTAAGATGTCTCCTTCATAGAAATTTTGGAGTCTCAGTGTAATTCTTTTCTCCTCTCTCTTTTTCTTTATATCCTTCTCTCCAGAATAGAGTAGAAAATGGAGTCCAACCTTCCCTGTGAGCAACATGAGGCATTTATTCCATTCCAAGTGATTTCCTGTCCATGTCATCCCTCCCATTTCCTTTTGGCATAATTTCCCTGCCTGGCAGTAGACCTACTATTTTGTGTGCTCCCAAATAATTTCTGTTCTTAGAATGAAAACCAAGTGTTTTTTCTGTATGTGAGGGTAGAAGGCACTGTCATTTCCCAGTTAAATGCTGGGGGTTTGTGTTGGGGTTGCCTTGCTTGTGCTGCTGGCCGAGTCTCTGGCATCTGGGGAGATGATGCTCTCTTTGGCACATTCTATACAGATCCTAAATGCAGAGCATGAAGTCTGTGGAACTTCTTTAGGCAGTCACATGGAGCTGATTCCCAGCGGGGGAGAGAATTTCAAGAGCTTATTTAAGAGATATACCATTTTTTCTCTGTGGGATATTGGCACGGGGAGTTTATCCAAATGACTTTTCTCCAGATTCTTGCTTACACTACCAATGGATTTTCGCTTTTCCTTGAGGAAATATTTTTATAGAGCCTGTTTGAAAACTACTTCCTGCATGGTATAAAGGGGAAGTAGTTGTGGTGCCTCTTATTGATTAGAAAACAACTTTGTGGAAATGGCAATGCTGGGTTTTGTTTTTTTTCTTTTCCCCAGCCTTTTGGCCGTGGAGCAATGCGGGAGTGTTTCAGAACGTGAGTATCTGCCCACTTTATCTCTCTTGGCCTCCTTGCAGTGTTTTTTTCTGTGGTAACTGGAATTTCACTTAGATGTAGTGGGAATTGTGTAACGCTTGACTCCTTTCTAAAAGGCTTTGCTGAGGGATTTATCCCTGTTTGTGTAACTCCACCTGCAGGGAGTGGGGTTCAGAAAGGAGAATGTTCTCTGGATGTTCTACTTCAGCCATCCCCTGGGAGGCAAAATATTCATGAGAGTATGGTAACAGCCATCTAATTTCTTGTTTCTTGTGTGCTAAAATATCTTAAAATTTGATATGAGGTCATAGGTGTGTGCAGCCTGGAGACCAACTTGAGGCCTATAGTTAAGCAGAGAAAAAAGAGAATATTTGGATGGTGCAGTCTCAACTGGAAAAGCCTCCAGTGGTGAAAGTTATCCTCCTAGAGTTTGCTTTGGATCACATATATCAGAATAATGTTCTTAATAAGGTAGAACTTGAACACTAGCAGTTGTGCTTCCTAGAAGGATGAAGTGTAAGGGAAGACAGACGAGGAACTTTTCTTTCCTTGGAGAGTGTTATTTGTCATTTCCATGTTATTTTGGGGATCCAGCCATAAATTGGTGTCTGCTAAGAGATTACCCCACCCCTACCAGGCTCTGGAAGCAAATATTTCCTGGAAAATGTACATATGTATGTATTTAAAAACATTCCCTCTTCTTCCCTTATGTGGAATCCAGAGAAATTGCACTTCCTGTGTGGTTTCAGCTCTGGAAAGATGGAAATGTGATGGTTTGAACTTGAGCAAAAAGGAAGAAAAGTAACCCCTCAGTGCTCCAGTTTGGCATTGTTTCAGTATCAGTTCATGCTGGTGGCTCTCTTCCTGCAAAGCCAGCCTGTATAGAGTAGTGAATGAGGCCTAGGAAGTAACAAATCTCAGCCTGCTGACATTGTTTTTAGTTCTTGTTACTTAGCAAACTCTTCATTATGCAGTATTTTGAGTAATGCCATAAACAGAAATTTGTTAGCAGTTTTGCCTTAACCTCTGGTACAAAAAAAAAGCATAACTTGAATGTCAGCTTCCTACTGCTGGGTTTCATATGTGCCAGTGGTACAGTGAGATTTCCCATCTGGAGCTCTCTCCTAGATTTTTGTAACTCTGCAAGTTTTTAGTTAAGACAGTGACAACATTAGCTGCCCATGGCCCAGTGAACCAGTGTGAGGATATTGACTGAAGAAAAGCATCAGCTTCAAGAACTGGGAAGGTGTGGGTTCTGGCTGAAATTCTTCCCTCATTTCCTTGTTCATTCTTTCCAAGGCCTCTGTTGCAGTGACTGTGTGCCCATCCCTGCAGGAGGACAGGCAGCATAAAGTTGCTTTGGCTGTAGAGTGTCCCCTGTACCAAGACCTCTGCACCAAGGTCTTGGCAGGGAGAGGAAAAGGAAGGACGGGGAAGGGTTGAGAGTTTGAGGCCTGCTACTAATTTGTCTTGGGTTGAAGACAGGTATCTGCTAGAGAAAGGCAGAACCCTCCCTCAGAACCACCCCCTCTCTCCGAATTACTGAAATTAAGCGGCCTTCAGGCAAGATATGGGGAGGAAAAACAATCCTTTACTAATGAGTATAACAAGATACAAATGAACAATAACTATGGTATTAACAACAACAACTACTACAACGAAAAAAAAGAAAAAGAAGTCAGGGACACCCCTACCCCGCGGCAAAGCCAGCAAGAGGGATGGGGAAGGCCTTGCTTCACAAACCCCGTAGGCAGTCTGTAGTCGTAGATGGCTCCGACAGGCTCCTCTGAGGAGAGGGGAAGAAGCTCCAAGATAGTTCTGGTGCAGGGATGGATCAGATGGGTCCCAGCGGGGCAAGCAGAAGCAGCAGCAGCAGGAAAAAAACGGCCAGTTCT
>VXBU01007889.1:89421-150379 GCA_013400315.1 Bombycilla garrulus
AGCTGGTGCATGGTAAGGGATATGGTACACCCACTCAATGCCGTGTTCCCTAGCCCAGGTGTTTATAAGGCTGTTCTTGAAATGGGATCCATTGTCTGACTCAATTCTCTCAGGGGTACCATGCCTCCACAGAACTTGTTTTTCAAGGCCCAGGATGGTGTTCCGGGCAGTGGCATGAGGCACAGGGTAGGTTTCCAACCATCCTGTGGTGGCTTCCACCATGGTGAGCACGTAGCGCTTGCCTTGGCGGGTTTGGGGCAGTGTGATGTAGTCAATCTGCCAGGCCTCCCCATACTTATATTTGGACCACCGCCCCCCATACCAGAGGGGCTTCACCCGCTTGGCCTGCGACAAAAAATTCCATAACTAAAGAGGACGATAAAAGAAAAGAAAAAAAAAAAACCAACACCCCAACCCCCCACATAATTAAAGCACCTGCTTAATGCGTTTGTTGGCAGCCAGAAGATCCTTTCTTATCACAGTTTTCCTGTGCTACACACTACCACTCCTCTGCCCCAGCCCCCCTGCTTTGGAGGGATCTGTGGATTAAAGATTTGCACATCAACAAAAGGGAAAAGCTGCATCATGAGAACTGTCAGATGCAGTTTTTCCTTCTGGGAGTATGTGGGTTACTGAGCAATCACTGCTGTGTGTTGAGGAGCAGCAGATTGCTTTTATCCCAGGAGAGGTTTCTCAGTTCATGTCTGAAAGGCCACTCCCTGTTAATTTCTGCAGAAAATAATTGTTGACATTAGTACAGGTTGTTGACAAGGCACCAACCTTTCATAACCTCCACGTTTGAGAGGAACACGAAGGGAAAGGCATTGAGAAAAGGAGAAAGTTCAGAGCACAAGTAGCTGCAGCTAAACCAGTTTGGCACATCCCAGCCATTCCCATGGGATGTTTATTTTCCCTGTCCCTTTCCTGTGTTTTACGTTTTGGGTAGAATACCTGGGAAATGACTGAGGGTAATCCTCATCTTGGAGCCTGGCTCTGTCAATGCAGGCAAAGAAATGGGAAAGACTGAATTAAAATCCTTGGGTTTCCTTTCACTGATGATTGATTTGTCTTTCAGAAAAAAGCTGTCCAACTTCTTACACACTCAGAACTGGAAAGGTGCCTATAATTATGTTGCCAAGCAATACATAGAGAGTGTGAGCAGGAATGTTTATTTTGAGGATGTTCAACTGCAGATGGAAGCAAAACTCTGGGGAGAAGAGTATAACCGGCACAAGCCACCAAAACAGGTGCATTCAAAGATCTTGCTAAGATTGTTCTTCTGTTGGGTTAGCTTTCAGACATAATTTAGAGACAATTACTTGTTCATATTCCATCACATTTAAATGCTTGGATAGATTCTTTTACCCTTCTGTGTTTTCTGTTAAATGATAGCTGATTTTGAGTGGTGTAAATACAGAAAATGCTTTATATTTCCAGGAGTAGGGGCTGTGTGTTTGTGAATGTTTGACTGTTCTCATCTGTTGTCTAAAAGCAAACAAACAAAAAATTTTGTGTTGCTCTCTTTGATGTGTGCCCAGCTGCTTTTGTGATAACCAGAGATGTCACAGAAGTTATTGTCAACAGCACTCTCAGGAAGCTTTGAGTGCTCAAGGAAGATAGATGCTTAATCTTGCACACCCATCCATTGATTTTGCAGAAGAGTTGGAAACCTGCTGGAAGCCTTAGGAATGAGTGGGTTTGATATATGGGATATTTGCATTGCCTCCCATATGAGGCTTAGTTAATAACTACCTGACTCATAACAACAAGGTGAGGTCTACAGTGAAGCACACGGAGAGAAATCTATAAATGCAGAGGTTTTAAATGCCATATTGGAGAAAATTTGTAGGTAGAGTGAGAGTTGTGATGGTTTCTGCTTTAGGAATGTGGGTGGGACAGAGGTGAGGCAGGATACAGAGATACCTGAACAGTAGATACCCTCAGCTCTTCTCTGAAAACACATTTCTTCAAGTTGTGCAGTAGTGACTTTGTTTTGCTCTCTGGAAAGAATCTGTTTTGCAGATTCTTTGCAGAGTACTGTTAAGGTACCCACAAGTTAAAATATAAAGCCAGCATTTGCTAAGAATTTTTTCAGAGGAGTTTGTTGCAGAAGTGAGCTGTTTTGAAGTAACTGCTTTTAATTTATGGAATTCCTGCAATAACTCCAGAAGCACATGACTCTTCCCCCACCCCTTTGTTAAACAGAAGGATCTTTGCAATTGTTCAGATTCTTGTATTGGGAAAGTTTTCACAGCTGGAGGATTCACACACACTTTGATCAGAAGACAGTATTCTGTTAGTCATTGTTTATCTTCTTTCCCTCCCCAGGTGGATATAGTGCAGACCTGTATTATCGAAATGAAGAACAGGCCTGGAAAGCCTCTCTTTCATCTGGAACATTACATTGAGGGCAAATACATCAAATACAACTCAAATTCTGGATTTGTGCGAGATGACAACGTTCGTCTAACTCCACAAGTGAGGCTTTGTTTAATGCTTTCCACAGAATCTGCTGCAGGGAATTTCTGGGCTCTCTCTCCAGAGAGAGAGCGCCCAGATATTGAGCATTACTGCTAAGAAAGAAAACTCAGGCTCTGCAGTACAATGCCAGATAAATTTTTCTATTTGCAGCTTGTCTGCCCCTTACTTGGGGCCTGCTCTTTCAAGTGCTGAGTGCTTCTTCAATGGATTTCAGTTCATTGCAGTTGAGTTGAAGAGGGTTAATACTCTTTGGAAACCTTAAGCCCTTTGTCTCTAATTATAACTGCAGGCATCAAAATATTTCAAACTTTCTTCAAATTGAGGCAGTGAGGGAGATCTCTAATGTACTTTGTACTGAATAGTGTTTTGGTGCCTCATGTAATACACAAGAGGTGGCTGGTATCCAATTCATGTAAATAAATCTAGTCCATTTGCGTATAAAAATGTAGGTTTTTCCAGCTGCAGTCTCTGAATAGCTGAATCTGAGATTGCATATAGAAATACAAGTACAGATTTCAAGTGATTATTGAATCTTGTAAAATAAATTTAAAATACTGTTGAAAAATGCGAAGTGGTCAATGTAACAAAGAGGTATTTTACTGGGCCTTGAGAGTTCTGTTCTTTACATTCTATCATTTGTGCATTGAATCGGTGCTGTGCTTTCACAGATTGGGAACAAAATGTTCCCTGGTATTTGCTGTAGTTAAAAATGTTTGTCTATCACCACCAGTCACCTCCTCCAGGCCTGGCAATGATTTTTTGGAGGCCTTCCCAGAAGATTCCTAATATCTCAGCTTTGTTCTAAAGAGAAGGGCTTTTTATACCTGATTCTTGAAATGTGTTTTTTGTAGAGCACGAATGTACATTTCATTATCTGATACACAAATGTAGACACAGAGCAGTTGCTCAGGGGGATCACTCAGAGGGGAAGAAGAATTTGTGGGGACGCTTACATTTATTTATGAGATTTTTTTTCCAAACTGTGGCAGAGCTAGTGCTTGTTGGCAGAAGGAAGCAATGTCCCAGAGATGCAGAGCTTGCAAGTTCACAATGTTTACACAGAAGTTATTCTGCTCTGGCTTCAGAACCCACTGTTTTTTCTCTCTGCCAGCCATCTCCCTACTACTGAAGGTGAAGACTATAGTGGAAAACGTTCCCTAGTACAAAAATGAGGAATTAATCAATCTCTTTTCCCCTGCCTGTGCCCACTGCTGCTTTTCACCTGCCTTTTTTAGCCTCTCTGTGAGTTGGAGCAGGTTGGAGAGACAGGATACTACACGCTTTTAGTCTCTCTTGCTGCTTTCATCGTGACATTTATACCAGTTATTCTTTTCCCATTTATGACAGGGGAATGTGTTGCTGTTTTCAGTAGATGAAGGGAGAGCGTTCTCAGACATCTTCTATGGTTCTTTCCAGGCCTTCAGTCACTTCACCTTTGAGCGCTCAGGACACCAGCTCATTGTTGTTGATATCCAGGGAGTTGGAGATCTTTACACAGACCCTCAGATCCATACAGAGAGTGGTACAGATTTTGGAGATGGCAACCTAGGTAAAATCAATGATTCTGCTTCACTTAAGGGTGCTTCTCTTTTTTTCCCAGTTCTGCTGAGTAGCCACTGCACTGGCTGAGCTGACACATTTCTGAGGGTCTTGCAAACACCTGGGGAAATCCTGTAGTACCATTATAAGGAGTCTTGTACAGGTCAGCTGTCATATAAGGGCAGTCTTAAAATGAGAGCTTGTCTTGGTTCATGTCTCCTGGCCTACTCCTAAACAAGTAATGTAGTTAAGTAGTTTCTGCATTGTGAGAACAATAATCATGGCCTTTGATTTCCTTGCCACATTTCAGGCATGGATACAGCTGAAAGCAGAAGGATGGACACCATGTAATTTTGAAGTACCAAGTGTCTCTATATGAAGTTGTTCACAGGACACTGCAAGTTTTGTAAGCAAGATCAGATTTAGGCACATTTCTCAGTGATGCAGGTGGATGAGGTTTTTATTATATCTTGTTCATTCATAGCTTTCCAAGATTTTTTACACTTCTTTAACTCTCATGCAGACAGAGTGAAAGGCTCTTATAGGTGTTGAAATGGAAGTGAGTTAGGCTGTATGCTACAAAGCATTTTCTCTTTCTTGAATTTTTAGGAAAGACTTTGGAACTTTTCAGCTTTCAATGAGTAAATTGTAATATGAAATTTGAGTAAACCCTTCCTTAACTTTTTTTTTATGCCTTAGGTGTTCGAGGTATGGCCTTGTTCTTTCATTCTCATTTCTGTAACAATATCTGCAAAAGCATGGGACTTGCACCATTCGATCTTTCCTCCAAAGAGAAAGATGCCTTGGATTATAATAAAAAATTGCTTGTAAGTGTTTGATGAAAATATGTAATTAGGCTGTAGCTTTAATTAACGGGAACCTTGTAACACAGTGTATATCTGGGACCAAGTAGATCTTTGAATGCTGAAAGAGTTTATTAGTTTTTGGATCTCACAAACCTTGTCTGATGCTTATTGGAAATTGATCTCAGTTTCAGCTGTTTTGGAATGGTACTTCATGTAACACTTGGAATGAAAGTCAGTCCTAAACAAAACCTCTCTGACAGTAAAAATGTCAGGGCTTGATATTTTGTTGCAGTGTAAAAATTTTCAAAGCAAATACTTCTGTATACATGCGTATATTTATGGAGGACTCCTAATAAACATTCACATTAGCTTGTATAGCATGCTTACAATACAAAGAAGGATTATTGACAGGACTTTGTCGTTGATTTGCCAAGGAATCTGCTCAGACAATTCTCCGTGGCACGGAGGAGAAATGCGGCAGCAGCCGGGTGAGGACGGTGTCCGGGAGCCGGCCCCCTCTGCTCTTCCGCCTGTCTGAAAACTCCGGGGATGAAAGCATGAGTGACGTGGCATTCGACTCCCTGCCCTGCTCTCCCTCCTCTGCAACCTCTCACAGCCACAAAGTGGACATGCTTAGTGAGTGAGCCTCTCCATCACCTCTGGGGGGCTTCCTGAACATTGGACTTGTCTTACTTTGCTTTTGTCTTGCTTTGTTTTTAAGCTCATCAGTATTGATTTAGTCCAGAACAGTTGTTTCCACAGCAGTTGTTGCGCTCCTCTTGGAGCAAAAATAAAATTGAAAGTACTTTTATGTAGAAAATTAATGTACAGATGCTTCTGTGAAAAAACAGTAATAAAATTATGATATCTAGAGCTTTTTCCTCAGGCCTATTATCCTTATAATGTAACATTGAATAATTTTTTCTCCTAGATTGGCCTCTTTTCAGTGAAGTAGATAACATGGATCAGCTTGACAATAAAAGGGTGAGTGTCTTTCCAGCAGAAAATGAGTTTGCAGTTGTCTAATGAAATGTGTCTTTATAGGACTTCCCAAAGGTTTTGTTCAGTAAAAGCACATAAAGGTGCTCTGTCTATTTCTATTGTTGCAGATCATTACCTCTGCATTTGCTGTCTCTAGTAAAGGAAGAACATTTTATTTTTATATTTTAGTATTCATTATTTTGCCACCAGATATTTATTTGCATCTGGTGTATTTTAACAGGTACTTAAAGGATGTGCCTGCATGTTGTGTCTTGGGTGCTTGTCCCAGCTGCTGTGGTATTAAAGCTAAAGAATCCCTATGAATTAGGTCTCTGCAAATACTGGTACCATGGAATGTTAGAGAACCTTGCCTGTGAAGGTGCAAGAAGTTTACAATAGCCATTTTCCAGTGCTGGGGGCCTTAGTGCCAGGGGCTGTCACTTACTGGTTTATCACTGAAGCTAAAAACTAAATCTAGTGGATTCATGATTTGATAAAATATGCAAGTCCTTGATTTGTTTTAATGTATGTGAGGGAGAAGACAGTCTTAGACTACTTTATGTATCATTAAGTCCTGCTCCTTTTGGCAGATGTAGCTCAATCATTTTCATCCAGTGTAACCATCCAATATTTTTCATTGAAAGAACAAACCATTTGCTCTGTGAGAAATGTCAAGCTGAGGTCCTTACAAAGTATAATGCTAATGCTGTTCTGTTCTTGACTTCGGTAGGATTTTGAAAATGGTGGAGACAGTGGATATCCCAGTGAAAAGAGAAGTGAGACAGAAGATCTGGATCATAGAGAGAGGGTAAGAAGCTGACTGGTATAGCAGAGTTGGGTCTGTTCATACTTAAACTGTTTTTGTAGAAGAATCTTCTCTTTTTTTTTTAATCCTTCCTGATCTAGATCTGATCCTGACCTAGACTTTGAAAACAGAAGAAACAAAGAAATTCCCCCATGTTGCAAAGTTACTTATTCATATTGGGAATGATACTCGTACAGGAAAAAGATTATTTGTAATGAGTAGCTTAATTTCAAATATCATATTTGGTTAGATGTTGTTGTTTGAGTTTTTTAAGTATTACATATTGCATTTAGGAGGTGTAGCCATCTTCTTGTTGTGTAGAATCCATGAATATGGTCTGCTTTCACACTCATTTACCCTCTCTACTTGTATGGCTTAAATTATTACAGAACTTAATGTTGTTGTCAGGTAATAATATGCAACTTTAGAATTCCTGGGGGTTAGTTGGTTACTACTCTAAAATACAAATTTTTAAATAAATACTTTTTGACCTGGAGATCTTAACAAGGTATTTGATTAGAAGTCAGGAAAGAGAATACTGCTTCCAGAGATACCACTCCTTTTGTCACCTCCTTTGGCGAAATATTTGTCAAGGCATCTCCAGCTTAGAGGATTAAAGTCTATGTGTGCCGAGTTCTTTATCGTTTTGGTATCTTTCTTAATATATTGTGATATCGCTGAAAGAAAAGGATCCAATGGAAAGAGTTTTGGCCATTGTCACTATTAATTCTGCAGGGTAGAAATAGTCTAGAGGCATAACTGGGACACATCACTTGGTGCAAATTGAATGATGCAAATCTTTACATTAACGTAGGGCCATTCAAACAACAACTGGAGGCAGGAGTCTGATGAAGACAGTTTGGGAAGCTCTGCAAGGGTAAATAAAGCAGAAATGTTCACAGACTGAGTTTGCTGCTCTGCTTGTCCTTTGTTCCACTCATCTGCCACCTAACCACATCGCTGAAACAGATGTTGGTTTCCCTTCATTTTTAGTACAGAAATTGTTTATTAATATCAGCTTACCACACTGTTATTTCCTTTTCTGTTTTGTTTTTGTTTTCTTGTTAAAGAGGTACTGTGAAACAAATTTTCACCTCTGTAGCTGACCTCTGTCATAAATTAGTGATTATGCATGGGTTTCTCATTTTAAAAAAATTCTTTCCTGCCTAACTAAATTGTATTTCCTTTCTATGCCTTACTTTTGGAATTCCATCCTGTATGTATTTGTATGATCTCTTAAAAACACACAGTGTTTGAAACAGATCCACAGTGAGGAGAGCTACTGTCACCTAAATTAGCAAAGACCAGACCTTGTATGCTTTTACAAAATATAACTTCTGTGATAATTGGTCCTTGGGTATAAGCTTAAACGAATAACTACTGTGAAAGGAAAGAAAAAAACAGAACTTTGACAACAATTTTATTAATTTATTTAGATACAATTTTCAGAATTTCCTTTTAATTGTTATAGATTTCTGTTTCAGAAAATTGAAACATCTTTAACAGGCTGAAGTTCTGTGCCAGTAACCTTTCCTGTTCTGTTCTCTTTGTTTACCTGCAAAGGCCATAATTGTGATAGGATTGTTTTCAGCTACTGTTTCCCACTGATCTATCATGTTTAAAAATTTCTTCATCTGGGTTGCTCCTCTCGAGAAATGCCAATGCATGTATCTGCATCTGTAATCTTCTGCATTGTTATATGCCATTTTTCTGGAGTTCTGGAACTGCATTTAAAGTTTTGGGAACTGACATTCTGGAACCCATACAGAACCCATACAGAACCCATACAGAAAAGTATGGGTTTAATTATTTTTGTGCATGGATAACATCAGTGCTTGCTGTGTGACTATTCAGTTGCTGTTTTTGTAAGTAACTTTTTCTGACTCAGAATTTTGAGATGATTCTTCCAAGTGATGATGTTCAGATTAGAAATAGAAGGGTTTATTTCATTTCTTTAATGAAGAATAGTAACCATTTATTCAGCTACTAACTTGACTTTTGAAAGCTGTGTTTTAAAATACAGTATTTACTACTAAGTAACAGTATTAATAGAGGCTTTGATTCCTGGATGGTAATCCATATAGATGGGAATTTTAATTTTGAATATAACTAACAGTATATTTCATATTTCAGATCAGTGTGGAGAAATGGAATCTTTACAACTCTTCCAGAGTCCACATCCACAGACCGTCCTGTGTTGCTCAAGAAATTCAGAGGCTCAATGCACTAGAACTTGAAAAGAAAATTGGGAAGTCTGTCCTTGGAAAGGTAGGATGGGTCTACTGATACTGGTTTATCCAAGAAGAACCATCTTGTATTTATTACTTATATGGAGGTGTTGCCCTGCTTGCATTTATTTGTGCAGTTGAAAATAACACATCTTTCTGTCACCTACCTATGTTGTATAAGGGACATGTGAGTTCAGGAAGCCATGAATTCCATCTGCTTTTGGCCTTGCAACATCTGGGCTCCTTTGGGAAGAATCCTGCTGTTGATAATCTGCCTTTCCTGAGGCATCACACCAGGAAGATACAGTGGGATGGGTGTGGTGTGCCTGACCCCATACCTTGCACAAAGGCAAAGCTAAGCTCTTGAAAACTTGGTAGCATGGACTGACTCTTTTTACTCCAAACTATCCTGCATAATGCAAATGTGAATTAAGTTTGGGGTTATGTATGGCCTTAAGCCCACTCATAAAACACAATGTAAATCCTTCAGAATATCCTGGGAGCCTTAGGTGTTCTCAAACCTTTTGGTGTGAAAGGAAACCTATTTTTCACAGAATCTTTAGGTTGGAAAAGACCACTTGTATCGTAAAGTCCAACTTCTGACCAATCACCACCTTGTCAACCAGACCATAACAGTGCCGTGTCCAGTTCTTTCTTGAATACCTTCAAGAACAGTGATTCCACCACTTCCCTGGGCAGTCCATTCTAATGTTTAACAACCTTTCCCATGAAGAAATTCTTCTTGATGTCCAACCCGAACATCCCCTGGTGCAGCTTGAGGCTGTGTCCTCTCATCCTGTCACCAGCTGCTTGGGAGAACTTACTGACCCCCATCTTGCTAGAACCTCCTTTCAGATAATTGTAGAGAATGCTAAGGTTTCCCCTGAACCTCCTCTCACTCCACGACCTACCTCTGAGACCTGGTAAAGTATGAGCAAAGGGATTTTGAAGGATCAGAACCCTCCATCATCCTGTGCCTGTGTGTGCAATTGTGTGCAGGTTCACCTGGCCATGGTTCGCTATCACGAAGCTGGGCGCTTCTGTGAGAAGGACAAAGAGTGGGATCAGGAGTCAGCCCTGTTCCACCTGGAGCGAGCTGCAGACTGCGGGGAGCTGGAGGCCATCGTGGGCTTAGGCCTCATGTGCTCTCAGCTGCCACACCACATTCTTCCCAAGGTCACTCTCCAGGTATGGAAAATGCCAAAAAGCAGAATTGTGGTCCATTGTAAAAATGACATAAGAACAGCAGGAAATGGAGATGAAACAAAAACCGTAGCTGGGTGTTCTGTAGCCTCTTCAGAGAAAATAGATTACTTTGTCATTAAGGATTTGGACAAAACAGCAAAAAATGCTGCCTCTTTCTGGTTTTGCCAGCAAATTACTGCAGGTCTTTTTGAAGCTTTTGAAGCCACCTTTACTGTTCAGCTACTTTGTTTCTTGTGGCTGTGCCAATTTCTCAGACATACTAAATACTAGCTGACTTTGAGAAACTGATTTAATGGTAGAAGGATGAAGGGATGGTTTTGGAAACATGCATTTTAAAGGTTTTGTTTCCTTTACTAGGATACGAAGGAGAACAGAAATAAAGGATTTAATTACTTGTTGAGAGCAGCAGAAGCTGGAGACCGGCCTTCCATGATTCTGGTAGCAAGAGCACATGATACAGGTGTAAATCTTGGTACAGACAGGTACTGTGCATGGCTGAGTAAGTTAACTTGATGGTACTTCACTGAGCCAAGGCTGGGGCAATGATTTTTCTGCTTTTGTATTTTAGCATGTCTTTGTTATTTCATGAGTTTTCTGTTTTGCACAACAGTGATACTCTTTAAATTTCCCACTGTCAAATAACATTAAACTTTTAATTAAAGTTCACTGAGCATTCTCAGTGTGCAAAATAACTGATTTTAAAGTATTTATGAAACAAGACTTGCAACTTCAGTTTTTTTCTAAATTGGTTACTCTCACAAATATATATGCCCGACCAAAACTGTACAACGGGTAATGAGGCTCATACTCTGGAGTTCAGCAAAACACTTCAGTCTGATACTTTCTTCTGTAATACTTGCATAAAGTGATCCCAGCCTCATTTTGCTGCAGTGACCTAATGCCACAGTGCAGTTACTGAGTCTCCATGAGAACATTCACTTGCTTGGAGAGCATCAAGGCTCTGAGAAGCCAGTACAAAATTGGATGCTGAATCCCCAATATAAAGTACTTTTGTTTCCTAAGGGAACCATCTTCAAAAATTCTTTTTGACTTCAGAGCCCAGGATTGGAAGGAGGCCCTGCGCTGGTACAACGCCGCGCTGAACATGACCGACTACGATGAGGGAGGTGAATATGATGGCACTCAGGATGAGCCCCGCTATCTGCTCCTGGCCAGGGAAGCAGAGATGTTAATGATGGGAGGGTTCAACCTGGAGAAGGATCCACAGAGATCAGGTGAGGCCTCCTTTTGTTTTTGTTATATGTAATCTTGCTTGTCCTTACTTTTTCCCCCAGCATGTACCCCAAAAATAGATTTCTTGCTTCAGCTGTTAGAAAACATAGAGAGGGTCAATACCTTCAGATTTAATGATGCTGGGTGTAACAAGGCTGGTAACAATAAAAGAAGAGATCTTGGCAGGGACAGGGTAGTGGATGGTCGCAGGTCCAATCTGTGGCACGCTGAGTCACTGCCAGGCAACCTTCACTCCCTCTGAGGTTGCTCTTCTGGGTCACTCCCCTGAGCTGCAGGTTGCTGCTTGTAGTTTGAGTTACACCCATGACTCCCAGGCCCCACACAACATTATCTTAGTTGCTGTGTAACCTGCATGCTAGATGTCTGTCTTAGGGGGCTCCTACAGGCTGGTCCTGTTTCCAGTCCTTCCAAATACGTTGGGGAGCCATCAGCAGCCAGTTATGTAACTTTCAGAGGCCAGATTCCCAGCTAATGTAACTCTGGCACTGTTCAAACACACCCTGCAGTTTGACCTCAGTTTCTCCCTTTGTCCTTTATTTGCTTCACGCTAAAGCCATATTCTTTCTTCACTGTGTTAACATAATGATGCTGTTTCCTCTCTAGGTGAGCTTTACACAGAAGCAGCAGAAGCAGCCATGGAAGCCATGAAGGGCAGACTGGCAAATCAGTACTACCAAAAAGCAGAAGAGGCTTGGGCAATGATGGAAGAATGACACTGAAATTAAGCAGTTCTTGTATATAATTTTTTTATAGACTTGTAGCATTTTCAGCTAAAAAGATGTATTTTTATGTGATGTTACCAGGTTGGGGTTTTTTTCGTATTTAGGTTTTATAAGTTTTTTTGAGAGTAGAAATC
Organism: Bombycilla garrulus; assembly: GCA_013400315.1. Classification (NCBI taxonomy): domain Eukaryota; kingdom Metazoa; phylum Chordata; class Aves; order Passeriformes; family Bombycillidae; genus Bombycilla; species Bombycilla garrulus. The sequence goes on from VXBU01007889.1 coordinate 101,578, forward strand.
TAAATGTAAGTAGTATGTAGGGTGCCATAGCATACTTCTGTTTGTGTTTTAAAGCTGTAATACACACACACACTTGGACCTTTTGTACTTTTTTATTATTAGAACTGAGGGGCCTAGTTTTTTTGAGAGAAGAAAATGAGGCCTTATTGTTTAGGTTTTACATGTCCTGTTTTTTACATGGCAAATGATTAGTGTGTTTACATTTTTCTTCTCCCCATATACAGAGGGAAAACATTTTCCTAAATTCTCAGCATTTCTTCATCATTTTTGGTGTATCTCACCAAATTTGCACATGAACGTAAATTTTCAGTCTATGGATGCAGCTACTGATATTAATAAGTAGTCCCATTCTATTTTGCTGACATTGTTGGACACTTATTCTCAAATGAATTTCAGATGGAATCCTTGGTTTGAGGAGAGGTAGGGAAGATGATTGAGATTGGCAGTGAGGATATTCAGGGTGGAATGTTTTATTCATTACCAGCATTTCATGCTATACCATTAGAAAATCGTTCATGTTCCTGATGAGGTGGGGCATCCAGCTACCTCTCTCATTTTCACGTTTTGCACCATATAAAAGTTTAGTCGTATAAAATTCTACTGATCTTATATTTGTCCAATGATGTACAGTAACAAGATTTGTAATATATGGGCAATTTGAAGTTAGTTTTACAGTGGCATCTCAAATATCAGTGAAGCTATATCATCTCACTTAAAACGAGACCACGTTTTCCACCGTTTCTAGATGGATGTTTGAAGAGGGTAGGAGATGTTGATTCACCTATTTCTATGTACAGAAAACAATTTTTATGGTTTAAGTATATTTTAAAATGGTATTTGATCTGCAAATGCCATTCAGGGAAGAGTTTCTGGTTAGAAAGGGAAAACAGTATTACCCTCAAACACTTGAATTTGTGTCCTCATTACCTAATCCTAACCAGTGAGGGGAGGACAAATACCTGGTGGTGGTAGAATTATCATTGCATAGAGATAAGTTTCTTCAAATCCAGTCTTTTATTTCAAAACTGCTGTGCCATCTATATGGATAGTACAGAAGCTGTTCCTATTCCCTGGTTGTGGTTAACAGTCATTTTGCAGGAGATTCAAGAGGGAAGCTTCTGCCTCCTTGGCCTTGCAGCGTCCTGAGGTGTAAATTGATGTGCACAAGGGGTTACTTACAGCCCCTGTGAAGTGCTGAATGACCTGTAATGCTCACCCCTTCAGCCAAGCTCTTTAAAGCAGGCATAAAGTCAAGCAGGCTATGAGATGATGCAGGATTGATTAGGATTTCTCGCATGCATAGCCAAGGAATATTAATTTCTTGTAAAATGCAGAAACTGTTCGGGGAATAGAAATCAGTTCTTCCTTTCTTGTGCGAGTGCCTGTCACTGGAATCAAATCGTGCTCCCATTTTCTCTCTTTTATGGCAAGTGGATCTTGAATTGCTTTTTAGACATTATCCAAGGGTCTTGTCAATAACAACTGCCACTGTCTGAAAGAGGTGAACTCCTGGTGGTTAAGGGAGGATTTGAATCCTTTCTAGGAGGGAAGGAAAAGTTACCCATGGATGTCGTGCTTTTGGCTGGTGCTGTAACCACCAGGCAGTTGTAGCTGTGAGCAGCCTTGTAACTCATGGCAGCATCTTTTTGCTGTAGATTGCAGAGGTTGTGGGAAGTAGTGCCCGTGGCCTTTTTCTTTTTTGTTTTGTTTTGAGAGTGAGGGTGAAGCTCTTCACCTGTTAATGGAGGAATGTCTTGTTTCTAGATCTGTTTGGTCTTAGGGATGAGGTACAAAAATGACCAGATTTTGGACCTAGTATTTTTTGTACCTAACTTGCTGAAATAGAACCAGAGGACTGCAATTCAGATCAATGTTTTCAGTGCCTATCCAAAGTTCTGCTTTAAAGCCTTTCTGGGATGTGGCCGTTTTTGCTGTTTCTGTTCACAGCATTAAGGTATCAGCTGTCAATGAAAGGTGAAGCCACTCACCTCTGAGGACAGTTGAATAGTCTGTTTTGTGCAGAACCTATGAAATGTAGGGACTATAGCAAAATCAGACAAAAATATGTTTCCCTCATAAGATGTTGATGCCAAATCTTTGAGATTTTCTTTGAGAATGAAGCATGCGTGACAGCACCACTAACCATGTAGGGAGGAGATTGAAAGTGTCTGTCCAAAATGTGCATGCAAAGGATGTAAAGTGTAATTATTGACACTTTTTGGTGTAGTTTAATTTGCTAAATTCAGTCGTTGCTACAGTTGCTGATAGCTCTGCATAGATCTGGTATGTAAATGTGCACACAACTCACTTGAAAAAATAATTATGGTTATAATTTCTTTGCAAATACTACTTTTTGGAGATGAAGACTACCTTCTGTCCTATGGCGTATCAGATGATTTAGCCATACAGTAAATGGGACTGTCAGTAATATGAAAATGGAAATTGTTTACAGAAATATTCACAACTTACTCTGACATTCTTTTGAAAGGAAAAACTATATATTTTAAAGACTTGCAATGATATTGCTTTATGCTGTATTTTTAATCTATTCACAATGAATAAATAAAAATCTGTATTTTTAAAAAATGTGAAAATAAATCTGAGGCTCAGCCTCCCAGAACTTACCTGGGTTCAGTGTTTCCAAATGTCAGTGGAAATATTGCTTGGGTAAGGACAGTGAGATGGAAGCCTTTGTTTGTATGTCAGATGAGCAAATACTGCTTGCCTGCATCCTTTCATTCACTTTGTCTGGGTTCATTCTGGCTAGTCAATAAAATTGTTCTTTTTGTCACTTTTCTCAGTAGAGTTTCACTCATTGCTTATGGGTGTTTACATCTGTTTTTTGTTTTGGGGTTTTTTTTTCCATTATAAATTGTGAAAATTCAATACTACTATTGCAAGGTTACAGAAATCCTGTCTGTTGTTTGTATTATTCCATTCCTGATTTCATTCCCTTTCAACAGTCAGAAGTAGCTACGTGAGAGGATGTGTAGCAACAAAATCTGTTCTCCTCCAGAACAAAACATAGTTGATGTGCTCTCTCATTTGCATTGATTACACGTGTAGTGTCTGTAACCAATTGAGGATAAAATATAAGGACAGGAGGGCTCATTTGCAGGGTGCTACAGAGCCTGTGTCTTTAGCTTTTGTTTAGTCCTGAGAATGGGCTGGAAATTCCTGGGCTCTGTGATCTGAGGTGGGAAACAACATCTAATGATACACTGTTGTCTTGCTATGATTTATTTCCCTTTGTGTGCCGAAATAATCTTTTTGATACAGGCCCTTTCAAACTTAAAAAGGGAGCTTTTGTTGTTGCTTTTTTATTGCTTTATTTTGACAGGTGGAACTTCTTATATCTGTGTCTTTTAAACAATGTGAAGTTGTCCTCTAGCAAAGGCACTGTGAAATAGCAGAATTTCCTGACAAAAAAGCACCATCTGGGCCTCTGCACTATAGAATCACTAAGATGAAAAATGGTGAAATTTTGCACTGCTCTAGCTTTATAGCCTGTGTAGTTTTTAGATATATCTGCTGTCACAGAGATGAAGTGTTTGACAAGTGTAACAAAGAGTAGGATTCTTCAGAAACCATGGAGACAGCAAACTCTTACAGCTTATAAAGTGTAAATAAGTATATTGCCTGTTTCTTAATTACTACTGTGGGATTGATTTGAATCTCACTCTCTTCCCCACAGATATAATTTCACTCAGAGTAGAATGAGTGCTGACAGAGGCAGGTGTAGTTACAATGGGTCAAATCAGGACTTTTCATCTGAATTTGGACAGGCAGAATTTCATCTGAACCTCTCAGGATGGATGCAGGGCAGTGCTTCCAGGGGTGAGTCCGGGTATTTTCAGGTTTAAGTTCAGGGATATGTCTCAGCTGCTCCTGTGATGGACCTGACTCCTGTGCGGGGATGCGCAGGGTTTTGTAATCTCTGGGCCTGGCCCTTAATCTGGGAGTGTTCGATACAAGTGTTTGGTCCTTGCTATTCTCTGGCTATCCTGTGCCAGGAAAACATTGTAATGAGGCTGGTAGCTTCTGTTATAGTTTCAGTTCTCTTCTAGGTTTGGAAAAGGTCCTGTCATTATAACTGATGTTGCACAGGTAAAAGGAAAAAACTGGTGACCCAACTGCCACCCTCGAGGGACAGCCTGAGCTCTTACCTCTGTCTGTGTCACACATGGCCGATGTGAATTATCTTGGGTACCTTCCTTTGGTGCTCAGGAGAAATGTCTTTGTGGCCAGGCACAGAAACATTTCAGGGATAGAGGCTGAGCTCAGCTGTGACCAGGCAGAAAAGCACTTTCCAGGAGGGTGTACTTTGCACTGCTTGCACAAAAGAACCTGTGGGACTTAGCAGCCCACACAGTAAGGAACAGTTTGTAGTGAGTGTTCCATGCAGCCTCCTGCACACACAAACACACACACATGCTTGGAGACTGATTTGCTGTGTGAAGCCAGTTCAGGTCTGCCTACCTTCTCTCCCTGAACCTCTGCAGTCAGCTCTCTCTGTTCCTAAAAAACCCCGCATCCTGAAAAGGCACTGAACTGAGGGCATGAAACTGCAGCCGCACTAGAGGAGTTTATTCATGTTTACATCTGTATGCTGTTATTCTTCACTACTTGTAGGCAGTGAATGAAATTTTTAGCAAGACTGTGCAATGCTGCAGCTTCTCACATGAGGGTGGTGAAACGCTGGCACAGGTTGCCCTGAAAGGTGGTGGATCCCTCTAAACATTCAAGGTCTGGTTGGACGGGGCTCTGAGCTACCCGATCTGGTTGAAGATGTCCCTGCTCACTGCAGGGGGTTGGACTTTTCAGACCTGTTTCAGACACATCCAACCCCAAACAAACCATTCCTTGATTCCACGTTCAGCAGCTCCCTGGAAAGAGAGCTGGCACTGCCGTGTGCTGCAGGGATAGGCTGTGGGAGGTGCCAGGGGAAATGGTTGAGTGATGCTGTCAGCAGGGCTCCAGCGGGTTTATTTTCTCTATCCTATTTAAATGAACTGCCACCCGGACACCATTAAATCAAGCTGCAATAAGGCTTTGTGGCCTTACCCTAGAGAAACTGGATTTTTTTTTCTCAAACTGTAACCCTTCAGTGGTGATAATAACATGAATTCTTTAAGAAAACTCACCAGACTTTCAGGCAAAATGCGGCTAGAGACTCCCAGGGGCACGTTCACGGAGCACGAGCAGCTAAGGTGTGCTACCACCGGTTTGCACAGGTGTAGTGAGTACTGCCGTACTGGTCCCTGTGCTATAAGCAAAAGAACAACCCCCCCAGCCATAAACTGCTGATTTTGACTTTGCAAAGTCAGTGAGCTGTGGCTTTGCAACGAAAAATTAGAATTGTAGAACTTATTTTTAGGCTTTCCGAGGGGGTGCCCGGACGATGCCACGCGTACCGCGCAGGCGGCTGTGCTGCTCCGTGGCATCCACGTGGCAGCGGGCGCGGCGCGGAGGGCTTGGGCACAGCCGTCCCTGGATGCATCGCGCCACTGCAAGGGCCGCTGCTTGGAAACGGGCTGGAAAGGACCACCCCGCGTTTTATTTCTCGGGTGTGTAGGCTGTGTGGGCAGAGCGGTTGCTGGAGGCGGAGAGGTGTGGGGAAGATGAGGAAAAACTGGTCTGGAGTAAAACTGGTGCTGAAGAGATGTTTTCTCGGCGGTAGCGTGGCCGAGCGGTCTAAGGCGCTGGATTAAGGCTCCAGTCTCTTCGGGGGCGTGGGTTCGAATCCCCCCGCTGCCAGCTGGGTTTCTTTTTTTTTTTTTTTGTGCTGCGGCCGGGCGCCATCGCCTCCTAGCGGCGGCGGCGGCCGGGAGAGCATTGTGGGTAGGAGGAGGCGCCGCGTCCCCACGTGCCGGCCCGGGGGCCACCAACATGGCGGCTGCCTGACCGCTGCCCCACCGACACGGCGCGCGGGGAGCGGCGCCGCCGCCGCCCGCTGGGCCCGCACACAGGTACGGGGGGCCGCGCCGCTTTTGCGTCTCCCGGGGCCGCTCCGGCGCCGGGGACTCTGCGGGCCGTGTGGGGGGGAGAAGCGCGGCCTGGGCTGGGGTGGGCTCTCCCTGTCCGCGGAGGACTGCGGAACCAAGACTGCGAGGGCTCGGCACCGCGGGGGTGCGGGGCCGCAGCGCCCTGACAGGACCCGGCACGGGCCGGGGCGCNGCGGCCCCGCCGGTCCTACCGGGGCCCGCAGCCCTGCGCTTTCTGCCCGAGAAGGACTCAGCACCCGCCCCGAAGTGCAGCGGCTGCCCCTGCCTGGCACCTGCTCTGCGGGGCTGCAGCCCAGCCCAGCCGTCCCGCCCGGGGGGATTCGCTTGGTCCCCGCGGTCAGGGCAGCTCGCTGTGGCCTCTCCGCGGAGCCCCCTTTCCCCGCACCCCGGCGCTGCCAGGCTGCTGTGTCAGGAGAGGGCGGGCGCCAGGAGCGCGGAGCCGCGTCCGGCGGGAGCGCTGCCCGCGGGGAGCAGGGGACGGGCACCGCGACCTGCCCCGAGAGTGTCGCACAGCGGAGGCACTGACCCCTGCCCCGGGCAGCACAGGCCTGGCGAGTCCCTCGCTACACGCCGGGTGAGGTGGTAAAGAAAGGTTTATGCGTAATGCATAATCTGTTAAACCCCAAAGGTTTGCTTCCGTGACATCATCTCCACAGAGAGGTCCTGGTGCAGAGGAGCCCTCTTGGGTTCACTGCCAGAAGATGACTGTGCAAAGCTGCTTGCAGGCGAGGAGAAAATGAAGCAAGTAATTGGGTCAAAATGATAATTACCATAAATATATGGAAGGTGCATTAGCTTCTTTCTGCAGCTTCCATTTTACTGTGTGCCATGGGCCACCCTGAGCTAGAGGCTTGCTCAGAGCCCTTTCTAGAGGAGCCCAGGAGCCAGAGTTAGTAGTGGTAGTGATTCAGGAAATGGCACTTTTCCCACGGTGCTGTTTCAACATTTATACTTTCAGGCACTGATCCAGCACAAATTCTTGGCCTTTCATTGGCACTGCGTGATTGTATGAAGAATATTTCAGGTTTCATTGTTAGCACTTTGGCGGTCCATTGTTACTGACAAATTTAGGTAAAAATTAAATACTGGGGCATTTCTTGCAGGTCAGACTAAAAGTTTGTGTGTCAAATGATGTGCAAGTTTGCAATTTACCTTCTTACAGTTGCATTTAAGTCTTTGGTAGTAAAATATAATTAAATCTCTAATACTCAAATGCCCTTCTAAGCTCAGAGTAAGATGCAGGATTCAGTTGCTTCATCACTGATTTTTACAGTTCTTTAACCACAACATTTTTCTTCAGTGGTTCTACATCAGTGGTGTTATGGGCAGCTAATGAACAGGTCTATGGATTGATCCTTGCTTTGGTCACTGGAGGAGAAATGAGAAGATTTATATCTCTTGCCCTCCTGCAAGCTAATAACTCACACTAATAACTCACGTTATACTTTGATTTGCGCCTTAAAGGAAAGTCCTTCTTAAAAGAAAACAGCACTACCAAGAGAAGTTTGAACCTGCTGACCATGTTTGCTGTCTCTTAATGTTTGATTCCATTCTGTAACTTTTGTGGTATCATAAATACAAGTATAAGAGAAATGTGGAAATTAACAGCACTCTATGTATGTATAAGTATCAGACATAGGATTGTGTCTGCATGCCTTCATTCTAATTCAGAGGATTTCTTCTAGTTGCATGAGTATTACAAGTTGTGCTGGGACACACTGCTTCTTATTTATAAATGTGTCTTACTTTCCAGTAAAAGGATCTGTAGTCATGCTTTGTCTTTACAAGACTGAGAAAAAAATGTTGTTTCTGTAATACAGCATTTCCCCTGAGTAGTCACAGGTGGATTCACAAGAGATTTTGTGTATAATTGTGTAAGCAGTGTTCAGTGAGGGACCAGAGACCATGTCCTTCAGGCTAAGTTTCTCTGTCCCTCCTTAGCCCAGGGAATCTTAATTTCTCTTCTCAAAAGTGGAATAACTCTCAGAAGAGAAAGAACAAGCCTAGCAGATACATGGCATGCAGGCTGTCAGGAAAGGAAGGGTGGTTCCCAGTTCTCTCAGGGGTGTGAGGAAAGAAGGTTTGGACCCAGGTTTGGTCCCACCTTTCGGGTGTTACCACATGTGCTCACACATCTTGGGCATCCTCCCATCATCAGCTCTGTGCTGAGTGCAAGCTGCAGTTGTTCCATGTCTGCACAGCTCTCAGGTGTTGGGCCACTTGAGGATGTGAGCGGGGAAAGCAAAAATGGAACTGGCAAAACTCATTTCTTTAAAACATATTTTTGTATATTTCTGGAAGAACAGAAAACACAGGTATCAGCTGGATAGCACATACTCAGGGTTTTGCTCACAGCCCAGCCTGTAGTTAAGGTGCTGGCTTTTTGCTGTGGAGGTGTTTTGCATTTCTACAAAATTATTTCAGATAGGAGTCTGAAAAACTAAGTCATAAATTTTCAAATTCATATGTATGGTACAAAGACCCAGGGATATGCTGGTGCATGAAGAAATAGAAAATTACAGCTCAGTATTGAGAGAGGCACATTTTTGGTAGCAGAGAGTGTGTAAGTGAAAACTATGGAATCATATTTTTAGGTGGAATGGCAGAAACACTGTAAGCCTGAATGGATTTTAATAACTCTTGTATCCAGAATGTCTAGCCTCTCTGAAAGGTTTCTTAGATAACTGTGTGTACATTAATGTGGTATTTGAGAAGCTTGTATGTCAGCTGAAATATACCGAGCTGCCTCAATTGTGTGGTGGCTTGAGGATTTGAAAAAAATGCCCTTATTCTAGATGTAACATAGATGCTGCTTGTTTCTCTTTCTCTTCCTCCATAGGAGGTCCAGCAAAGAAGCAAGCTGTCCTCAAGGAGTGAGGACAATGAGGAAGAGTTCCTGAACACAGATCTTGTTTCTTTGCCTCATCATCTTTGTTGCTAAAATTTTCCTTGGTCAGTTTGTGAGAGGTCTTATTTTTTTATGCCTATCTTGACCAGTATTAGCTAATTAACAGTGTCTTAACATTGTTGCAGTGGCATCCCAAATAATTTGTAAATCCTTTTGTTTGATTTCAGCAGTGAAAAACTATTGTTGCTTTAGCCGAGAGATCATTTTTTTATTCAGATGTCTGAACCAGGCACAACACTGACTCCAGCACTGGATTGAACATAATGAACTTTTCTTCCAGAGTATCCAGTCCTCAGTTAATATCAGAATTTATTTTCATTGGAATTGGTGTAGCTACAAAGAAAAATCTGCTCTTCTGCTGGTTTCAGAGGACTTCAGGAAGGGCTGAGCAGTGTTTTCTGGAGCTCTCGTTTAGCAGTACAGTCTGAAGAGTGGCAGGTCAGGAGACAAGGTTGCAGCTTGTCAGGGAGATGAAATCAAAGCCTGGATATTCCCAGACTGCAATATCCGAGGCAGTGACCCTGCAGGGCCAGTTGTGGCTGGAAAACAGCTGCTACCTGTGTGTTACTGTTGCACAGTGTAAAAAAGATACACTTATGCAAGTGCAAAAGGCTGTCTTTCCCTCCCTAGGGTGCTGGTTCAGGGTTTTCTTAATAACTGCAGCTTCTACTGAAGTTATATTAGTTTACCTATTTGTGAGACGTTTGCTTTTTTCTACAATTTTGTGGCCTTTTGTCAAGATTGTTGAGTCAGGGACCTGTTCATGACATTCCTTCAAAATACAGACTAAACACATTATCACTGAAAGGAACCAAGTTGACATGAACAATACTCTAGGCTGCATGTGGTGTGTGACACAGATGAAATTATTCATATGACATTCCAATTTTCTTTCAGGTTGTGCCAAGGAATAAGCCAAGAAAAAGCTTTGTTTTATCCTAGCATGGCAAATGAAGAAGATGATCCAATTATACAAGAGGTAAAAGTGCATTGTGGCAACTGTGATTGTACATGAGAATTTTTTTATATTTTTATTACTACTATTCCCAGTGTTCCTGCATTGCTGAAACAATGTGTCATCAACATCAGTGGTTGTCTTATAACCAATGGCTGGCACTGTACCAAGAATTACATTGTGTGGGCCAAGGATATGGCTCATGGTATCTGTTTTGTCAGAATAGTCTTGTCCATGTTGGCAGATGCAGCTCAGGTTTTTCACCCTTTGTAATCTGCCCATGGCAGAGGATGGGGAAATTGCTTCTACCATTGTGTGCTTCCTGTGAATCCACTGCATGTCTCTGGGAGCTGAAAAAATTGTAATGACTTTGATGAGTTGATATCTATTAAACACGAATCTACAGTGTTCATGCCTTCTGCTGAAGTAAGGAGTTGTGTTCCGTGGCTGGACTTCTTTAAAGGACTTCTGTGTCTCAAGAAGTAGCCACAGTGTCTTGTCACTTGATATCCGAGTTTACACACCAGAAGCACAAGGAAGGGCAAATCCACAGAAGGTGAAAAGCCGTGAGAAACGGAGTCACAGTTGTCAGGAGTGTATCTGAAATAGCAGCTTCCATATGTCTTATTCATGAAACATCTGTGCATTTTCAGTTCTGATGGCCAAATGCAAGTACTGGACCAGCTTGAGGATGTGGGTGTCTCTTGTCTAATTTGGAAAGATTTTATGCCAAAATACCAGTAATGAACTTACCTTTCAGTTGTGCTGCCAAACTGAGAACTTCCTCCTCTTTCTGTAATTGTGATAACAGATTTGCTTCAGATCCTTAGAGGAAAAAAAATCCCTCTTTCACATTTGTTTGCCAAGTTTCCTTAGAGAGGAAAAACACAGCCAGGACCACCAACTGCTGCTTCTTTGTAGTGGGATTTTTAGATTTGGTTTTTAAAAAGGCCAACTGCAGAATTTCATATCAAAGTCAGCAGAGAGGAAACTTTTGACAGGAGAGTCATGATCTGTTTTATATTAAGAGTTCATAATGGAAAGCTAATGTTGTCAGTATTTGAGCTCTAAGGTTATACTTTTATTACAGTTGGCATCTGATGGAAGTTACTTGTTTTGCTTTTTAGATTGACGTGTTCCTGGCCAGAAGTCTACTGGAGAAGCTCTATCTGTTTCAGGTATTTCAGTTAACTTTTATGCAGTGGTGGTTTGTTTAAAATAAATGCAAGAGCATAACTTAATGCTTCAGTCTGCCAAGGTCTTGTATATAGGGAACCTCTTTGGGTCTGTTTGGAGGCAGGAGTGAGGCTGGTTGGTGATGGGGCCTGTGGGTGTGCTTGGAGACCTGGCAGCTTTAGCAAGATGCTGCTCTGGCTGGGAGAATTCACTGGGATACCATACTGTCCTCTCAGCATTTTCAGAGGGCTTAGAAGAGAGACCCATGTGGCTAAACCTGGTCTGCTCTCCTGATCAGCAACACGAGGCCTGTGCTTTCTAAGCTAATATTTACTTGTATAAACGCACTGATATTTTACTTCTAATAACTCTACAGAGTGAGGGATAAGGTTTTCTTTTTCTGCTGGGACTATTTTCCTGTGTTACAGGTTATTGTGATGTGTGAGGGGCAGGGAGGGGGTTGTGAAGTGAAAGCAGAAGGCTGAGAGGAAAATAACAGACTTTCTAGGTCATGCTCCCAAATCCCCTGATGACTCACAAATTGGTCAATTAATGTCTTTTCTTGATGTCTTGTCTCTGATATCTGGCAAGTGGAGCTGCACGTGAGGGGACAGGGGAAATTGAGGTAATTTCTGTGAAATTCTCTGGTCTTTTAAAGAAGAGGGGTGTATGAAATTATCTGTTTTGCAGTATCCCATTCGCCCAGCTTCCATGACCTACGATGATGTTACACATTTATCAGCGAAGATAAAACCAAAGCAGCAAAAGGTTGGTCATCATTTGAGTCCAATGTGTAAAAGTTTTTTTATGATGTACAGAATGTACTTAAGAAAAGCACATTGTGCTGTTGAGCTGTTCTAACCATGCAGCTACTTGCAGGGCCAGTTCTCTGTGCTTGAGGATATGGAGAGTCTTTTATTGTGTCTGTAAGGTAGAGTTTAGAATAAAAGTAGTTTATAAATCGTGGTGGGAAAACCACTTTTTAAATAAAAAACAGAATTGGGGTAATAGAAATAGAATAAAATAAATAGAAAATAGAAACAGAGTAACATAGTTTCTAATGCTAATTCGGTCTGTGGATGCTTGTGTGAAAAGAGCTTGAATGAAAAGGTTTTAGCAGTATTCAGAGAAGGGTTGAAGGAGGACTGAGCCTTGGAGAGATCCTCTGTCTTTCAGTGTCAGTGCAAGTCTTGATTTCTCTCTTGCCTGGCAATGAATCATCAGGAGTCTTTTTGAAATCACTGGGGCACTACAGGTAAAGTATAGCCAAAGCCAGAGTCAGTACACTTGTTTGCAAATATATCCCAGAACTCTAGCTATTCTTTCACAATGTCTTATTTAAAAACTGCAGCAGTAGATCTCTGTGTTACTAGAATTTAGTTCTGGGAAATGATTAAGGGAAGTGCTTCAGTGAACTTTCGAGTTAAAATGCGTGTTGTGCTCATGATGTCTTTTATTAAATTCAGCAAACATTTGCACTGTAAGCCCTGTGCAGACCTTCGTAAATATGCTGTCTCATCCAGGGACTTGAAACTAATTCAGTGTATGAATAATATAAAGGGAAAGAAAAAATAAGATGGTACTGTGATACAGAAATTTATAAGGGCTTTGACACACCCTAAAGAAGAATATGTGCTGTATTGTCATAGTATATAAATAGAAATACTATGCAGGAGAATGCTTCTTTTTGGACGTTTGTCTGAAATTTAAAGTTGTGGGAGGGAATAGTTCTTATAACTAAAGATTTGGAGCTTGTTACAGTGCTCTGACAAGTGAAAGTCAGAAGTAACTGAAGTCACTGCTAAGTGCTGCAATCTCAAATTAGCAGAATGGAAGCCTTTGTCTCTGAAATGCCAGAGTTACTTTGTATTCTTGGTAGCCCAACTAGAAGGAAATCCATCTTATGACAGATTCTGAATGATTCCTCTGTGATGGGGGGGCTTGGAGGAGGTTGCTTGTGCACCTGATCTGTACTGATAAGTAAATTAGACTGATAGCATTGTGGAAGGAATCCAGCAAAATGAATATGTATTTCAGGGCTGCCTAAAGAACTCTGTTTTTCTGATCCTAGCCGTGTACATGGGAGTTTATGTATCTCCAGCTTGTTGTTTAAATGACCTCACTGTAGCAAACCCATCTGTGTGCTGTTCAACTCTGAGATTTGCCCTGTGGATTTGAATGATGCTGCTTATGTACTTACATTTGCTGTAAACCTGTGGAAATGTTTGAAAATGTGGGGCTGGGTTTTAATTGATATGTTTGGGGTAGTGCCATGGTAATTAGCTGTCTTTTCCCTGATATTCTTTAGGTTGAACTGGAAATGGCCATTGATACTTTGAACCCTAACTATTGTCGCAGCAAGGGAGAGCAGATCGCTCTCAACGTGGATGGCACATGTACAGATGAAACAAGTACCTATTCCTCGTAGGTGTCCTCTTTGTCTTCCTTTCCTTTTTGGGGTGAGCACAGATGTCTGTGTGTCCACCAGTGGCTGTACAGTTACAGGAGCTGCTTTGGACATTGTTCTGTAGCAAGTATTCTTGAGAATAACGTACATTTCTTGGGGCGCAGCATGAATTCAGATTTGCAGACAGAAGTGATGGATATTTGTCTGGTGCGGTTGTTGAGAGTACATTTTGAGAACTGGTGCTTTTAGGCTTTTGGCACCTGCGTGCCACTTTGCTTGTGGAATGCCATCTCACTGCCCTCCTCTGTCTGCAGGAAGCTGATGGACAAGCAAACTTTCTCCTCTTCCCAGGCTGCCAGTAATGTTTCCCGCTATGCAGCTGCTGTTTATAAAAAAGGTAAGCTTCTTTTGCTTAACCCTCACATCAGTGAAACATAGTCATTTCAGTGTTAAGATAAGACCTATTTGATCTTTTTTTTTTTGGCCTAGATTTTAATTGACTGATGGATATTTAAAGAAAGGAAAATTTTCCCTTATCAATGTCCCAAGAGTCCATGAGTACATCTAGTAAAATTGTAAATATCATGTAAGAATACCCTGAGTTTGTAGATGCCTCCAGAATCTTAACAGTTCATGGTGGCCTGAAATAATTGTAGCATGAAATTGTCATTGAAATCCTGAGCACTGGATGAATTTTTCACTTAAATCCCTTTTTTACGTTTTGTTGTATTAAATATTTATGCTCAATTGAAGCTGTGGTTTTTCAGAGACAGGCAGATAATGAAAAGCTCTGTCCTTGTGCAGTGGAAAAAATCAATTTTAACCAACATTAATTCTCTTTTTCAGGTGAACTTCACTTGACTCCACTACATGGAATTCTTCAGCTGAGGCCAAGCTTCACCTACTTGGACAAGGCTGATGCAAAACACCGAGAAAGAGAAGCTGCTAATGAAGGTAAATTCTCTACAACTGTGTTTTCTATAATGTGGCTGATAAGAGTCATTCTGTTCTGAAGGTGTTTATTCTAACAATACAGTCATTATTAGGCCGTTTTTCAGATTGTTTCACTGATTTTGTTTTTTTTTTTACCTAAATGCTTTTATGGGCCCAGTGTGGGGGATTGGCAGAGGGATGGGAGATGCTGGGTGGAGACAAAGGGTAGTGGTGGTGACTTTGTCACCACTACCACTGGAGAGATCATGGCAGCTGGGTGTCCTGTCACAGGAGCAGTGTGGTGCTGTCACACATGGTGTAGTTTGGCAGGCTGGGATTGGACCCATGCCTGTGGAATTCTCAGTATGCCTTCTTCCTGCATGGGCCCCCAGACTGGCTTTGGCTTTTTCACTGCAGTGCTGTGTTTGTGTTTTCTGGCAGGTGGTGATTCATCTCAGGATGAAGCTGAAGATGATGTTAAGCAAATTACTGTATGTCCACATTTTCCTTTTTATGCTGGTTCAGGCAACAGTTCACAAGGAAGTTTGACAATTTAGAGTGAAATGAAAGGAAGCCAGCAAACCTCAGCTAGTCCTGCTGACCCTGGGCGTGGCAGGGGGAGGCCCGGTGGACTCGCCCTTGTTGCACAGGCATAAAGATGGCACTGAGAGCAGAGAGTGTTTCATTGGAGCTAGGGCCCCTAGCTTGTTACTGATACACCAAATCAGTAGTGCAAATGGGTTTTTTCCAAGGGTTTTAGGGCTGTATTGAGTGTTGCCCAAATCTTCTAGGTCCGATTCTCCCGCCCTGAGACTGAGCAAGCTCGGCAGCGGCGTGTCCAGTCCTACGAGTTCCTGCAGAAGAGACAAGCAGAAGAGCACTGGGTTCACCTCCATTATTATGGCTTGAAGGTAGGGGTGTGCTGGCTCCTGAGGAGGCTGCCTGGGCCCGAGGGCTCAGCCAAGTCCAGAACTGCTTTTAAAACCAGGCTCATGGGAATCAGGGAATCATCAAAAGGTAATGAAGAAGCAGAGGTCTGTAGGCTGGATCAGACCCTGCAGCGCTCTGCGTCTCTGCTGGATAATGCTTTGGGGTCTCCACACTTCAAAACCGAGAGCTGGACAAATGGAAAGGGGGATTCTGAGTGTAAGAATCACTTGGGCCTTAGATTATGAACTGGAATTTGTGAAAGGCTTGGGAAACCCATTCAGTCAGGTGTGAGAAATCCTGTTTGGCTGACTTGTGCATGTCTGTCAGGAGGTTTCAAAGGCATGGCAAGGGAACTGTTCCCACATCACATGAGCATCATATAAGGAAGGGAAAGCAGAACAGTTAGCGAGGTGGAACACTTGAGTGGTGTAATGATGACAGAGTGATCATAGTTTGGAGTGAGAAATCCAACTCTGGCATTTTGTATGCTTTCAGTGTGTGATAATTACTTGTTTTTTCCCTATCTCCAGGATAGCCGTTCTGAACATGAGCGCCAGTATTTATTTAGTCAAGGTCATGGCCTTGCTGAAAACACAGAATTAATTAAATCTCCCAGGTAATGGTTTGGTGGTTTCCTAAAGAAATGTTATTAATTAGTTGGGATTGTTTTCAGAGTAATAACCAGGTATATTCTTAAAAATCTGCTCTTTGAAAATACTATTCATTATACAAGTTTAATTGTTTAAAAAATACAGAAACAAACTAGCTTTTATCTTATTGAGGTTGCTTTCTTTGTTTCCCTATTTCCTTGAGATTACAGCCTCTTGTTTTTACTCAGGGTTGTAGCTTCTTGTATGTTATCACAGCCCTACATTATTTGGACTGTGAATACTGTAAAACAAAATTAAAACAAGAGCTTCTTCTGGTTAATATAAATTAATAGTCCGAAGCCAATAACTCCCGTTGTTAGCAAATCTTATAAAACTTCCCTTTGTGATTTGAGGGGACAACTGAAACTACTTGAAAGGTGTTTGTGTCTGTTTCTTGGTGACTGCAGCTCTGCAGGAGCCTTCCATAATGCAGTCAGTGCTTCCCTGTCATCTGGGACAGCCATGGCCCAGGTAATAGTGAAGTGGCAGAGTCTGGCTCTGGTTAATGGTGTGGGTGTTTTTCTTAACATTTAACATCAGTAAATCAGTCATAGGTGTTCTGAAGAGTCTTTTGGATCTAATTCTTTTCACAGACACTGGTAATTGCATGGGTGGGACAGAAATTTTGCTCATTGCTGGCCTCATAGTCTCAGTCTCTGGGTTTTCACATGACCCTGCTGATGGCTGTCAGAGCACCTGTGTTTAATATATTTCCTTGTTCAGATGCTCTGTTTGGACACCTCTGCTGTACAAAAGAGCTGGGATTCTGAGTCACATTTACTTCATACTCTCTCTTTGGGCAGATGAATGTCAGTAGCTTTTACTAGTTCTGAGGAGATGGGAGTGGAAGGGAGAGCTCTTTTCAGGTTGATGTTTGTTTTGTAGAGTCACACAAGCAGGTTTACAGTGAGAAATTACTGTACTTAAACCAGGCAAGTCCCAAGACAAGCATTTTAAAGAATGTGTTTCCTTTTCTTCTAGTGAGTATTTAATGATGCTGATGCCTCCAAGTGTAGAGGAAGAGATGTAAGTGTTTGTACATAATATTCAAAGTCCACATTGGCTGGATTCTCTTTTTCATGGGCTGCAAATCTGTTTGTTTATCTGCAGTGACAAACCAATGGCTCCAAGCAATGTTCTTTCTATGGCCCAGCTGAGAACTTTACCCCTTGCTGATCAGATCAAGATCCTGATGAAGAATGGTTTGTAGCTTTTGTAATATATTTGCACTTCACTTTGTGACTTCTATTTGCCTCAGATAAGGTGCCTTTCCCAGCATTACCAGTTCTGTCACCTCACCAGACAGACTGTCTGGCTCTCTGATTCTCTGAAGACTCTAAATCCCAAACCTTTCCCTAAGAGCAGTGACAGCTGATCTGACTTGATACACTTGCCATCAATATACTCTTAGAAAAATTCCTAATTTGTTAATAGGTTTCTGATAGAATTATTTCAGCAAGTATCTCCTGGAATGTTGGGGGTCTGAGCATGAACAGCCTGCACTTTGGCGTTTTCTGGGAAGTTTTTAATGATGGCATACTTCGTGAGTGTCACCTAGGAATTTTATTTTGTCTCTTCAGTATTACTTTCTGATGAGAGCAAATCCTGAGAATTTTGCCTCAGGAGCATCCTGCCTTGTCGGGTATTGCTGCTTACAGATATTGCCAAAGGCATAGGTTGGATTTTTTAAAATTATTATTTTATGAATACATTGATTTGTGACCAGTTCAGCCGGTCAACTCTGCTGCAACACTAGCAGATACTTTCAGAACAGATGATGCCTACAGCACAGAGGGATAAAGCTAAGGCTTTGTTTCTTTCCCCGAGCTAAATCTTGTCCCGTGCACACCCTGAATCCACATTCCCGGGTGTGTGAGCAGTGTTTGTGACGCTGTGTTTGCCTTGCAGTGAAGGTGGTGCCTTTCGCCAACCTGCTGAGTCTGCTGGGCTCGGGCACCGACCCCACGGCCGTGTTGCGCTGCGTGCAGCAGGTGGCGCTGCTGGTCCAGGGAAACTGGGTGGTGAAGAGGTACGGCCTGGCTTTGTCCGCGGGACCGGGACCGGGACCGTGCCGGGATCGGGACTAGGACTGGGACCGGGAGCGGTACTGTGGCGGGATTGTGCTGGGATTGGGACCGGGACTGGGACTGTGCCAGGATCATGCTGGGATTGGGACCGGGACCGGGATTGTACCGGGATTGTACTGGGATTGGGACTGAGACCAGAACTGGGACTGGGACTGTGCCAGGATCGTGCTGGGATTGGGACTGGGACCAGGAGCGGGACTGGGACTGTGCCGGGATTGTGCTGGGATTGGGACCCAGACTGGGATTGGGACTGGGACTGGGACTGTGCCAGGACTATGCTGGGACTGGGAGTGGGTCTGGGGCCGGGACTGTGTCAGGACCATGCTGGGACCCCTGTGGGACCGCAGGCTTTGTGTGCTCGTTCTCGCGGCCCAGAGCACCTGTGCTCCCAACTCACAGCTCTGCAAACCTTTGGTTTCATGTTGTCTGTGTCTCAGTGCAATCAGCTATTCCATATCCACATCCAAAGGGTTGCTGTGAAAGGATAATGCCTCAGTACCAGTTCCAAGTGGGATTATGGCTGAGCAGTGATGTAATCTGTGTTTGCATCTGAGTTATGACAGGTTTTTGATGTCTGCACTCACGTTCTTTTGTGAGAGAGCTGTTCTGAATTCTTCCAGGAATTAGTGTCAAATAGAGACACAGAAAATTAAATCAGTGTCAGCTATAGTATTTCTTAGCAAAATTCAGTCCTGTAAGGATCTCTGTGCAGTCCTGTTGCTGTTGGATGCTGGTCTTGTCAGCTGAGAACTGCCCTCTAGAAGTCATTACTCAGTAAATCAAGCATGGGATACTGAGTGTACCACATGAATTGGAGTCTGTGTCATCTTTCTGTTTCTTAAGACAGAGTATCCTATTTGGAATTGAAGTCTAAAATGCAGTATGATTTTTTTTTTTTACCTGGGTGGAGCCCTTCATGCAGAGATTTACAATCTCTGTAATAGCTCTGTTAAGATGAATGGCATCAGCTGCCAGTCCAAGTGTGCCAGCAGGATGTTTCAGCTATTGTGGCACAGGCCTGTATTAGCAATGTGACCAGCTTTTACAGCAACCCTGCTGTCCCTCCAGCTGTTACAGGAGGAAGCTGAGAGCAAGTTAAAAGACAGTATATTAGCATTCATCCTGTTCTTAGGTTATAGCTGATTCTTTGCTACTAGTCTGAGGAGGATGTGCAGATCTATAGTGGATGAGGTGTTTGGGCACAGAGAAGCACACATCAGAGCTTTGAACAGAGTGGGGGCCCATTTCTTTGGCCTGGGTAGGATCAAGATCATGAACCTGAGTTGCTGTGGGGCTTTGGAGAGCCTGGTAACACCTGTCATCAGCTGGCCCTGCAAGCAGACAAGGACACAGAGTAATGTTGGTCTTGGGGCTGTTGGCTTCAGTATGGCATTTTGTAATATTGTTCTGTTAAACCCTTGATTGCTGGGAAGGAAATAAAAAAATCTCTTGCCATACATCAGCATTTTGGCTAAATGCTGCCTTCAAGGCTGCATACCAGGTTAGCCTAAGCACTTCTTAGGATCATTCTGGTCTTGTTTACACGGATCCAGGGGAGGGTAGGCTTTGCAGGAACAAAGCAGAACTTGTAGCTATGTTGCACACACCTGCTTGCCACAAGGCTGTGCTTTGCTGGTCTAAGCCTTTCTGCACTATTGTAATTGCAGTGGTGTAATTACACCAATATGAATGCCTTTAATGAAAAGCATGCTTTGGATAAAGGTATAATTTAACTTCAGAACAGGGAGGGCATGTTTGTTATGTTAATCTGCACTAATGCCATTTTTCTGGAGTACCTAGTAACTAATTTCTCTTCCTTTTTAATTAACAGTGATGTTCTCTACCCGAAAGATACTTCTAGTCCCCATAGTGGAGTTCCTGCAGAAGTGCTCTGTAGAGGGAGAGATTTTGTTGTAAGTATAAAAGTGTATGTTGCTTTTGAAGGAAAACACAGGTGAAGCTTGCCTGGGAGGCCACAGCATTGCAAAACTCTTCTGCTGTACTCCAGTGAGATGTTTCCTCCAAGGAAGTTGTTTGTGCTTTAATCCTGAAGCTGTTGTTACAAGTCTGCCCCGGGAGTGTTGGTGTAGCTCACATTGTGTCTGGCTGGCAGGTTCAGATCATCTGTCATTAGCAGCATTCATCCCTTTCTAACACATGCTGTAGAGCACTATCACATTGCCCCCACAGTGTGGGGCTTGCAGAACAGCCAGGACTGGATAATGAAGTGCTTGTTTCTCCGGCTCTATTTCCATGGGCTCAGGACTGAGGGCTCAGTATGGCAGTGTGGGTAAGCCTTGTGCTCCCTGAGCATGCACTGTTGATCTTTAAAAAGGACTTTATTCCCTAGGGCTGCTAATCAGTGAAAGGACTTTGTTCCCAGGCACCTTTTGTGAACAGTAGCTGCACATGGAAATTGAAATGAATACGGGTCTTGTAAACACACACGTAACCACAGCAAAAAGGAACAACCTCTGCATTGTGTTTGTTTTCACTAACCATGGAAAGAATTAAGTTCCTAAGTGGTTCCTAAGTTCATAATCAGTTTATGGCTTCCGCCCCACCAGAGCAAATCTGATGAGTGCACAGCTCTCATTTGTTTCAGGTAGACCTGACTGTTTTTGTGGAGTTTGTTCAGGAGGTTTAGCTCTGAACAGCAGAAAGCTATGCAAGAGACTTGAAGGGTATTACAGCACTACTGCAAGATCAAACTGATGGTGATTGAAACTGACTTTTCTTTGTCTCTTGATGTCTGCCCAAGACACTGCCATATGGAGACCTGGATTCAGGTGTGACCCAGTGACATGAGTGTTTAGGACACAGCAGATTAGGTGACACGTCGTGTGTAAAGTTCAGGACCAGAATTATTATGCTCAGTTAAGTAAGGGATACTGTTTCAATATTTAAGATTAAAAGATACATTATTTTCATTTGAATTATGTCAAATAGACCTTCCATGAGACAACTTTATTTCTCTGGATATATTTGTATAAAGTAACTAATAAGTTCAAAAAACATTTATTGACTTCTTTGCTTTAAAACAGAAATGTCCTGTGCCCTAAAGTGAATGGATTTGGTTTGTGTGTTTGTGGGCAGAGAGAAGCTAAATGGGAGAGACGGAAGCATAGATGATGTCGTAGGGCAGGAAGAAATTGTCAGTAATGAGATTTTGGATTCTTAACAACATTATTAATGCATACAGACTAAAAGAAGCTGTAGCTTATTTAAATGGAGACAGGAAGTAATGAAAGGCCATGTACAGGCAGTGTTCTACCCAAGTCCTGTCAGCCTGGCCTCAGCAGCTGCCTCTCAGGATTTGGACCTCAGGAGCTGCTGTGCAGAGCACCTGGCTGTCCCCTACCTGGGGACAAGTGTGTGAGTGACAGGACATCTTAGTATAACTAAGTGACTGTGATTGGGGTGTAAGAAGGGAAGTCACATGTAAATGACTGTGATTTGGGATGTAAGAAGGGAACAGGCACTCAGGGGCTCTGTGCTGCTGAGGGACAGCAGTCATCAGCCTCCACAGGCCCCTGTGTAAGAGTGCATGGAGAGTGTCTCTAGGCTGATGATGAGGTATGCGAGAAGTTGAGCCTCAGGTGTGACTTCTGGGGTCCCAGCATCACTGTAGGGGTTTTGTTGGGGTGTTTTTTGTTTTGGTTTGTTTTTTTTTTATTGTTGCTTTGAAACTGAATGGAGTTTGAGTTCAAGAGATTCCTCATCGCTTTTGTAGTCATAGGTTTCCCAAGGTACACCATGAACTCTCAAAGCTCTTTGTCCTGTGTTCATGGCTGTTTGAGAACAGAAGGAGCCAGAAAATGTTTTTTCTCTAGCTGGCTGAGAATCACTTACTTCTACATTCTTGAAAGGAATGGAGGATCTATTTTTGTGGTAACGTTGTTGAACAGGGTCATTGCTACAACTTCAGTAAAGCCACTGCTACATGCAGTTATTAGGTTTTCCTCTTTTGTTCCCTTCTAGATGTGGAAGTTCACACAGGACCGCTGGGTTGTGAGAAAGGAAGTAGCAGCAGTTACAAAAGTGAGTGGATTCCTTTTCTTCCTAAATCCAAAGGTGGTGATAAGTTGGCCAAATGCTGCTGGGTGTTGTGTGGGTGTAGATAGTGAATGCTGATGCAGCCTTTCCTCTCACAGTGCCTACTTTGCTCTCCCTTTTGGAACAGGTATGGATAATACTCTTTATAGACAAAAAACATTCTGAGCAGCTCCCACAAGTTTCCACAACTCCATGACTGGCTTTGTAGCTGAGCCATGGGAATGCATCATGTCTCTAGTGTGTTTCAGTGGAAAGCTGGGCACAGTTTGGATTGAGCTGACTGAGGGTGCTTACACAGTCCACAGTAGCTGCTCTGCTTTGGGTATCTTAAGAGCAGTTCTTCTGTTGGCATTTGCCAGTTACAATATTGAGTAAAAACTTTAAAGCAACTCAGGCACCTGAACGTTCTGTTAAAAAGGCAAATGAATGAGAAACATTAAGTCTAAAGGATAAAACCCAAATTCTTTACAATGCACTAAAATGATAAAACATGAGTCAGTTTATGCACAGACCATCTATTTTTGGAACATAAGAACCAGTGCTGCATAAAAGCTGGGCATGTGTAGGTGCAGCATGTCTGGCCTGCAGCTCTAAAATAAGATTAACATAGTAGAATATGCTTCTCTTCCCCATAGAGCCTTTTCATCTGAGTTTGGAAACTCCCTTTTCTTTGCAAAACATGCCGTGAGCTATTTGACTCTGGGGTGATTAATCACCACTGCTCTCTGAAGTCCTGGGCTTTTAACAGTGTGTGAAAGTGTTGGTGCTGCAGAGCAGGATGAGTATCTCTGACTTAGCTGGGTGTGTGCCCACAGAGATGCTCCATATACACCAAATCAGCCCAGCTCTCCTGTCTCATGCACAGTGCTCATTGCTGCATGTCTTGTTTAAACTGACTGCCATGTCACTTATGCTTTTTCTTTTTCTTTTAGCTTTGCCCAGAAGATGTGAAAGACTTCCTAGAGCACATGTCTGTGGCAAGAATAAACAAAGGTTGGGAGTTCATGCTCCCTTATGATGAAGATTTTGTTAAGAAGCATCCAGATATAGTTCAGAGGCAACAGATGCTGTGGATGGGCATTCAGGCCAAGTAAATAGTTTATTGTATTTTGGGGAATAAGCTAAAAGCAAAGAACTGTTTAGTACAAGACCCTGATAGATAATCTGATCTGTATTGTCTCCAAGTTTTTCCCTCACAGTGCCCAGGCAGTGCTGTGGTGGGGGGTGTTACTGCATCACTCAAGTCATTCCTGGTTTTTGGCTCCCTGGAGAGATGAAACGTTCTAGCTAATGGCTAAAGCAGGCATGGCTTCATGTAGACATAACAACTGAAACTGTCCTGGCATCTTGTGTCTTTGTCTTTCAGGCTAGAAAAGGTCTATAATCTCTTAAAGGACCAATTGTCACCAAAGAAACAAGAGGCACAATCAGGTAAATGGAACTGGGCTTGGATCATGTTGAAGCACTTGCATGTATTCATCCACCCATCCGTATTCCTGAGTGATGTTTTGGAGTTTCTCCCTGGTTTTGAAGGTGGTAGAGACTGGTCATTTGATGTCTTTTCTTCCTTACTATTTCCTCTGGAATATTTAAGAGAGATCTTGGTCTGTACTACTGTCACTGAAGTTGGCACCTTGTAGCAGAGCCAGGAGGAGTCTGTGGCCCTGGGGACTCCCTGTTTGATGCTGTACAAGCAGCTGATCCTCTTACCCACTTGCTCATTTAAGGCAGCTTGTAGGGTGTAACCAGCTCCTGAAGGGAGGACAGACAGGGCCTGTGCACAAATAATTCTCACCTTTCAATTTAATGTGAATGAGGTGGCTTTTTACTTCCCTGATTTGCACTGGGCTCTCCGGTGTGGTTGAGGGCCAAGCAGTTACTGGAGGATGTAATGGCAGGAGGCTGTGAGGAGGTGTGAAGCTGTCTCTTTCGACATCCTTCTCCACTATGGATGCCAGTGAGAGTATTAAAGTAGCTGTTCCAAAATCCTAAAAGATTGTGAAAACTTGAGATTCTGGAGTTTTAGCTGGACATTTGGCTCAGTGCCAGACACTGGAGCAGTTGAGGAGTGTTAGCAGAACTGACAAATGAGCATATGAATCCATTTCAATACCCTGTGTCTGATCTGCTCTGAAGGACTAGGTGTTTGGTTATTTGGAGAGGATTAGTGAGTCTAACAGCAGAGAAGATAACAGCATGTGTGTGTGCTGGGCATGCCTTTGCCTCAAACACTGCACTCCTTGCTTTGGCAAGGACTGGATTCCTCTGCTGCTAACACACCCCTTCCTTTCACCTTTGGATGGCTGGTGTGAGAGAGGGAGAAGGAGAGGGGAAGAAGTGCAAGATTCCATGGGAAAGAACTCCTTCCTATCACTTTCTCCCCATTACTGGGTAATTACACTAAGAGAGGGTCTCAGCCTCTTGTGCTGTGCACCTCATGCTGCAAGGGTGCTCAGGTTCACTGTGAACCCTTCCACACTCCTCCCAGTACCCGGTGACACGCTGGTGCTGCCTCTGGCATAGGCTGCAGCAGGCCCCACCAGCCACTAGAGAATCTGAAAGACAAAAAGAAGAGTTGTTGGACAAAGAAGTATTTTGGTCACAAGCAGAGATGTGTAAGCAGTCTGTATCCTGGTTTCCTGGATTGTGGAAAAGCCCTGGTGATTGAACAAACATAGTTTGCTTTGGACTCCTTGACTGGAACACCCTTCCCCAAGACAGCAAAACCCCCCAAAACTAATGTACAATCTAATCAAGAGACTGGGTTTATGCCTTAGATTTCATAAGCAGATGATGTTTTCTGGTTGTTTTTTTTTCCACTGTGAGCCGTGCTGAGATTTATGGTACCTTTTGTTTCTTACCAGCTCATCCATTGCTGGTTTCTGGGGAGCAAAGGATCAACATGGCTAAAGCAAAAGTCAAGCAGAACTATGGGCAGCTGGAGAAGGAGTTCCAGAAGCAGAAGGCAGAGATGAAATCAAAGGACACCGCAGCCAAGACAGATGTTCCCAATATCAGCATTAAAGAGGAGCCTGTGAGTGTGGAGGAGCCCATGGATATCTCAGCCCACGAGGGCCTGAGCAATGGCCTGGTCAACGGCCTGCACCCCGCCCAGGTCTCCACGGAGCCTGTCAATGGCCACCTACCCGGGGGCTGCATCGACAGGGTCGCCCAAGAACTGAAAGCTTTTGTGTCATCGACATTTAAGAAACAATTTGTACTCACCCTGAGTGAGCTTAAACGGTTATTTAACCTTCACTTAGCCAGTCTGCCTCCAGGACATACCTTGTTCAGTGGCATTTCAGACAAAATGTTGCAGGACATGGTGTTGGACACTGGCTGCAAACAGATTTTGGTGCCTGTAAGTATGGTTTTCCCTTGGAGTGCTTTGGGGGAGGCGTGTGGGGGAGGGCTGGGCAGTTAAACGTCTGAGATGTGAAATATTTGTACCCTGTGCTGGTGAACCAGAAGGACAGGTGTGCTCAGAGTAAACTCTCCAATATTGTTCCTGTTGAAGCTGCTGGAATTCCATCTGGGGTCCTGCTTCTGGCAGGCTCTGCCCTGTTGTCCCTGGGGCTCTGTTTCCACATCCAAGGTGCTGGGCCACAGTGATTTGCTGTCCCAGCTTGCTCCTGTAACATGATCCAAAGCAGTCCCAGATTCCCATCAGTTCTCCTGGAATTGCACAAGCTCCTTCCCTCGGGGACAGGGACCCAGCTGGGAGAGGAAAGGTGACATTGACTGTCTGGGAGCAGCAGGGCACACCCAGCAGAGCCTCTGGGAAGCAGCAGCTTTCCTTGGCCACTCTGCTGCTAGACTGTGCAGAGGTGTCTGTTTCTTGTCTGTATGGAAATGACGTGTGTGATTGTGTGAGACAGAGCACGGCTGTGAGACAGTGGATTGCTTAGGAGAGCAAAGGGAATCTGGCATCATGGGAAAGAGCATAAAAGGAAATTAATTTTACAAGACATCTGGCACTGCTGATTGGGTTACAACCAGAAAGAGCTTGGGAGCAGCTGCCTTTGGGGAGAGAGGAGAAGGAACATGTGAACTGCTCAAAAGAGCAGGAAGCAGGAGGGCTGGGAGAGCCTGGAGCATGGGAGCTGCTGGGGGGCAGCAGGAACATGTTCAGTCTTGTGCAAAGTACATGTTGTGACACCTGGGAAACGAGTGACAGCCTGGAAATGTCACTAGGGAGAGCACCAATTGTGGTACTTTCTGCTTCCTCTCCCAGCAGTTTCCGAGTCCTGGGGTGGTGCTTGCCTGGAACTGTCTCAGTGCTGCCCAGGCTCTCCTCGGCACCTGGTGCAATGTGTGCCTCTGCTATGCTGATGGTAAACAGCTGAAGTCATTCCTGTTCTGTTACTTGGGACTGGGGCTTGTTTGCTTTGGAAATTTTGGGATTTTGGAAATCCACACAAGAAGTGAAAGTGAGATTGTTTCCCTTTTCAAAAAGCAAAATAAAATCCTGCTGAGGAGAGGTGGCCAGGAACTTCCTTCCACATGGAAAACCCTGTCACAGGAAACCTGCAGAGGTGCAGAAGTGGTCCCTGGAATGTCTCTTGAGGAGACTGTTGCAAGTTTTAGTTCTGCTGACTCAGAATTTACTGCAATACTTGAGTCTTGTGTATGAGCCTGTACTGCTGTCAGCAATGTAAATCATTGCCCCTGAGCCTCCCCTGATGCTCTGTGCAGGTGGCAAAGGTGCTGGGGCTGGGTTTGCTCTTTGCATGGGCTCAGACACTTTGGTGGTTCTTGATTGTTCCCCTGGACAGTTTTGTCAGATCCCAGCAAGGGCACCTGAGCTCAGGGAAAGCCTGGAGGGTTGTGGGATTTCATAGCTACTCATTAATTTTCTGTAATTGGAAGTGCTTTGGTGATAAAAATCAATGATCTGAGGTAATTAAAATGATGTTCTGTGGGGGGTGAAGACACTCTTGGCTTGAGTACTTACCTATTATAGAAAACGTGTTGCTGAAAATGGCAATTGAAACCTTACCAGGGGAATGCAGGATCTATTACAGAGCTGACCAACAGCACCCAGGGTATGAGATAAAGAGTATTTTTGGGGAGCCAGGAGAGGCCACTCCAGCTGCAGCTGAGGCCGTGGGGATGGCTGCAGGATGCTGTGCTTGCTGTGCTTCATAGCCTCATCAAACGGGAGGAAAAAGCACAGGTCAGGAAAGAGCAACTCCTGGGCTGGTGCTGCTGTGGGAGAGGGAGAGGAGAAGAGAAGAGAGAAGACAGGAGACAGACACAGGAGAAGAGGGAGAGGGGAGGAGCCCTGGGCAGGCAGGACTCGGTGCCTGTGCCCTGAGCTGCACAAGCTGAACCACTCTCACTCCTCATGGGAAGCGTCTGCAGGACTCTGGGGACAGGACTCTGGGCAGGACTCTGTGCAGGACTGGCTCCTGAGGATCTGCACTCATTTCCTGCAGACTGGGGGGTGGCTGGCTCCTGCCGTGGCTCCCTTTCCATGGCCCATGGGGTGGCGAGGTTCTTCCCAAAACTTGAGGATATTTTGAGGCTTCAGGAAATGATGTAACTGTTGTGTGCATCCTGCCTGGCTGGGCTGGCAGGAGGGGAGTGCAGGCCTGCACTCATGGAGAGCCCTGCAGGCTGGTACCAGTGCCAGGCTCCCTGAGAGGCGAGATCAACAGTTTACCTTTGGGATTACTCCAGCTGATAAGTTTTTTTCTGGCACGCTCAGCCCCTTCCATCTGGTGTAGCTATAACGTGAGGCCACCTGGCAGTGGCTCAGTGCTTGAGTGAGACCTTCCCAGAGCCCAGGGCTCCTCCCTGAGAGGTTCCATTTCATCGTGGCAGCCCTGGGACCTGGGGCAGCAAGGAGTTCATCTCCCAAGAGCCCTGCACTTGCTCCAGGGGATTAGAGCAGGAAGGGGCACAGGGCAAATATTTTAGAAAGGATTTTAAGGTAGCAGAGAGCAGTATCAAGGTGGCATAAACCAGCAAAGGGACAGCAGATGGCAAGGCAGTGAAGCTGTTTGGGCTGCATGTCTCTGAAGAATCCCCGATGGCATTTCCCACTCCTGTGGCCAGGCTGTGTGACAGGAGCAAGCAAGCAGGGAGCTGTTTGCAGTAGCACTTGCAGCAGTTTGCAGAGGAAGACCGGCTGGGAGGAGGAGAGTCTGTGTGTTTCTCTTCCCAGCTAAGTACTGTGTTTGCTTGGAAGCTGTTTCCTTACAGAAGGGCTGGATAAACACAGCTGTGTTTCAGCCCTGTGGCTGAGGCAGGAGGAGTTTGCACTCCGGGGCTGTGCTGGCTCACACCAGCAGGTTGTGCCTGGGTGCTCCCAGTGCCCTGCTGCACTTTGCCATTCCTGTTGCAGCTGTTGTGTGGAGAGAAGCTGGAGTATTGGATTGTATCTCTGCTGAAAACCTACAAGAGAGATTATTCCTCAAGAGCAATAGTCCTTATGGGGGAGAATTATGTCAGTTGCTGCAAGCCTAGTCAACCTGAATCCTGGCTCTAAACCAAGTGTAAAACCTTGTTATATTCCAGCCATTTGGACTGACCTGAAAGTCAAATCTGCTAATCCCACCAGGCAACTCCCACTGGACAAAACCCTTCCCCTTTGCAATAAGATCAGAGGCAGAGAATGAAAGGAAATGCTGATCTTTTCACTCTGAGATGCACAAGTCATTTGGCTGGTGTGAGGGAGGCTGGGAAGAAGGGTTTGGTTTGTACCAGCAGTTCGGATTGAGGGATGCTGGAACAATTGGGACTGCCTTGTTAGCTTTTCATAGCTGATTGATTTAGGTCGTCTGGGCGGTTAGCAAGGAATAAATTGTTAGTGATAGACAGGAAGAGACATGTCAGGAGTGAAGGCATATTCCAGCAGTGCTCATTAGTCACTGCTCCAAGGAGAAATGTTAAGGCAAATGAATAGTATTTTTATTTTTTTAGGGGGGGAGGCAGTTGTGCTCCTTCCTGTCTGCAGGGGTGTGAGGCTTCTGCCTCAGAAAAAATGAATGTGTGTCTCTAGCTTGGCACATGTGGGAGAAACAAAACACACAAACCCACTGTCACTTTTGAAGCCTGAAATGCACAGATACCTGGTTCAGTGCCCAGTCTTCTGGAGTCCTGTAGTCTGCCCCAAAACAGAGATAGCAATATAGCAGAAGCATCTGCTTGTCAGTGATGCTGACTTGGGATTAGTGAAGCAGACAACTGCAGGACGGAGTCTGAATCTATAAAACCTTCCACTGTAAAGGTAAAAACCTCCAGAAGGACTCTGCAATGCACTTGGTGCTCTCAGCTGAGTACTGTTCTGGATGGTCTGGAAGCAAACACTGCTGACAGGAAAAATCTACAGATATCTTGCCATGGAATACCATCAAGGTCCAAGCCCTGGGATTGTTCTGGTATGTGGTGGTCGACTCTCCACCAGTGAGCAACTGTCCCCATGCACAGTTCATGGGATTCAGTATGTGCAGCAGTTCCCTTGAAAGCCCAGCTGTGGTTGGTGTGTGACAGATGTGGCACCAGTGCCCTGTGCAGGTTGTCCCACCCTGACCAGAGCCATCAGTAAAACCTGGGCATGTCGAGACACGCCTCAGGGTGCCATGGTGCTCATCCCATTCCCTGGCTCACAGGTGTGACACAGACCATGTTTCTGCTCTGTCAGTGGGGCTGTGAGAAGGTGCTGAGCAGGCACAGGACTGCCAGAGCCAAGGCACCCCTTCCAGTGTGGGTTGTTTCAGCAGTTGGTTTGTTTCAGCAGTTATTATTCCATGGCAGCCAGGGTTTTGATTCATAAATGGGTGTCCAGGGATACAGTATCATGGAATCATTAAGCAGAACTCATTAAATAGCTGGTTATTTTAACAGCTTCTTGTTCTCAGTTTCCTCCACAGACTGCTGCCTCACCAGATGAACTAAAGGTCTATGCACTTTGGGAAGCTGGTGACACTTATGACCAGGTAAAGATAAAATAAGTGACATTCCCCATTATATTTTTATTGAGTGTTTGGCATTGTTTGTATCTGTGTTTCTGGAACTGGTACAGCAGTCTGTTGGTGTTTTCAACACCAACCTGTTTCCAGCTGAAAGGAAGCTCATAACATGTTGGTAATCATGTCAGTAACCATCTCAGTGGCTATTCCTGAACTTGTGAGAAGAAGGAATTCTCCAGTGCAGGCTTCAGACCAGAATCCAGTCCAAGGTTTTTTTTCCTTTTGATGGTAATGCAACATTAACCACGGATTAACAGATCTATCCGTTGTACCTGTTTATACTTAAGAATAGGAAATTATTACAGCATATGTGAGAGCTTCTGCTGAGTTCTAACTGCTGTCAGAGAAAAGGAGGTGAAAGGGAAGGTGCCTAACGACCTGTGGATGGGCAGTGCAATTCCCAGCTCCTCTTGCCTGGAGTGATGTGAACTCAAAACATTTGAGAGGAATGCATTGCAAGGCCTTCTTCAATGTGTTTTTGCAGCTTTGGGGATGCCCCAAGTCACAGGACAGGTGTGGCCACAGGGTCTGGAGGGACCCCTGTAGAGCCCTTGGAGGGTAAGGCACGGCTGGAGAGCAGGAATATATGGGATGGTTTCAGGATTATAAAGCAAGAGTCCTCTAATTTAGTTCAGGGAATGTTCTTTGCAGACTAAGGCACGTGCAGTTTTGATAGAAAGTCAGCAATAATTGTTCTCTGTGTACTTTTATTTTCTTTTAAAGCATCGCCAAGTTTTGCTTGAAATCTTTTCGAAAAACTACCGAGTGCGCAGGAACGTCATCCAGAACCAGCTGAGTCAGGAGTGTGGGGAGGATCTAAACAAGCAGGAGGTGGATAGAGTGTTAAAGGTAAGCTTCTGTTCACTTTGGGTTTGATCCAATTAATACATAAGTTTTAATGCTTGATCTGAACAAAGGATTATATTTTACCTTGAACTGACAAAAATTAGGATGATAGAACAGTTTTTGTTGGAATATGGACAAAGCCTGTGTTTCAGCTTGTTTCCTGAAAAATGCACTTGTCTCATTCCATCTTCTTTCCCTTCAAGGAGCAATGGCTCACACATTATTTTGTATTATTGCAACAAATCTCTCTGCCATCTTGGAGCAGCAGAGAATAGGGTGTAGTAAATGTGATACTTGAGTTATTTTAAATAATGCAGAATTAAACATTAAGGAGGTGGGAGGGCTCTGCCCAGTGCTCTGAGTTACTGACTGCTGCTGGTTAGTGCTGAAGAGCACAAGTGCCACATATTCAGAAGGACGTGCATTTTATCTTCTGGCAGGATATGCAGCTTTGCACAGAGCAAAACCCTGGCCAAAACCAGCAGGCAGAGTAGTATTTAACACATCTCATTCTGAATGTTTATTTGAATCCTTTCATCTCTCTTTGACGTTGCACCATTTACTTGCTCAAGAAGTTGAAGGTATAAAGTACAGACGACACAGGCCACGACTTTAAGAGAGATGAAGGATGGCCAAGCAGAAAGTTGCCAGCTAATGTAATACTTTAATCATTGTGGCTGGGCCTTTGCTCACTGTCACCCACTTCAATAAGACAAGTGCTTAAGTACTTTATTACATTGTGATCTGCAAATGAATAATAGCATATTTGAAGAACTACAGATCTGTTGCTGTGATAATAAGCAAACTGGTCTTGCTTGAAAGGAACAGGTCGTCTTAGCAGTAAAATAAGGTCAGACATTTCTGCCTGCTAGACAGTATTTCCTTTGGCTCCTTGTACTGGAGCGTTCGTCAGCGACAACATGAGCTCTCCTGGAACACCTAGACAATGTACTGGAATTATTTTTTCATGATGCTGTTGCTATTTACCAGATAACCTATTTCTAGGGAAAATACTCACCCCTAAGTCATCAGGCACTGTTTTTATGTAAGCCACTAAGTCAATGGGTGACCAGCCTTGTGTTGTGGCAGGCTTTATTGGCTTGAATACATTCGTCACAGGAGCAGGGGAAATTACCTTTGTTTCTGAAATAAAATGTAGAAGTATGATTTAATGAAATGGGAAGATTCTCTGGCTTCTTTAAGCCACCAGAGATTGGATTCCACTTTGAGTGAAATTGGATTTGTTGACTCCTATTTCCCCATCTGCCTGTGCTCATTTTTATACACAGAGGAACAGACTGACAGGGTTTGTATTTTTGCATTTGCAGATCAGTCTGCAAACCCTCTTTCTTACCTCTGGGTTTGTTTTTGTTATGTATGAGCCCCAAGACTTCAGAAACAAAGATAGATTTAAGCTCTACAGCCTCAGTTCTGTAGCAGTACTTGAGCCTGTGTTGAATTACCGAAGGAGGAGGTTGGAGCAAAACAAAGGGAAGCCATTAGCTCAGAGCTCCAGAGACTGTGTGCTCACCTACCAGAAACAGGAAAATGAGCCCAAGGACAGCCCAGTTCCTGCGCTCTTTTGCTGAGGTGCTCTCCCGCCATAAGCACAGCACACTGTGGTACAGCAGGGCTCTGAGGTTTGACACCTCATTATCATAGAAAGGGTTTCTTAAAGGCTTCAGATGCAATGCCTGCCCTCTGTCTTCTGCTCAATCCCACTGCTCCCTTCAGCCTCTTCCCCTGAGCTTCAGTCCCTCTTCATCCCTCCCTTGTCCTGCTCCTCCAGCCCTCACACATCATTCCCTCCCTCAGCTGGTTTCTGCACAAGCCCCAGGTTCTCCCCCAGGAGCCACTGCTATTCCTCACTCCCTTCACATCATTTGTCCCTTTGTGGCTCTCAGCCTTCCCCCCTTCACGTGTCCTCTCCACTGAAGCCATCTCTCCTTCAGGGTGGGGACACCCCAGGCCCTGAGTTCCTGCTCTCTCCTGTGCACCGGAGAAGGGCTTGTTATTGATCATGTTTATTGTCCCAGAGCCAGCCAGTTGTTCCCAAGACTTTATGGACTTCAGGATTCTAGAATCTTCAAGGTTGGAAGAGAGCTTTGAGATCATCCAGTCCAAGCATGAACGCAGCCACGAAACATCACCCAGCACTGGATCCAGACACCCCCAAAATGCCTCTAGGGATGGTGCCTGCACCAGCCCCCTGGCAGCCTAACAGAGCCTTCCCTCCGTGTCTCCCCAGGACTGCTGCGTGAGCTACGGTGGGATGTGGTACCTTAAGGGGACGGTGCAGTCCTGACAGCGGTGGCAGCGGTGTCGGAAGATGTCAGGGCGCGAGAGGAGCCCGCGGAAGGGGGCGCAGCCGGAGCAATGCCGTGGCCTCCGCAGCCAGGCCGGGATGGGACCCGAGCGGCTGTGGGGCCGCGGGCATTGCGGCAGCCTTGCCTCCATTCCACACTCACAGTCTGCACGGCCCCCGAGGCGCGGGAGCCACGGGGCGGGCACCGTGGGACCCTGGCTGCAGCTTGATTAATCTGGGATTTCCAATGTATTGCAATTGTCCCTCTGTTTCGTTACGAAAAAATAAAACCATATAGTGACACGGACATGATGGAAAATCATGGTCTAAAACTTTATTTTGTAAGTAATGCCAATAAATTAAATTTGTTTACAAAGATCCCAGTTTTTGTTAAATCCCTGGATGCTCATACTTTAGTGTGAGCATTGTCATAGCCCTTGCAGCCCTCTTCATAGAGAGCAGGTAGTCGTGTTCATGGGAATGTCAGGCCTGGGAGGAGGGAACAAAATAAGTGTCTGTGAACTCTGTACTACATAACCATTGTTCTCACTTGTTGTCTGTGAAATAAGTATTTGGAGAAGTACCTACATCTGAAACATGGGGAACAACTACTGGATTTCTTCTGCTGGTGTGGGGTTGGTTTGAGGGACGTAGTGCATTGCTGTATGTGACAGAGCAAGGTAAGTAACCGAGGGCACCCTCTGGAAGGCCGCCAGCTGTAGTTACCACACAGCAACCATGTAAAACCTCTATTTTGTGTAATTTTTAAATAAAATTTTATCTCAAAGGTCATACCCCACCTTGTGTTTGTCCAAGAAGAAACAGAGGCTGCACCTGCTCGTTTTACATGCTGGAGGCTTGGGGAGGAAGGGCAGAGGCAGAGAGTAAAGTGCAGTGCACTCAGGGAGCCCCTGAGCTCCCTGGGCTGTGCAGCAGCAGGGACAGGACCCAACCCTGGTGGCTCATCCTGAGCTGGCCCTACCCACAGCACCAGCAGGAGTATCTGCTGTGGGCACTGCACAGCACGGTCACTGCTGCTCCTGGTCTCTGCTGCAGCTT
Source organism: Bombycilla garrulus (assembly GCA_013400315.1). Lineage (NCBI taxonomy): Eukaryota > Metazoa > Chordata > Aves > Passeriformes > Bombycillidae > Bombycilla > Bombycilla garrulus. The sequence goes on from VXBU01007889.1 coordinate 135,871, forward strand.
CATCACATGAGAAGCTCAAGGGGATTCTACTGATTTCATCTACTTATGCTCAGAAAAGGCTGAGTTGAGTTGTTGACCAAAATAAGAAGATTAAGATAGTTAATCCAAATAAGATTGGCTAAGAGTATTGTTACCATACCTATGGTATTTCACTTTTTGGTGGAAAAGGGCTATTTTTGAACTGCTAAAACTCTACCTTATTTAATAGGTTAATGTAGTTTATTAACTACATCAATAAAACTGGGACGTATTTTATGTTCAGGCAGCCTGACCCAGTGGCTGTGGCTGGAAAGATCTCTGGAAAACCCACACTCCAGGAGAAGCTCAAGAAGAGCCCAGCGTGGAGGATTTAATGCACAGCCTGCACAGGTAAGTGCTGCAGGACAGCCAGAGCTTGGCAATGGCACAGGTAGCCAAGGGGGGGAAGTACAGTACAGAAGAATCAAGAAATTCTGAGGAAATATTTTTGGTATTTTTAAAGCATAGAAATAGTTTCCATCAAAATGCTCTAAATTAGCCACAAGTAGTAAACCACTGAAGATGACCTATTTAGCCAAAAATCTGGAAAGCTTTTGCATGTCTTCTGCCCAGCAGGTGTGGTTTGCCCCAGTCCCTGAAGTGGCAAGGAACGCTGGTAGTGAACCACTTTGTGCCTTTCTCAGGTTACTGCCAGCCAGTCTGCAAAGTGGGGCGAGACAGGTGCAGGTGGCAGGGACACAGTGACAGAACAGGAACCTCATGGCAGAGCAGCTTTTCTGTTTTCCTCACCCTTGCCTCTTTTTTGAACAGCACTGATAAAAACCACAACAGTGAGGAAAAACTACTTATTTCCATCTCGATTTCTGTCCTAGACAGGCCTGTTCTTTTCCATGCAGCATAACTTTTCTAAAATACAAACTTCAAGGGAACTCCATCTGAGCTCTGTAGGAAAAGATGGCAAGACTAGATAATGCAGGTGCCATCTGCACCAAATTCAGTTTCCTGATTGGCACAGATGGATATAATTACTACTTACACATGTAGCTTGACTGGCTTATTTATTTGCTTAGAAAAATATTCAGAAGATTCAGATTTCCATTTTTAAATAATTTTCAGACTGCAATACGTTTTAGAGAAACTCCCACAACGTGAAGTCTTAATACTGCACCTGAAGGACAAGCTGAACAGAGAACAGCATAAGGCAGCAGAGCTGCAGCAGCAGCAGCTGGACTAAAGCTGAGAAACTGTCAACATTCTGGGTCAAGGGTTTGGTACCTCCCAGCAACTCAGCAGGAAGCTGCTTCCCAAGAACTGCTGGCCACATTAAGCTATGAGACTATTTACAGAAAAGAATGCCACCTTTCATTGTGCCTTTCTTCTTCCTCTTAATTTCTTTTGTGTTCCAAAGAACAACCTCCTCCATGTTCTTTGTTTTTCAGAAGTTAAGTATTGTATGAATTACGATTAGGGAGTGGAAAAGGAGAGGGACCACAAGAGTGTGGTCCTATTTTCAGTAGGATATGTGCTGGCAGTGTTGTGTCCATCCTCCCAACCCCCAGGCAGCATGGAATAGGTCCAGAGAGGCCGACACTGGAAGCAACAGACAAAACAATACAAGGTTTTATGTGGCCTGTCTCCTCAAGCACTTGGAGTTTGTGGTATGCAACATTAAAACCTACTCCACTGTGTTAATGCTACTTCTAAAGTTAAATAGCTAAATAACTCTCTAACTTACCAAATACACATAAAAATGTACTTTGCAGACATTCCACCAGAGAACCGTAGGTCCCAAATAACAGAGTCAATTCACAGTATCTTGCCTTAAGACAAAGTGCCCTACAAAGGAAACCATATCTAAAAAGCCACACAAACTTTACATCAAATCCTTTCTTAGTAGGAAGACATTTATACTAATCTGTGGGAGGGCTTAGTGATTGTGAAAACATGGTATTGGCTTAAAGCAAGCACAGCTTTCCACCACCCTGCCAAAGCAAGATCATCTGGACTGCTCCCCTCCTTGGAGCTGAGGAGATGCTGCCCCTGAGACTGGTCAGGGCTTTGCTTTTGTTCATTTTCTACACCAGTGTAGTCACAGAGCTCGATCATCCCTGTGAACCAGAGAAAAGCTTTAGTCTGGTTCTTGCAAGAGATTCAGTTCTTAGCTCTGTTATTTCTGAGTGGACTAAGGAAACAAGTGTCAGTCACTGCTCTGGCCAGAGATGAAGTGCAATATGAAGTAGTAGTGTAGCATTCAGCTATGATGTTTGTTTGCTTTACAACCACTAGTCTGTGTAACAGTGCTAAACATTAAATCTACTGCTACACAGGAACAGGGAACCTAGCTGATAACTAACTAGCTTGTTAACTACAGGGCTACCAGCCAATCCAAAACATTCATTTTGAGTGTTTTGAGAAAAACATCAGTTTAAGGGATTTTCTGACATTCAAATGAAGAGTATCCTTGACTAATAGATAAGGTTATGGCTGAGAGGAGAGAGTCTTGTACTTCGCTCTGTGTTCATCTATTTCTTCTTTTGTTTTTCTGATACAGCTAAAAATCTCCTTGAACAGTGCTTTATATTCAGGGGGAGCATTTGTGGAAGAGTCACTTAGCTCAGCAATTGTGAATTCTTGATTGCTAGCTGAAAGATCATACTGAGTGTTCCCCACATTTAGGTCTTTGGAATACTGCTTCAGTGTTTGTACAGCCTTGTGTTTCAAAGAATCTTCATCCACTTGACACTTCTTCAAAAGTTCCTCATACTTCACTTTCAGAGCATTGTACTGAGCATCAACTTCATTGAGTACAGAGATTCCTCGCTGCTTCACAGCTTCAGCTCTCCTAATACACGTTTCCTCATGGCCCCTGAGGATGTCAGCCCCAGCAGCACTGCTCAGGAGGCTTTCGCTGCTGCTCCGCTTCAGTGCCTTCTTCTCAAGCTCCGATACTGTCACAAGTCCATCATCTGCCAGGCTCTGACCAAGCTCCCTATCCAGAGACTCCTTGAATGAAATGAAAAAGGATTCTGGCACCAGTTTCTCTGCATTGTGGAGCGTGTTTTCAGACTGAAGTATCTGTCGCATTTCAGCCACTTCTGCTTCCAGCTCCTCCACACGAGTGTGATACAAGTCTGTATCGACCAGCCTCCGCTCCAGGTCACAGTTTTCTTTCACCATGAGACTGTATTCCTCTTCCATGGTTACCCTCTTCTCTTTCTCTAGGTTCAGCTGGGCTTGCAGAACTGTCACTGCCTTCTTTAACTTCTCATTTTCTTCTTCTAGAGGACTTAGCTGACTATCCATCGAAGTTATCTTTTCTGCAAAGACGTGATCGTAAACGAAATACCTGCAGAAACAAAATAAGGATTATCAAACAAACAGCTGACCACACCTAAAGTTTTCCTGTCCGGGGTAACTAATGACACATTTAAACTGTGTGCTAACACACTTCAGTGCACTAACAGGGGCCACTACACTAACCAATCAATCAGAATAGAATTTTTAAGGACTTACATGCCACTGGACCAAGCTCATACCTTAGGCAGAATGGCAGCTTGTTAACAGTTTCATGTTACAGACAAGCTGATTAAACAATATAAGTTTAAACTACAATTTAAATACACACTGCCTTCCTGTGCCATGCAGTACTTTCTGACACTAATTTTTTCTACAGCACTCCACTCTTGTAATTTTTGTCACTATTGATGCAGAAACAAGCTACATAATTGACAAAGCAATGCTGGGGGCTGATATTTTCACAAGCCTTTGGCAGCTTGAAGGATCCACTTATCTTCTGAATTGTCAAGAAATAACTTCTTTTTGGATTTATTATTTATTCTAGAGTATTACCACCAGGCAGACACAACAGCCTGTCCGTGGAGGTGCTTCCTTTACAAAATTACCCTCTAGGTTTGCAGTTAGTCTGAGCTTTTACCAGTGATTGTCCCGATGGCCCTAATGCAGTTCAGCTGGGCCAAGTGGTTCTACATTTAAAAGGCAGCCCAGCAGCCCAGGCACTATCTTCCCAGCTTAGGTGTCATTTTAACCAGCTTAAGTTTGAAAAAGCAAAGGAAATATCCACAGAAATCCAAGGAAAGTGTAAGTTACAGGAAATACTTTGCATTTAGTAACTTTGGTTTTCAGCTTACCTGTGTGTTTGCTTTTATCTGACTGAAAACACTGGGCAAATTGTTGTAATCTTTCTAGGCTTACATTTGATATGTCAGGCTCTGGGGAGAAAGCGGAACACCAATACTGGTGTGGTCTGGAAGCCAAAAGTAATGACAGTACCACACAGCAGACATACTTTGCTAGTTGTGAACATTAGGAAATTTTTTTCCAGCTTGTCTGGTATCTGTATTCATGTCCTAGGTTTTGAAGTTTGGCTTAAAATCGTATTCTTACTGGCGAAGGTCATACAGCTCCTTCAAACACGAGAAACTGTGCATCGACCGTGGCTGCTCAGATCTCTCCTGGCTCACCCGGCCCTGTGCAGGCTTCTTCAGTTCTTCCACTTGTCGCTGCAGGTCATCTATGTGTGTTTGTAGACTTTCAATAGTCTCTGTCAAGCTAAAAGTGAAAAGACGTTTACATAAAACTAGCCTTTCAATTTGCCAGCAGTGTAGAACACCACTAGACAGAGTCAGACACCCAGTAACTATGCAAATACACCTGGACTGCTCTTACTAACAGCTGGGGGGAGGGATGCTGCTGAAGTTTGTTACCTTATTATCTTTTGTTGTGAAGCTCTACTCTCTGCAACCAGTTTTTGATTAGTGTCTTCCAGTTCTCTTGCTGTCACATCCAGCTGCTCATAGACTTTTGCATGCTGGTCATTCATCTGCCGCAGGAGCTCCACTTGCTTTGTGAGGTACTGCAAGACAGTTCTGCTGTTACTGGCTTACTCTTGAAACATCAGCTACAGCTCCTACACTGCATTTTTGTTCACATTCAGAGAGAAACTCCCCAGTTTCCCAAATGTCAATTCCCATATTTGCTTTGGTAAGCTGAAGAGACACTATCAGTAACTCGCTGGACAGCTTGCCTGTGTCACAGAGGTCACCCCAGGCTGATGCAGCTGCCCTTACCCTGGAGGAGCTGCTGGTGCCAGCTGGTTTTATCTGTGCCCACGCCTGCTGCATGGGGCTGTGCTGCAGTCAGCACTGATAGAGCCTTCAGGCTGTGTCCTGAAGGTTGCAGTGTGCTCCAACAGAAATTTCTTACCTGTGTTGACCCAACAACTTTCTCAGCATTAAAACTGAAATATTGGGTAGCACCAACCATAATTAAACATATTTTCAGTTGACCTAAGTTCTTCCAGACTGAAGCATTAGGTTCAGCACAGCAGAAGTTAGATTGTGGTCACTCTTAAGACAGTATGTGGGCTAATGTGTATCAGAAAGTCTAATCAAATTATTGAATTAAAATCTTTAATTACTCACAGGGAACTATTCCAGTTACTGTAATCTGAAACAAAGGTCTCCTGGCCTTTTTTTAAAAATAAAGCTTCACATGAAGTATTCTCAATTTAATCCTCTTGGGTTTTACAATTAACTGCACAGACTATTTAGTTTCCCAAATAACGTCAGAAAGCTTGGAATTCTTAGTCTAAGCAGTTCACAATCACCTAAAGCTCTTAAAAAGAGTGTCTTATATTCTCCCACCCAGGACACGAGCATTTACATGAGACAGTTCTTTTCTGTTTGAGTCTAACCCTCTAAATTTGAAATATTTTGTTCTTATATAGAATTTGTGTTTTATAATATGTTCTATATTGCTACATGTTACTTTCTTAAAACAAAGCTTCAGGCAGGAACATCCAGCAAACTCCTAGGCAGAATTACTTCTCTTTACATAGGCCTGTTACATACTCAAAACTTCTAATATTCTACTTAACCTTTTACCTCATTAAAAGATTGGTAGGTTTACATTTTAGGCAATTTAAGAACAGATAATAAGTTAATCTAGGACTAGTAACTGCTCCATGAAGACTTCCAGAAGATCAACATGATAGCTGTTGGCTAGATCCTTTTGTAGCCTGTGCACACATGACAGAGGATTTACACAAAAATAGAACATAGATTAGCAGTAGAATCTCAATGTGACCCGTTTCAGATTAACTTTCCCTATTGGTTATAGCTGAAGGAAGGAGCTGGGGATCCTCAGACTTTCTTCAGCAATACAAGTGTGGGTAAGCACAGGAGCCAAGGCTTTGGTGTGCCTGAAGAGATGCTGCCACTTATTAGAATGGGCTTTTGCAGACGTTTGAGATGAATGGAAGGCGTGAAGCACCACTTCCTCCACGTTCCAGCTCCAGTATCTTCAGGGCTGGTGGCCAGCTGGCCTGGTATAACCAGACCACCAAAGATTATGTAATAAATACTTTAGAAGTTCACATTTAATCTATGTCCCCTACAGCCAAGCACCTAACATGAAGCAGCACCTTGCATTCCAGCACATGAAAATTGGATCGTGTCAGGATTTCCATGTGAGTGCTGAGAACAGATTCAGGCAGGAATAAAGTTGCTGTTTCCATGCAGTCTTTATTACATCTACAGTGATTAGTGAGTGGCACATGTGTCAGTACAAAGGTCAGATATAATGATCCAAAGCTGTAAAATGCTTAATGTGTTAGTAATTATTTAATATATGAAATCTTAAGCAGACCACAGACTTTGACCCTTCCCATCCTGTGGAGACAAGCCAGTGCCATATTTCACAATGATTTCTCAGCCAGTTCTAGACTTTGGTGCCCATAAGATGCAAATTAATAGGAAAAAAGTCTGTAAGATTTACATGGATATACTGCACTGAAAAAGCTAGTACAGAAATTCAGCACAGTAGCTACAGGAACAGCTGAAATATCACATATAGGTTACAGAGACAAGCACCTGAAAACGGGGACAAATCAAGCATAGAGACTGAATATGCCATTTGCACATGTATCCTGTGCAAGGGGGTATCCTTTGATCCCACAAGAGACAGAAATGCTGGTATGAAAATAATAGACTGAACTGCTTTACACCTTGCACATGCAAATTTTTATTCCCATTTGTTTCAGAGAATCCCTGTAACAATTCCTCATGTCAGTAAGCTAATATATTCAGTTCCTCAACTGAGGGTTCCTCTGGGTATTTGAACAAGAGGTTCAGAAATCCAGATGCAAGAGAAACTTCTTTGGAGGAAGAAAAATTTTGTGCTGCTATTACAGTTTTAAATGGCACTGAGTAAAGGGAAAAGGTTGAGACAGGAGATAGGACTGAGAAGACAGCAGGTTACTCCAGCAGATATAAATACAGCCTTTGGCTCAACAAGCTGGGCAAAGAAACAATACACATCTCCTACTCTCCTTAAAGGAGAGGAAGAAAGAGATTGAAGAGCTATCAGAGCCTTCAAAAAGTAGCATTGTCAAAGTCTTGGTAGAGCAAGACATTGAGAGAAAAAATGAATCTGTCATGTCTGAGTTTGTCTGACCACATGTACTTGACCCTGCAACACAGCAACTACAGATCACTTCTGCAAGGACATTTGTGACACCTCTGGAGCTGAAGCTGTCTTGTGTTGTCTATAAACACTGAACCACCAGAACAGCTTAAGCAATAAACTGGCTTAAAACAATAGGATAGTGTGTTCTTAACAGCACTAGACTATTTCTGTGAATCAGTGTAGCTTAGCAATAATGTATTCTCCACTTTTCTAGACAGTGTTAAAATACAGCTGCTTATGAAGTAGCTACACAGGTTAGTTGCCCATCACTAAGTTCTGGTGGGCTATTTCAGAATGTACGTTGTAACTCTGCTAAACACTTTCTTAAATATGGTTGTTCATACAAGTACCCTGTGTACAGTATTTGAATAGCACCTTGGGAGTGTTTGTCCTCTCTTCACCTCTAAAATTGACCTTTTTATAAAAATTATTCATGGCAATGAGGTATTTTCAGTCTCTGCACAAATAAATACATCTAATGCTGTGGCAGTACTGTAAATATCAGCCATTCCAACCATTATATCTCAGAATGAACAGGATAACAAAGGTTAGTTAACACATAATAGAAGAGCTAATAGATGAGGTACAAAACAAGAAGTTTTTAACGTCTAGAAACATGCTCACAAATCAAACCTGCACTCAGAAATTGCTTATCACTTACTAAAAATGCTGTATTTGTGCTGACTACTTTAAAGACACCTATAATTCTGTAATTATTAAGGTTAGGATTCTTTCAGTTACCTGTTGCCACTACAATAGGGAGCATTTTCAGTCTGAAGCTGCAGCTGTACAAAGTGCACATCTCTAATTGCAATATTGCTAGCACAAAGGAACTCAGATTTTGTAAAAATCTGGTACGTACCAGTCACAGCCTGTTACCTGTGATTTATACCGAAACCCAACTGAAATGCTAACGACAATTTCAATATGTTGTCAGTCAGCAAAGTCCTGAATATTCAATAATTTAATTATTAGAGACCATGCATTGCCGTCTAATAGCTGAAAAAAATCTCATTATGCTGACAAATGCTAGGTCTGCAAGAACATAAGCAATTCTAGAAAAAAAGAGGAACTGCCGGAAATAGCCAGATTTTTCCACTCTATTACCTGAAGATGAGTGGTTTTGAAAGGATGGTTATGTTTTTGGGTTTTTTTCCTGAAAATACAAAACAATATATCCACTATATCCAATATGTAGATACTACTTAGGTGGGATTTTTTTTTTCCTGGCTTTTGTTGTTTGTTGTGGTTATTTTTTTTTTTTTTTTTGTCCTTGCAGGATTTCTTTTACATTGAAATAGACTTTAGCTCCCTTTATCACAGCTCAGTTTACTGGAAGTATGTATCTTCAGATTATACTAAAATCTCACTTCTGCACTTATCAGCATTTAAATTTCAGTGCTGCAATCATTAAAATTCTGATGTAATACTGTAGATTATTAATGTATTTATCATAATATAATGTAATGTTATTTTACCTGGCAAGATCAGCAAAGTTTAGCAAAAAAAACAAAAAAACCTGAAGTATCTTTTCCATACAAAACCAAAAAATACCAGTTATTTGTCATTAAACAAACCAAATCCAACAGTTAGTGGCACAAAGCTTTTGGTAATCAGAGAAACAGCTCTAAGTACGAGCCACCTATACAGGTTCTCAAATTCTCAAAATAGCAGAAGTGGTGAAAGATTGTTCAGTATTTTCCATTAGATTTCAAGAAATTCAGATCTTAACTTAAACACCGTATATTGCGTTCTAGATGCTTTCACATGGGGATCTTTTAGATATTTTACCTCTATCTCCTGCAATTGCTCTTGATTTGTTGCATACATTTGCTGTAAGGATTCTTCTAGCTCAGTGTTACGGTCCAGTAGCGTCTTCCCAAGTTCAGCAGCAAGGTGAAGATCTAAACAAAGAAATCATGTTTGCATGTAAGTGAGAGAAACAATTATGTAATCTAATTCTAAAGCCTATTATCAAATACTTGAGGTATTTTCTTACTGCTGTTAGAACTGCTCCAAGTTATCTCCAGTACCAACATGGAAGTTAGCTCATACCTACGCAGGACACTCATCTACCATCTCTAATGTAAGCCTAAATCAGCCCTGAGACCCAGAGACTCTAATGCCATGAAGTCTCTCAGTTCTTCTGTGGCCCTTCAGACACACCCAGCCATGTTCACCTCCCACACTGTGCCCAGTGTGCACCAGCCCAAGGTCTCCTGGGCTTCACCCTCCTTACAGCACTCAGAAGAATAAGCATAGCAGACCCTGTAAATGTTCATCAGTCCAGACCCAGGCCAAAGCTGATGAACTCTCTGTTGACTTGACTGTTCCTCCCCATTACCTGACAAGAGCTCAGGTCACTCAGGATGTAAGTGCTAAATGGAAGTTTTAAATGCTTTTTATGGTGAAACAATAGTATCAAAAGACATTAAACTGATGGAGACTTGCAGCTATTCTGCTTTTACAGCTCATAAACCCAGGTGACAAGAACTGTTTCATGTGCTCCAAAACAACACTTTAAATGTCATTTGTTCTCAGGCACTTAATCTCAATTTCACTTCAGTCATCTTCGATCACCTCCAGGGTGCAGTGACTGTAGTTGCAAATTAAGAAATAAGTCATCTGAACACTGAGCTCTATTCTAGAGGGAAGCTTGATATTTGCTCAACAGCATCAGAAATGCTAGATATTCAGTATTACTGAAAGACAAGCATAATTTAAAAGCTAACAATGTGACAAAGTAATAAATTTTGGTATTAATGCTAAAATTGTAGTTACTCTGTGGAGAGTACTACATGTCAAGGATCCAACAGATTTCTAGATTTCCTATTTTCCACCTCCTTCCTGCCATGTGACCCATGACTGCAGGCAGGCAATATACCTGTTCGTTCTCACACAGAATTTGTATCATTAATCGGAAAGAGAAGAAAAACCTTGAGTCACATCAAGAAGCCTTAAATTAATAAACAGAAGACATGTATCATCAGTAGTTATAGCCAGAGAAGCAAACACATTAATTCCATTTTCATTTGATGGTGATGCCCTTTTTTTAACATGTTCTGCTATCTCTTTCCTGCCCCCTCTCAGTTATCTTATCAGCTAGGAACTGTAATACATACAGCGCTGCTCCAAGATTGTTTTGTGTTTTCAGTTTGTTAGCCTGTCCAAAATGATTACTCCATCTCCATACATAAGCCAAAGACCAAATTCAGACTTACAAGGACAAGTCAGTACAAAAATTTGTCTATGAAGCTGTAGAAGTCCAACTCTGGCAAAACAACAGCTGTGCTGTTCTTTACAGCCACAATGCATTGTTTCCCACCTTAAGGTCAGATTCTTAGCACTAATGCCATAAAAATAATTTAAAAGAAATCCCACTGCATGGGAGTTCCTCAGTTTCGACAGATGTACAATTAGAAGGCACAAGGCATATTGGTCTATACTTAGGAGTTTGTCCTCACATTGCTTTTTCACTGTAGCACTACTCATTACAAAGCAGGATTTAAAGTACGTAGATAAGGAAACCTTAAGGCATCCTGCTTAAATTTTTCCTATTTGTTAAACAGATTGGACATTGTTTACCTATGGACAGAATAACTCCCAGTCAAACACCAACCTGCTTGTTCTATCTCATTACAGAATACTGTAGCCTTCAAATTCAGTGAATTCATTATCCTATAGAAAATGGAGTCCTGCTTCACAAGTTCTTGTACTACAAAGATCTTTAATAGGAGCCACCACCTTTAAAATAATACTAGCATCATTCAAGGCAAAGACTAAATAGTCTATTCTTTTATTTTAATAGACTAGAATAAGAGCTTTAGTGAGGATTTAGGATTATGTTAAAGGCATAATGCATAATGGAATTACTACCGTTTCCCTTCCCAAAGTGAAAGTTTGTTTTCATGTTTAAGTACGTTTAGGAGTTTATAGCTTCATTCCTAAATGTCCCCTCATCTACTAAATCAAATAGGACATACCACACAGTACTTGGAATACAAGGTGAATAACAGAATTCATGTCATACTTCACACTGATTCTGTTTGTTAGACTGGCAGAAGCACAAATGGGTTACTACGGGAGAAACACTTTTATAATTAAGGCAATCTGTTTCTGAGGGGTAGAATACAACAGACAATAAAACCTTAACTCTAGAGAAGCAAGTACTGAAATAATTTCACCTCTTCTAAAATTCAGAATTTTTTTGCATCCATTTTTCTACATTGTCAAGTACCTGGAAGCCCTGTAAGGAACAAATTTTACATGAGAGATGTGCCATGTATGTTTTCCAGATACAAAATGGAAAGTATTCATTTACATTTCTCTGGAGAGAATTATAGTAGAACAAAAGAAACAAAGCTGCATTTTATGTTGTAAATTTATGTAAAGCAACAGCTAAGTTCTGACAGACATGCCTTTTTCCTTTTCCCCAAAAAGAGGGAAGCAGAGAGGTTTTTAATAATGCAAAATGCGAATGTGCAGATCTAAAGATCTTCTTTTCAGTAAATGTGATTAGTTGTACTGGTGTTTAACAGCTCAATCAGAAATCTCCAAAATAAGACTTCAAGGATGTCTTCTGTGATTTGAACAGCCCTCATTTACCAGTGCTTCACAATCTCTTCTGACTGCATTACCAGCATTGAAAAAAAGATAAAACCAGTAACAAAATCCTTCTCTTCTACTTTTTCATAACTTACCTAACAAAATTATTCAGAGGATTTCCAATCCAAAATGAAGCCTATTCTTTAGAATAACAAAAGGCACTAACTGTGCAAGATGTATAAGTAAGCCTAATGTAAGTTTACTAAAATATAAAATGAAGGATTTTTTTCTACTTAGTTTCCTATTTCCTATTCTGTATCCAGAATACCCTCTGTTCTGTACAAGTGAGTAACAGCAAGATGCAAAAAGAGCAGTCCATATTAAAAAATACTTTTCTAAAGGTCAACACACTTCAGCAAAACATTGCAGAAGGATGGTTGTTCCCATCCTTAAAAGAATCCCATGAGCACTTTATGCATGAGCAGTATGCCAGAAAAGCCCATCTCCACTGTCCAGGCAAAAATCTTTGGTACGTACAAACACTGTCAAGGTTTTGCAGAACCTATACCCTAATTTTAAGTTTCAAAGACCAACTGACAAGCTTGTTTCAGGGTGCTTTCTAATGTTTTACAACCCAGGTTCTCATAATCACACTCGTCAGTTTTTAAACATGCACTGATTGTTTGGGTTGTGAAAGGTTTCACAAGACCTTGATAAGCACTCCTACTACCCTGTTTACACGTATCCGTGTGTCTCAGCCTCAGCAGGAGTAGTATCCTTCAGAGTCCAGAAATAAACAGCACAACGTTTGAAGAACATTCCTGGAAGGAACTTCTTTGCATTTCAACTTGCCCATCACTTTAATTTCCTCCTTTTCTTTTTGGCAAGGCTCTTCATGGCGTCCATTTAGGCTTGAAAATAGAGAATCCCCAGAAAAAGATTGTCCACATGTTGAGAGTACATTAACTAAATGTCCAAAAAGCACTAACTTCTAGAATGGAATACTGTTTCTTAAAAGCTGACAGCAGAGTCAACTGGTGATTACTTCATTCATTTTAATTAAAAGATGAAAGTAGAGAAACATCAAGAAGGCAAGAAATCAGTTGTAATACATTGTGAAGTCTCTTTGTAGGTCTTCTATTCCATAAACACTGATACAGGAAAAGCATTACTGAATAATTCAAATTTTTCACTCTCTTCCCTTTGACAGCAACCTGTAGTTTCAGGATCTTATTTCAAGTGATTTATTTGTATCCTAGAGCCAGGAAAACATCAATTTTGGGTCAAGAGTACCTAAATACAGCTTGCAAACAGTTAGCTATTTTATATAGCATACAATTAGAGAGACCTGGTCCCGTCTCAAGAGTTTCTGCTGTCAGATGCCTGATCTCAGTGTGAATACTACTTAGCTGTCTCTATGGTTTACAGTACAGCAGCACCCTCCAATCCCAAGAATTAATGCATTTCAATATAAAAGCAAAGCCCGTAAGACTGGAGCAGGTTTGAAGGAAGCCACTTCACAGCTTTGAGTGGGCCTTTAAAAACAAACTCGGGATTAAGAACGAAAAGTAGAACTAAGTAACTTAAGTAAATAGCAGTCATAAATGCCACTAAGCTCTTAAGGAAATTGCACATTCTTTCCGTATCATGCCTGGTAGAAGATTTTTAGTGCAATTATACTTGTATTCCTGTGGCTCCTTTCTCATCTGTGAAATTACCAGCATTTACCTCTCGCATGTAGTGTTTTAAGACCTACTGCTGGAATTACATACAGAAGCTATACATGTGTATTTCTGAGGCGTAGTGGAGTTATTTGACATTTTAATAAGAAAACCCAAAGAGTTCTTAATAAGGAACCTGCAACGAATCGAGCTCTGCTACGACTACTACTTCATCGACTGGAAGGAAGCCCTTACAAAGAACTCAACAGGACGCAATAGCGCATCATACCCCGGTGCTTCCAGCGTCTGCCCCGAACAGGGCAGCTCCACCTTCCGTGCAAGGTGCAACTTTTCGGAGAGCCGCTCCCCTCCCTCCGGGCGGAGAGGGACCCCGGCACCATTCAGCTCGGCTGCCGCACCTCCTTCCCTCAGACAAAGGCGCCCGCAGTCGTTACCGGTGACAGCGATTCCGCGGCGGCGGGAAGCGCGGCCGTGCGGGGATCCCGGGCGTCGGCGCCCCGAGCCCGGCACGACCGACGCGCCCACCGCGGCTCCGCCACCCCCGGCCCCCGAGCGCTCTTCCCGCCGCCCNCCCCCGCTGCCCCGGCTCACCTTGCTGCAGGTCCTGCTGGTCGTACCAGGGCTCATCCTCACGGATTTCGAACTCCTCCACCAGGCTGTCGGCCAGCATCGCGCCCCTTCCCCTAACGGGCGGCTAAGCTGGCGGCGCCCACCCCACGATCCCCCTTGCGCCGAGCGGGGCAGAGCGAGCCGGCAGCCGCTCCCCGCCTCAGCAGCCGCCTCCGGTCATTGCCGCGGGGGTCCGGACTTTGCCGAAC
>VXBU01007889.1:150408-162424 GCA_013400315.1 Bombycilla garrulus
CTCGGCGCGGGGGGGGGAGGGCCGAGGCCGCCAGCCGCTCCCCGCCTCAGCAGCCGCCTCCGGTCATTGCCGAGTGGTTCCGGACTTTGCCGAACCTCTCCCCCTTCTGGCCGGGCTGCGCCGACGGCAACGTGGCAGCTACTGCTGCTGCCGCCGCCCGCCCCCCGCCTCCCGCAATTCAAACACGGCACCCTCGCCTCGCCTCGCCGGCGGGCAGCCAATGGAGAGCCGCCCGCCGCACAGATCGAAAGGAGGCTACACCAATCACGAGACGAATTCATATCAAGTGACCAATGAGAGCGGAGAGAAGGCGGACCCGGGGCAGCCGCGTCCCGCCCCGCCTCGCGGTGCGCAGCCTGCCGTCAGAAGAGGTGGGTCGGTGCCTCTGGAAAGGGCGGTGGTCGCTGGCGCTTGGCGGCGTTGATGGCGGGGAGCGGCTGCTGAGGGATGTTGACTGCGGTTTACGGCGGAGCAGGGCTGGCACAGCCCGGAGCGGGACAGTGCGACTTGGCGTAGGGAAAGCCGGGGCTCGTAGTTGCCCCGCGTTGGGAGTGTTGAGGGAAGAGCCCGTGAGGAAGGACCCGGCGTGGCGTCCAGGTGCGGGCCGCCTCTCAGCCGGAGTGCGGGAGGGGAGGGCGGAGCGGGGAGCCTGCCATCCGAAAAGGGCTGGCTCCGTCCCCGCACCTCGCTCGAGCGGCCGCCTCTTTTCCGCACAAAGCGGAGGGAGCCGTGTTTCCTGTCTGGGGACCTGCTGAGAAAAACGAGCGTAACTTCCCCATTCTTAATAGAGGAGCCCTTCCGAAGGTGCAGTCCTGCGAGCTGCCCGAGCCCCGGCAGGAGCGCAGGCACTAAGCCCTTGCTGCGGCTCGGCAGAGCGGGCACCGGCCGGTGCCACAGCCTGGCTGCCTCTGCGAGCACCCCTGAGCATTTCCCCTTAGTGCCACCCCTCGGGACTAGCAGCGCGTTTATTCTGGCTTCCGTCTTAATGTAGGGCCAGTCATGTCAGAAGGATGAGGAAGGTCCGTGTGTCCAACCAGTCTGTCAGGGGTGTGAGCATTGCACAGCGCTTTGGGACCCTGAACGGAGCAGAATGTCAGCTAGTGCGCCCCAGGCAGCGTTTGCTATTATCTCTTGAAATCCACTTTTCTTCTTTAGAATCTTGCTCTAATTTCTTTTAGCAATTGTCATCCTGCTCTGGGAGAAATGCAGGTAGTGCCACACTGCATCTCACTGGCCCGAACAGCCTGTTCTTTCGGCCTCTGAGTATTGACACAGTTGTAACCACTAGAAATTTCTGAAACCGATTTGCCTTCAGTGAGTCACAAAATGTGCACCTGTGCTTTAACCTGCTCAGTATAAGGGTTAACTATTAAGGAGAGGGAGGGGATGTTCATGCATGATTTCATTGTAGTGCTATTAAGGGGAACATCTGGGGAAGGAAGTGTGGTACCTCAACTTCTAATTGAACCTATTTCATAAACAAGGTGCAGGAGCAGATGTACCAGTTAGGGTAGAGTTGTGTCAGATCCTGCATATTACAATTAGTCATGGTACTAGAGACCAGTTTGTGCATTGTTAGAAGATTTTTGTTGAAGAAATTTCAAATATCTTTCAAATTTTCTGAAACAGAGGGGACCATTTTTAATTTGTGTTAGAAGGAATTGAGTCAAACAATTTAGAAATGACTGCTGGTAATGTTTGTGTGAAGCACTTTTATTCTTGATGCCTGTGGAATTTGAAGGGAAGTAAAGTATCCCAATTCTCCATTTTGAAGACCTGTGCAGGGTGCTCCAGATAGAAATAGAGGTGAAATGTCTACCTTTCCAAAAGCCCTAATATCCACTATGTAAATAATTTCATGAAGTATTGTTAGTGTATTTGTGAAGGCTTGAAAAAGCAAATGTGACACTTGCCAATACCATACTCATTGTAATGACTTTCATATTAATATCAAACTTATTTTTAAAAATAAACATTTCAATTGTACATTTTTTCAATAATATTTTTCATTTTAGGTTTCTCAGTAAAAGCTTGTGAAACCAGACTTGCTAGAAAAATGCAAAATTTCATCCCCTGAAAATGGTACTGTCTTTACAGATGTAGAAAAATAAGTTTGAAGATATACATCGTGGTCATTCTCAAATATTTAAAAAGTCAGTCATATTCTTAGAAATAAATTTGCTTTAATAAAATGAATCCTAGGGTTCCAGTTTATCAGCTTGATTTTTTTCTTAGCTATAGATTGAAGTTACCTACTCTTTGCATCATGTTTCATATCACAGCGTCTTACATATATATACAAAAGTGCATCCACACTTTATTTTCTCTTCAAGAGTTCATTTTCCATGCTGGGGGATGGAAAACCTGTCTGTTACATCGTCCTCAGTCCCTACCTGATTCGTGGCTTTTGCGTGGTCCTTGCCTGGTGATTCGGAAGTTCCTCCCTTCCTGCACAGCAGCCTCTCTTCAGCCACCTTGTAAACCACAGGAAGGCTGGAAACAGCCTTGGCTTTCATTTCCTGTTTCTTCCATGGTTATTTTTATGAGGAGTTCAGGGAGCTTCTTGTGGAGCTGCTGATCAAGAAGATATTCAAACTAGGTATTTTGATGGATATGTGAAAATTTCATTTAGGGTAAAATTGTTAATATGCAGAGGAGCAAAGTGTGAAATATTGATATAAAGCAGGTTGTAAAGCATAGTAAGGCTGAAATTTGAATTTGAGGTATCAAAATTAATAGCAGACAGCTTCCTTCAACAGATGTTAAAATGAATAAAGCCTCAGTTAAAAACAGATACCTGGGAGTAATTATGTATTGGGCTTATAGAATCAAGTGTGGTCAAGGGCTACTTTTAGATAGCTATTAAACAGCTTTAAAAGGTAGAGGTTTCCTGGAGCTGGCTCTTTTCATGGCAGAGTTTACACCAAACATGCTAAGGTAATTGATGGAAAAGATCAGCATCTTAAACATTTGTTGGCTGAATATTTGATAGATAGATGAAGAAAATCTGTATTCTTGGGCTGAATCTCAGTTATTTGCGCATACATAAAATACTGTGTGTGTTACTTGGTACATTTTATTTACATGCAGTGCTCATACCATGAAAATGGTAATTTAAAGGTGTTTTGTTTTAATTGTTTTATGGTTTATTAGGTGAAAATATTGCTTCCATGACTCCTTAACAATTGGTATTTTAAAATAGAAGGGCAAAACTTGGTATTTGTTTTGAAAGAAGTATTCCCCACGTGCACACTGCATTTGACATTCATAACATTGGAATATGTAAGGAGTTGAGTCACTTCATTCCAGCACAGTCCATAATTCTAAGAATATATAGCTAGCAAGAAAGATCTAAAATGTAAGCAATTACTTTGAACTCTACACCAAGATGAGGGTTTGCAATAGCAGGTTTTTAAATGGAGTCTATATATCAGTTAGGAAGGGTTTCTTTTAAATTTTTGTCTACTTTTCCATTGAGTTTTAAGTACTGATTATACTTAGAAATGTCACCTAATATTTTATTATTTAGGACTCAGTGTCTTGCAACTCAGTAAAATGTGTTTCTGATTTACAAAAAAGGAAGAATGGGAAAATTTTCCTCTAATAATCCATTTCTGCGCCTCTGAAACAAGCAAATCCCCCATGTTATTTTCATTTGGAAAATTATTCTACTAATTGTTGTAATTCTCTTTTGTCACTTGAGGAAGAAGAGAGCTGTACTCTTGGAAGATGAAGATTCTTTGGGGAATTCATGCTAATGCACTGGCATATTCCATGACTACCTTGGGTGCTGGAATGATGAACAGCATTTTTAATTTCTACTATGTTAAGCTTTTCCTAAACCGATACAAAATTTCAGAAACAGCATTTCATATAGCACAGGTACTGTACAATAGAATATTTTGATTACCTTGTTGTGCTACGCGTCAGTGTTTTTATAACACAGCGATTCTTTTAATGAATGATTAATTTTGGAATCACTGCAATTAATTAACAGTAAATTATCTTTGACTTTAGTTAATCCATAAGCAAGGGAACTTACACATAAAGCACATCGTTTACAGTCTACAGAGTAAAAATCTCCAGACTTAATTGCTGAAAAGATTTTTACGTTTGATAGCTTGAAGTAATTTTCTAAACTGATCTTGCACCTCATCTCCAAAGATAAGTTTCACATTAGTGCCTTCCTATGAGCTGTTTAAGAACTTAAATACTGCATTTATCCTGCAAGTCATTATCCATGTGAGTAACTCTTGTTTTAAATGGTCTCCTGAAAGTAATGGGCCAGCTCACTTGTGAATTAACTTGCTGTGAGAATAATATCTGAGCTTTGCAGGATGAAAGCCCAGATAGATAAGGTTTTGAAAGAGTGGTGTCTTGGAGACAGTTTATTTCACATTTAGTTGGTCACCTACCTGCTTACCCATCTTATTTTTTCAGAATTTCTATAAACCTATGAATACTGATAAGAATTTGTTTTAGAGTCTGTTTTGACCTGAGTTTACTGTCTGAATAGAGGTTTTATTTTAAAAAAATATGTTGTGTTTGGGTAACCTCTGTAGAAGAATGACAGTGGTGACAGATTCCCTTGCTTGTGGCAGGTCGTGTTTATGATCTGGAACGCCATCAACGATCCCCTTTTCGGTTACATTCAAGACAACTCGCGGCTGAAGTGCTGCGCCAGGCGGCAGGTGTCCATCTTGTACGGGGCGCCTCTGTACGGGCTGGCCTTCCTGCTGCCCTGGTTCCCCTGGAGGCGCTATGAGGAGGGGGACTGGCTGAGCGGGCTGCACCTCATCGTGGCTCTCTGCACCTTCGACGGGCTGCTGACCTTCGTGCTGCTGGCACAGTGCGCGCTCTTCGCCGAGAGCTCCAGCCGCCACGACAGCCGCCTCCGCCTCATCAAGTACAGCCAAGTGGCCACGCTGCTGGGCTCCACGAGCGTGCTCTTCTGTGGGCTCGTGTCGGATAATATGGAGAATTTTGCTTATTTTCAGGCTTTCGTGGTTCTGGTTGCGGCGCTGGCGACAGCTTGTATGTGTTGTACAGGTAAATATAGCACGAGTCAATACGAGCAGAGAGATGTTTATACGGAGGATGCTAATCTGGAAAACAGTGATGGAGCTTTCTCCTTGGCCTCAGTGGTTTCATTGACCAAACAGATCATGGCAGAGAAGAACTTTCTATGTTTTGTGACGATGAACTTCTTCCAAGTCTTCCACCTAGCCTTCTACAACAATTTCATGATGATCTTTGCGGATAATCTTATTCCTAAGGATGTCCTTTCTTCCTCAGTAAGAAGTATCATGTATGGAGCAGGTTTTATTTGTCCTCAGGTAGGCAGTCATACTTCTTTATTTCAAAACATGAAGACCTGGTGTTTTAGAAGTTCACAGTATCCATTTAATGCTTGAAAAAATTCTGTATTTGGCATAAGGCATTGGCCAAAATGAGTACTAAATCTCACTCCCCAGTGCTCTAGAAGAAGAAAGGACTTCTGTGCAGGCTGATCAAGAGTACGAGGTAGAGAGAGCAGACAGACAGGCTGGTAAAATATCTGTTTAAAACAGTGTGAAACATGAGTATACAAGGAATGAATGTTTTTGTATCCTCCAGTGCTTATAATACCTAAGCATAAAGGAATGAAAAACATGGCCAAGATCAAGCATTTCTGAAAGCAAAATCTACAGAATTCTGAATTCTTTTATGTTTTGTTTTGTTTTCTAATACTGTGTATTACAAATGAAAGACTAAGCTCTTCTTCAGGAAGTTTCTGAAATAAACTGCACAAAATACCAGAAAAATTATTATGAAAAACATTGTTAAAATATCTCATTCATGAAAACCAAACACAACTCTAAATAGCTGCTTTTGGAGAATAATACATTCCCATTTATTTTGTTGTTTCGTCTCTTGGTCAGCAGTATTTATGGGGAAGAGAGACATACTTTTAAGCGCTCAGTCAGGGATGAGGGGAGGAGCAATGAACTGAACAGAGAAAAAGAACCTAAAAGAGTAATGTGTGAGAACAAGAAAAGCAGCAAAAGTACATCCCACAGATTGTGACCATACTTGTCTGCAGTAAATAAAAAATTCCTCTGTTCATTGCCTTCTAACTCCTTTCTCTAGATCTTTAAAAACTTTCTCTGTGTTTACTTGTTGGATGGTGAAAGTCAGCATACTCAAAATATGAGTATCCTGACATTCATCGTAGGTGGTGATGGTGTTCAGAATTTTCTAAAATCAGGCTGTTATATTAATTAAATTGTAATGGGTTTTGATAAGTAATATGTGTGAGAAGATGAATGAAAGTGCAACTGGAATTCACAGCTCAATTTCAGTTCCCATTTTAACTTTTGCATATAAAACATACAGATCCTTAACGTACCTTCTGTTCCATAACTCCTAACTATATATAATTTCAGCTTTTCTCCTTATCACAAGTTTAATAGTTTTGGGGTTTTGCCCTGTACCACAGACAGATAATGAATTTTGGAAATAAATCGGAAGCAACAGAAGCGAGGAAAGCTTAAATAATTTTACACTTTAATATATAGCAATCACTTTTATTGATAAAATCAGTGTGACAGTGTGAAAAGAACAATCTTTCAGAAAATTCCTCTCTCTCTGCTCCCCAGAGACTCTTTGTCTAGAAGGTCACTGAACCGTAGAGGGTTTGCTGTGACCTTATTTTTCTCAGGTTTTGTCCCTTTGAGCTCAAGATACAATAAGAGAATTCTCTGATGGCAATGTCCTGAACTTCACTTACTGGAAAAACACCCAACCCTTGTAAAATAAGTCCTTTTTATGAACTCTGCTTCTGTAGCTTCTACTAAACTAGAATTCAGCTTCTGACTTTGGTTCTGTCTAGTAGTGGATGTGAGGAATTCAACCTGCCCACAAGGAAAATGTTGCTGTAACATAGACAAACAACTTTGAATTTGCATCATTGTTAGTATTTTCTTAACAAACACTCAGTCGTAGAGACGTGCAAGTAATGAGGAATTTTCTAACTCATAAGTACTTCCTGAGACAGGGTTATTTTGCAATTACAGGGAGACAGGAACATGGTGTTTACAACAGCAGACATTACATGATCCTTTAGTATTTTTAGTGGAGGCGCTTGTCAGCAAAATCCCTGAAAACAGCCAGGGGGAGGAGTATGTTTTAAATTTCTTATACAAGATGTTTTTCTTATACCAACTTTCCAGATTTGTTTTACCTCCCTGATCAAGTAGAAATCTTTGTCTGACCGTAGCATCCTGGTTTTATTTGTTATGTTAAAGCAGTTCAGTGTGGGAACAATTGTACAAGGAAAATTCTTTCCTATTCTTCATCTGAATATTACACAGTTCATCTTTGTAACACAGAAGAAAGGAGAAAATGTGGATCTCTATACAGTTTGTATATTTGTGACGGAGATGAGGACCATGTACATGTGACAAATGCCCATATAATAAAAAGAACATAATTCATTACAGAATGTCCTGTTGAAAGTGAAAAGGGAGGAACAATGAAGAATTTAAATTTTGTTCATACTGTAGTCGGCACTTAGTATCATTTTCAGGAGTTAGCCAGTCACTAGATTCTCAGAATCTACTCCTTGCCAAGATTGGCAAATTTAAACTCATCCTTGCAAAAGCACTGGCCTCTGCATTCTCTGCTTGCTAGTAAAGCCTCTAACTAGCTTAGTTAAAGCTGTCCTGGTGAGCTTGCTTTGCCAACTTAGAAATCATGCTTGATTTATATAAATGTCAGTGAAATAGAAATATTAATGAAAAAGCAGTTACTGAAAATATATATTATATTGTCAGCAGTTAAATGGCAAGATTCTTGATTTACAGTTACCATACTGCGTACATTTAAGGGGTATCAAATGTAAAGATCATGAGAATTAAATAATTATTAAATATTGTGGGAAAGTGTTCCCCTCAGGAATAGCAGTTCTCAGTGGCTAGGTTTTGAATGCAAGGAGACTGTACCTAGTAGAGGTAGCATAGAATGAGCCAGTAGAGAGTTGTCCTTGTTCCATTTCTATTTTTTATTTTGTTGAACTTCTTAGAAAGGGTCTTTGGTTGGTTTTGGTTTTTTTCCTCTTTAAAGGGTATTAATTATGTCAGGTCTGTGTTTTATAGCTCTCCTGATGCTGAGATACTGTACTGTATTTTTTCATCCTATATGTGTATATATTATCTTTGCAGTGCCTTGTTCTTCTCAGTCATGCTTCATTGAAGAAGTTTGGTTATTACAGAATCATCTTGTTTTCCTTTTACTATGAAGGAGTAGCTGCTGCTGTCATGTGTCTTCTAGGACAAGAACACTACTATCTGTTGGCATTTTATGTCACAACAAATATGTAAGTAAATCCACTCCCCCGTTCATAGACATAAATACTTCTAACAGAGCAGGCACTTGCTTTTAGTATCATGAAGATTCTGCCTCCGCTTTCATGGTTTTCATTCTGTTTCACTTATCAGAAAAGTTGAAACTCCAGTTACAGCTTTTTTTTTTCAGCTTTCATTTTATTCTGTTTCATCTTTTAATTTCTGCTTGAAATAAAAAAAGCCTAAAATGCTAACAGAAATTACGGTTTGCAGACACATGCCTCCAGTCACTTTAACCTGAGATGCAAGGGCAGGAGAAGCTCATGTTTTGCAGACATGGAAGAGCTCAGCAGAGGAACTCCCCAGGGACTGTTTGCTAGGAGAGCTCAGACCTCAGGCTGTATTGCAGAACCCTTGTGTGCTGCACTGCAGGCAGGTGTGGGTAACTCAGCTGTCTGTTGGGTGAGCAGCACTCAGTCCCATTTCCACTCAGTAGTAAGATGACAAGCAGTAGTATTTTCACATAAGTATATAATGATACATGGAAAACCTTATTTCAAGATAAAAGAGCTGTTTGTGTCAAATATTGTTACAGCAGTTTGTTTTTACTTCTTCATGTTCTCTTTCATTGTTGTCTTTCTACATGTTCTTTCCTGCCCTTCTTTTCCTCATCTTTCCCTCCCCACCCCGTTTTCATTCTTACTTGCAGTGTTGCAGTCGGGGGCTACTCTAACACTGAATTGTGTGAACAATAAATTGAATTTTGTTATCTGCATGTTTTAAATGATGAAGATGTGTTTTGATTTCTCCAAGAAAAAATTTTGAGGTACCTAAAGACTGTATGTTTAAAGTGGTAGTTGTTCAAAGTACCTTGTTTGTAAAAGTTTATCTTACCCAAAATTTAATAAGACACAGAAGTTGTAACATTTGAGTTTATTGTTTCATTTGGCTATTTGTTAAGAATCAGCTTTGTATGTGTGTGTTTAAATGCATATCTATATACATCTGAAAATACATATATAGGAATGCATGTAAACTATTCTTTCTAGTCTAATTCTTCCACCTTGAAGTTTATCTTCCACATGGTCATGTCTTTTCCAGATTTCAAAAGCAAATTTTCTGTTTCCCCTTTTTCTGAGGTGTTTCTTTTCTCCTGATAATTTTAAATTACATTTGTAAATTTATTGTCAGAGTATTCACAACCTTTTACACCAATGTCCAGTAAAAAAAAGAAGAAAACCCCCCACTTTTAGGTTTGCATATTAATTTCTAATTCTCAACTAAGAACAGATCTGGTAATGCTTTTAGATAGATCACCATGTTTTAAAGAATATCTCAGCTTTGTGTGTTTGCAGAATATCAGTGTTGGTGTGTTTGTGTTAGAATGTCAGTTACAATTTCATTATAAAGTGAATATAAGAACTATGAACATTTTCAATATTTTGTTTTTCTTTAGGGTAATTGTGCAAGCTTCATTTAGCTTGTTCAATTTGCCTTTGGCAGATATTGTTGATGCAGATTTAATAAAGCACAAGAGGAGGTATGTCAGTCATTACCATTTTTTGAACATGCTATTTGCCTTGTTACTCTTTGATAATAAATTATGTCAAAGTAAAGACAGTAAATGCTCTGGGATCCTTGATACAGAAGTACTCTTTGTGAGAGCAGTTTAGCATAAGTGAAGATCAGAACTTGAATAAAGTTTCCTGCAGTTACTTCAGTAGAGATGTTTAAACAGATTATTAGGTCATTTCTCTTTTTTCTTATACTATAGTATAAGCCAAGTCCTTCCCATTTTTGTGGCTTTATTTTTGTTAGCTTCAATTGAATTACTTCATCTATAGTCATGTATGGAATTTTCTGTATAAGGTCTTTCCAAGATGGAAAAGGTGTTGAGAAAGCTTAGCCTGTGTAAGGTAAAGTGCAGATTTCAAAGTCTAACTGGTTCCTTTATCTCCCTGAAATAAAAGTGATAAAACCTGCTGCAGAATAGCATATTGCAACTCACTGATCTTTTGGATTTTTAACAAAGTGCACATAACTTCCTGTTAGTTCCATCAATTGTTATATAAGTGTAGGTTCAGTCCTGTTAAAGAATTTGCCCCTCAAAGGGAAGATCTGTTGCTTTCATGAGGAAAAAACTGCCCCATTTTCTGGCCTATGCATCCAAAATCTTCAGTTGTAATTAATTCTCCATGCACTGTTCAGTCTAATTTACCTTCAGTATTTACTCAAAGTGCACAAAGTTGGATTTACGTACGAGTCACTTCAGAATTGGGGCCAAACTGTGTCTATGTATATATGTGTGTATATATATTTTTATATATATATATAGACATACACACGCCCTGCAGAGGTTTGTAACCTTTAATTTCCAAATAAATTTAAATTTTATTATGAAAGTATACTGTTTGCTATAATGTGTGAACTACATAAATCTAAGGATCATGATAGTTAGCATTTGCATATTAACAGGATTTCAAGCTTTTTAAAATTAAATTTATATTTAATACACTAATAAGTTTGTGTTGTGCATTAATTTTTTTTTCCCAAATATTTTAGATTACCACTTTCCTCTATGGTTTTTGGTACCAATGCTTTATTTACCAAGCCTGCCCAATCTTTGGCTCCAATGGTTGTGGTTACAATACTAAATCATTATGGATATTATAACCTGAATAATGTACCTGGTCATCCTAATATAAGGTGAGTTCAAAAGAAATACTTTAAATCTTAGAAAATAATATTAAATACTCCTGTAATCCAAAAAGCTAACACGTAACATTTAACACGTAACACGTAACACGTAACATGTAACACGTAACACGCAACACGCAACACGTAAAGTGTAACGTGTAATGTGTAACACGTAACATGTAACACGTAACTTGTAACACGTAACATGTAACACGCAACGCGTAACACATAACATGCAACACGGAACATGCAACACATAACACGTAACATCTAACATGTAACACGTAACACGTAACATGTAACACGCAACACGCAGCAGGTAACACGTAACGTGTAACATGTAACACGTAACATGTAACATGTAACACGTAACACGCAACATGTAACATCGAACATGTAACACGCAACACGCAACATAAAACATCGAACATGCAACACGCAACACGCAACATGCAACACGTAACACGGAACACAACACGTAACAAGTAACACGTAACATGTAACACGTAACCTGTAACATGTAACACGTAACACGCACATGTAACACGCAACATGGAACATGTAACACGTGACATGGAACACGGAACACGTAACCTGTAACACATAACACATAACGTGTAACGTAACGTAACACGTAACCTGTAACACATAACATGTAACACATAACACGTAACACTCAACACGCAACATGTAACATCTAACACGTAACATGTAACATCTAACACGTAACATGTAACCTGTAACATCTAACCTGTAACATCTAACATGTAACATCTAACATGTAACATCTAACATGTAACATGTAACATCTAACATGTAACATATAACATATGACATATGACATATGACATATAACATTGTCTTGGTTTTGAAAGACAGGTTCCTGCCAAGGAAGGCAGGAGCTTCTCTTGGAATAGAAAATGTAAACCCCCTCCCTCCAAATTATTATAATTTCTAAAATTAAAAGGGGCTCTCAGGCAAAGATATGAGGATAG
>VXBU01007889.1:177247-235635 GCA_013400315.1 Bombycilla garrulus
TTTTTTTTTTTTTTTTTTAATGCAATCATTTTCTTGAGCTGCACCCCATGAGCGCTTCCTTACCTAATCAAATTCTTTCTGGAGTCTTAACCACTGTAACTGCATGTGGCTCTGTGTTTCATCTCTTACAAATGCAAGGCAAGTTGAACTGGATTTAAAATTTATCTGAGCAGTGACCTTGTCTACTATTATGTATGATTGGGTCCTACCAAAGCACATTCTAAACTTCTTCATTGTCTGTCCTGTTAAAGTTTGTACAAAATCAGTCATTTCTTGTTTTTACATTTTAGGCTGCTGGGAAGGGGCTCAATGTTTGTGTTTTCCCCAGAACAATTTCAAAGACTGCTTAAAATAAATCCTGAATGGAAATCCCACAGACTTCTCGATTTAGGGGCTGGAGATGGAGAAGTCACTAAAGTTATGAGTCCTCATTTTGAAGAAATCTATGCCACTGAATTGTCTGAAACTATGATATGGCAGCTTCAGAAGAAGAAATACAGGTATCAACTGAATAATTCCTACATCGCTTATATCAGACATTACAGCAAAGTAATCTATTTGTAATTTAATGAAAGTTCAGTATTTTTAGTCAATTCCTTTATTGTTTGGTTGTTATGGAAAAGGTTAGCCTGTACAAAAGCAGAAAAACAAACACATGTGATGATCCCTCTTACCAGTGTTGGTTTTTGTCTCCTTTATTACCTGATATTTATCAGGCAGTCTGAAAGTTCATGGGGCTGGACATGTAGCCATGCTGATCATTGATTTAGTTTTCTTTTCCAAAGGACCAGAAGGGATCGTGTCTGTCTCTTCTCTAAATGATTGACCTTATCTGCACTATCAACGCATCCACAGGGAATTTTTGTCTTCAGTAGTTCTGTCTGAAATCAGCTTGTTTTTTATTTAACAGACTGTATCTCTTTCACAGGGTGCTTGGTGTAAATGAATGGCAAAACACAGGCTTTCAGTATGATGTTATCAGCTGTTTGAATTTGCTGGATCGCTGTGATCAACCACTGACTGTATTAAAAGATATTAGAAGTGTACTGGAGCCAACCAGAGGCAGAGTCATCCTAGCACTGGTTCTACCATTTCACCCCTATGTGGAAAATGGTAAGTGCACAGACTAACAGCTGCTTAGGCAGGTAAAGAAAACATTTGTAGGATCTAGTATCCCAAATTAAATGTTTCATAAATGACATGTTTGTATTTGATTTTTTACAAGTAACTAGTAGAGGGCATGTTCAGAAGTATGAAATCATAGGTAAATAGGCAGCATGATGTAAGCTGTTTTGTTAACTCCACAAAATACATTGTTGGCACCAACAAAAAGCTCAAATGTTGAAGTCACTGATCCTGTTTTGCAAGTTACCACATTTCAGCTGTGTTGGAGCAACTTGGGAAAAGTGGTCCCTGATTAGGACCTTTTACCCAGCTGTCTCTAGTGACCAGTTGAGCAAAACCATCAGAATTGTCTAATCCTGAATAGAGCATTCAGGTCAAGCTGCTTCAAGTGTTCCAGATGAATCCCACCTAAAAATTCATAGGAACGTAACTTTCACTTTCCAGCATGAGGTCTCAAAGTAAAATATGAAGTATCAACCACTACTAATACTGTATTGATTTCCATTGTACTAGTAAAGAGAATAAAAAGTAAAATTCAATGCCTAAATTCAATTATTTTCCCTACTTGGATTTTAAAGAAATAGATGAGATATTTTCAGATGAATCTATTCTGAACTTCTAAAGAGACCAGAAACCTTTGTACATGCCTGTGATTGTGGGTGCAGGTTGAAGCACTCTGAAGGTGGTTTGAATTCCAAGAGGCTGATGTTCATCAGTCATTTTTCTGGTTCTCCATGAGTGTTAAGACTCGTCTGTGGAAAGGCATGGATGCCCAGAAAATACAGAACTAACCACGTTCTGGCAATTATAAATGCATCAAACTGAATCTGGTTGTCTTTTTACATGCTAGTGGTATTTTGATGGGAGAAGGAAAAAAAAAAGTATAAGAAACAATGCCATCAGATGAAGAATTACTTAAAATACAGTATTTGAGCTTGTAATTTTGTAACTATTTTGAAAAGTAGTGTGTTTTAAATTAGATTTGGTGTTTGACTTAGGCATCTGTAAAGTATTTCAAGCATATTTGGTTACAACTTCTCTTCTTACAATGTGGAACAATATGGTTTCCCCTTGTAGAAATCCTTTAAAATTCCAAATACCAGCAGTGTCTTTCTAGTCTTTCACTGGTATACTAGAACCAAAAAATGAGAAATGCTTTTTCTGTGTGCCTTCAAAACTCTGTGCCATTGTGTTTGGCAATCACTGTTGCACCCCACATCTACTTTCCTGCATTATTTTGGGTAGCCCACAATAGACCATGTACAACTCCCTGGCTCAACAGGAGGGGATAAGTTAAGGAACAAACTATTCTAAGCCTGCTGATATCCTTTATCAGTAATCTCCTGCCATACACTGGGAGGAAAATAGAGGATTAAAGTTATAAATCCCAGGGTACTGGAAACCTGTTCTGTGATTGTTGAACACAGTCATTCCTACTTGTTGAAAGTTGAAATGCTATTGTAAGATGATTTGTAAACCAATATCATAATTTTATTTGTGATGGTGACTTGGCAGATGAGTCACTTTGCTGAAGGCAGTTTTGTGCTGTTAATATGTTTGAAACTTAAAAGTCTGCTCAGTTTGTCTATTTGCCACTATTATGAATATGGACCCATATAAACTGTTAACAGTGCAGGTTAGCACACACAAAAGTTATAACTTTCCCACTAAAGATCAGTTTAACTATGAGCTAGAGAAACTGACAATTAACTGCCAGACTGTCTTCATGGTGCAAAAACCGTTTTAGAATTTCAGTGTTTTCATTCGCTACATGATGATGCATTTTAAAAATAGATATGTACATATGCTTTATATATAACAAAATTATACTTGGAACATTCAAAGAGGAGAACATTCCATGGCTCAAGTGACTTCTTGCAGCAGCTCGTTAAAACCAGCTTGGACCCATGTAGTGAAACTTTTTAATTTTGTAGAGGGAGAACACATGGAAAAGCGTTGGGGCAGGTAAAGTGTTTGATCCAGTGAGATCCATAGATAGAACTGGAGAAATTATTTTAATCAAAATGAAATATTTGGGTTGTTACATGCAGTATAATGGAATAGTAATGGCGGAAGTTGTCTATGTGAATAACATAAAACCTGCTCTAAGAGAACAAAGCAAGGTGGAGGAGGAATTAAAATACCGATCTGTGCTCACTGTTTGTGGAATGACAGTGACACCTAGAGTCCAGAGGAGTTCAATCATAAATTCTCTCTGGAGCTTTTCAGTTTTATTTCAATGTGTAGAACAGCCAGGAATGCAGTTACTGCAGAGGTCTAAATTGGGCAAGAGAGCCTGATGAATCATCAGGTATTAGACCAGTTCACTAAGAACAAGTATTACCACAACTTTGCTTTTAATAGGTGTCGCATACAGTCATGTAAGAATTCTTTGTATTTTCTAATACAGACAGAAAAAGTCATTATTGGATAATACATGACCGGACTGGTGTAAGTTTCTCTAAAATAAAAATGTTCACTATTTCAGAAGTAGTGAACACTGGGAACCTGGGAGTGTGAAATTTCCTTGTTGAACATGTGCATATCCTTGTGATTGATTGACAGGGGTGAGAAGGCAAACGTGTGTATTCTGTCCTCCTGAAATACTATCAATTGAGCTGGAAACACAGTAGTGTGTAAGATGGACCCTTGCTTTGTCTCAGTTGTGAGTTCTCATCTTGCAGAAGTGAGAAATCCCACTTAATTTGTTAAACAAAGCCTTACTTTAAGTTATGATAGAAGATGCAGGTGTTCTTTAGAAGGGAAAGTGCCTGATACCAACAGCTGCCTTGTAAAAGTGCTGATTTTGCATATCGGCTAGGTAGTAACTGCTGAAGAAGGTGCTTTAAAATAAAAAGCATACTTTTTTGCCTTTTACTATGCCTTTTACTGGATAGTGTAGTTCTTTTTTTGTGCTTGTATCCATGTTGAACAGACTTGTAAAGGCAAAATGTGGTGCTCCAGGTATTCCGGACTTGGGATGATGGGACTGGGAGATGGGGGTTGTCAGCCTAGCAGGTGAATTTTAGTGTTAGAGGAGCAGTGTTTTCACAAGGACAATTTCTTTCCTAAATAGGTTTGGAAGATGCTCCCATCCCAAATGAGCTTTGCCAGGATAGTGCATGTGTTTATATTGTCAGTTTTTTCTTCTTGCCTGTCTAATACACAGATTCTGCTCTGTTTAAATTGCTCAAAGGCTTATTTACTATTGGTCTGTAATTTTTCCCAATAATTATCCCATTAACATGGGCAAATCCAAAATCTCACCCATGAAACAAGTTTATTTTGTGTTGCTGTCAATTATCAAACACCTTTCACAATTGCTCAGTTCATGTAAAAGGAATACATAAAAGTTTATGTAAAGACAAAAAAAAAGACAAATCTAAACTAAAAAGGAAACTTTCATGAAGCATCAGCACTTATCTTACAAAGATAAAGTCTTTTCCCAGGGTTCTCAGAAATGGAAAATGGAGTATGTAACACAGATATAAGGTACAATGCACTTGGTTCTGGTGACCTGTTTAGAAAATACTCCCGAAGAACATTGCCCTGCAAGGTTTTCTCCTCTCCCTTTAGAGCAGAGAAGTCTGAAGAAGCTTAACTTCCTCACCTGCTCCTTTGCTTGCAGGAGAACTGTTGAACAAAAAGTGCTGCATGTGCTCATCTGTTCTGATAAACAGTGTCATCTTGCAAATCATCCTAGGGAAAGAAGTGTTTCATTACTGAGGTGATTTTTATTAAATAAAGGCAGAATTTCTTTTTTCAGGCAAACTCCATCCCTTTAGTGTTTCAGTAAAATCCTTTCCCCCCACTTATCCAGTTGTTTTTGTCCAGTTGTTTGTGGTATCTACAGGCTTCAGAAGATGTTTCTTATCCTGTTGACTTTTCCTAATCCCCACGGAGCACAGGGACAATAAAACATAGCCCATATTTTCTTATCTGATGGTCAAACCAAGGATCAGGTCATGTCAGCAGGGACTTGAAGGGGTAATTACAGAGGAAAATGATTGGAGCTGTATGGAAATAAATGAAGTAAAATGTATATAGGAGAAGTGCTTGACTTTGGTCTATGTGTCATTTGGTTCCTCCTTGCATCTCTGTGCTCAGAATAGGAAAGAATTAACATTGTTTCTCAAGAGAAACAAGATTTTGGAAGCAAGATTCTGAAGCAATTTTCTTTGCTTGCAAATATGTGTGATTTCTAAAGTTGTGTGGTTTGGAGTTTTTTGTTTGGTTGGGTTTTTTTGTTGTTTTTGTTTTAATGATTTACATGGTACATCTAAAATTATTGTCATATAAGACTTAATGGCATAAATTTGGAGTGATGAAATAAGTTGTGTGGCTTTACCCAGTGATGTTGAATACTTAGTTTAGGCTCCATGTGCTGGAGGAAGGGAAATACCATTAAATATATTACAAAGCTTTCTTAATAGTTTTGTTATGTTTCTGTCCCCTACTCTGGAACAAGAGGAACTGAAAAAGCAGTACTTTTCAAACATAACCTCTTAATAGCTCCAGGCATTTTACCAAACAGAACCAGTACAGAACCAGACCTCTTCTTGGCAAAATACAAATTTATGGCAGTTTTAATTTTAAAAGTACATGCATACATTTAAAAAAGGGGTGTGTGTGTGTGTGTGTGTGTATACACACATTAATAAATATAGATATGTAATTGTATGCATATTGCCATTTAGAATGCTTTATGATGTCTTTGACTGTCATTCAGAATATTTTTTTTACCTCTCTATCAACTTTAAAGGAAATAGATAAACTCTTCAAACCTTTCAGTTTCTCTTTTTTCCTCATAAATGTAGGTATTAGTAAGTAGATACTCACAGGCTGTTCGCAGTGTTGAGCATATCTCTGCTTTTGAAGTTCTTGAGCAATTGCTTGAAAAATTTTTCGGCCGCTATTTATTTTCTGCAAATTATTTAAAATATTTTGGTTCAGTGCAACATTTTCAGTTGGAAGAAACATCTTTTTCTACCTTTTCTGATTTAGGTTTTTTTTATCTGGATGTGTCTTTGGGAATGTTTCTAAGTAGCATTTTAAAAATGTGGTTTGGCAAGCAGAAGGGTTTTAAATTACATTATTATTGTGTTACTTAACATATACACCTTCTTTAATGGATCTATAAATGCACAGCTTATGATTTTTATAGAAGGATAGGTAGTAGTGGAGATGGTTGTTAATTAATTGCAAAACCTGTTATTGTCAGAAGCTGGAACAAAATTTACTTAAAACCTAAAGGAAACAATGTGTTAGAGATGGCCTTTACAGAGATTAACTTTACGGTCCATCCAATGTGCTAAAAATAAAGTACCAGATTTGTTAAAATAAGTTAAATATAAATTGATAACTAGTTTTGTACAAATCTAAAGTGAAGCCTTAGCAGCTCAGAATGTCTCTTTAATGCAATCATGAATTAATCATGAATTATATTTGATGCCAAATATACTTTAAAAAGACAAGAAGAAGCTGTGAATCACAGACAAAACAAATAACATGGTAACATACACAGTTCTCTGTTGTTTGGTCTTTCCCACTTCTCTTTAGCAGCTTTGGTTTTAACTGGAGGGAGGGAAAATAAATGAAAAAGCAATTCAAATATAAGATGAGAAGTTAGCAGAGTAATTAAAATTGTTACCCTTTTGCAGTGTCAGTTTGTAGGCAAGTGTTTCACTAGATCAGCTTATACCATTAGAAAAATCAGTGAGCTTTTCACATGTGTGAAGCCTTTTTCAGCTTCTGGTAGTAGATACTGCAAGTACCAAGTGTTTTTTGCTTTGAGCACAGTGCGACCTGCTTGAAACACTACTTAATTCTCAAAAATAAACCAATGGCATCACAGATTCCCTGAAGAAGACTTGTTTAATTTTTCCCATTGTACTCTTCACTCTGTGCCTTTGCTTCCAAAGAAAAACAAAAATGAAAAAGCCAGTCCTGTGTTCATGCTTAGACAGTAGTCACTGCAGGAAAGAGCCATTTTACCATATCATACCAGCAGGGACTGGGAAGTCCTGCTTCTCCTGTCAAAGTCTCATTATCACATAAAGAATCCTGTTGTAGCTCTGTGTGGTTTTTTTTATCTAAACACAAATTTTGTTCTAGATTTAAAAAAAAAAAAACAGCAGTAATTACATAACTTTTAACCATATGCATTATATGCATTTTAATGGGTTTGTTTCTCTAAGCATAAAACTTCTTCCAAGTCTCTGATGTTTTTAAATTTTACCAAGGTCACTCTTCTATATGCATATGAAGAGAGTCAGTAGACAAGCAAAGTCAGTCTGCAGTAACTTTACTGCAGCTCATAAATACTTCAATGTAAATTTAAATTATTTTACTTTTACTGGAAATTTATACTCTCGGGATAACTTTAACTTCAGAATATCTTTTATTTTAGACCCTTTACTGAAAAAAGGAAATGTGGTTGCTGTTGAGAGTCCAGATATATGCCACACAGGAGTTCACAGGTGTGTGTGTGCAGCACATGGGCTTCAACCAACCTCCTCTTTAAAACTTTACCGTAATAGTTATGAAACCTAAAAATGTGGTTTTTATTCCCCATATGGAGATGTTAACACTGCATCAATTTACAGAATGAACAAAACCAGAAAAAAAAATCTCTTTGAGCTTACCTTGTGGACCACAAAGGAAGTGAGCACAGCAGAGCTGTACAGGAACAGTAAGGACGAGGCGATGATCATGGAGATGAGTTTTCCATTGCTGTGCTGCTTCCCTGGTCCTTTATTAAAAATGAGTGTTAGAATAAAGGGCAGTTCTGATTCACAAATTTTTTTTAAGACTCTGCATTCCAGCTCCCTTTTTCTGAGGAATTAAAAAACCATATACCATCAATATTTTTCCGGTTAATTTTCAGTGTAAATTCCTTAGTAAGATAATTTTCCTTTTGTTCACTTATGTGTTTGCAAGAGCAGTGGAGACCTGTTAGTTTTGATTACAAGCCTTTTGGGGTAGAGAGAGAATGGAATCCAATTTTCTGCTCCTGTAAAGGTATAGCTGAATAAAGCTCATAGACTTCTGTTCAGAAATTGAATTAGAGGAAGGAAGGAATATTAAGAAAGTAATAATCCAGCTGAGTGTTTCTGGTTTTTTTTCTTTCTCTGTTTTAGGCATGTAAAACTGAAATGTAGTTATTGTAGTTTCATCACTTTCTTAACTAGAAGGCAAGTGAAACAAAGGTTTGGAACATTGTTCTCAGGCTGGCAGAGTGAATTCCCAGGTCTGAGTCCCTGCACTCTCTTGCATGTACTTCTACTAAATGTTGGTCTCTCTACTTCCCATTTTTTTGTTGATACTTCCTTTCTGACAGCCACGAAAGTCTTTTCGTAAGAGGATGTAGAGCGTGGTTAGGCAGCACAAGTGCAAAACTTCTTTCTTTTGTAGAATTTTTTGAAGAGTCATCTTCATCATACGACAGAACAATCTAATTAGCAAATGAGGTTAAGATGCTTATTTGTGGAATCCCTCTGGCTTTACTAATAACATCTTAATATAGCCATACTACTCCTAACGGGTTTGTTGGTATTTCCATCTTAAATGTCATTCTTGAAAGTATAAATAAGGAGAGCATTTAGAAAATATCATTTACTTCTTCTAAGACGCTTGGTTAAGAAGGAATGAACTGACCTGTTACAATTAGCACTGTTCCATCTCCTGTTTGTTTCGAAAGGGGTGAATCTGAGTCTGAAAATGCTATTCCACAGATATAAACAGCGCTGTCATTGACAGTCAGACCTTTTATCTTAAGTAAAATGTTATTTGCTGATGAATCTACTTTGTACTTCTGATGATCTGTGCATCCAGGAGTACACAAATCCTGATGTGTCTTAGTTAAAAAGCGAAACCACAGAACCACAGGTGGGGACGAGGAGCATCCAGAGGCAGAGAAAGTGCAAGTTAGGGACACGTTGTTCATGGAGGAGTCAGCTTGCTGGAACCTGGGCTGTGTTACAGTGACTTGGCAGGCATCTGCAACACCTGTTGGGAAGGAACAGTTGGTGATGAGAGGGACAGCTAAAAAGCAAGGTACAGTCTAAAAAGAAAGAAACAACTACTTTTGCTTCATTCAGGGAAAGGTGGGAGGAAAGGAAAAAACCAACTGTCTCAAACTTGAAATTGTTAAGGTTGTTTTCAGCTAACTTTGTTTTTAGATAGTTACTACAGCTCACACATGTGCTCATGTAACACTTCTATGTACGGGGTAATGTGCTTGGCTTGCTATTTTTTGACAAAATAGAGAAGATTGATAAAACTGAAGCAATGTGAATGTTTCCTTTGACACTGGAGAAGACCAGAAGAATACTTTGTGTAGTTCCTAGCCTGAGATTTAGTCCTGCATGTTTGTGGGGGTGCTGGCCAGTGGGGGTGGGTGTTGTGTGATGTGACATGAGTGCAGTTGCTCAGTGGAGCAGTTCTGCAGGGCTTTTGCTCTCCTCCACTGTTCTTGGTCTGAGTCTAGCCAGACAAGCTGAAGGCAGGCAGTGGAAATGTCATAAATCAAGACATTTATAATTCAGCCACTTCATAACATTGATTAGAATTCACAATAGTTCCTAGACAGTCTTCCACTTCATCACATATATTGACTCTGGGTTTCTAAGAATAATAGTGCTTGTTAGTTCTGACATTTAAAAATGTGTGCAGAGAAAACAGGAAGATTAATCAGAGAAGAGCATTCTAATTAAGGAAGAAAAATGTGTGGTTTAATATGACTAGTCTGGAAGATTTTTTTAAAAGTCCTTATTGAAAGCCATGTGAATTCTGTTTTAGTATATTTAATTTTATTCAAAAAAATAGTGAATTATTTATTTAATATTTAAACTGTGTTAAATTAACACAGTTAATTTAAACTGTGGCACTGAGGTTATTGCAGTAAGAATAAAGATAGTATCTAAATAACATCCTTTGCTGCTTGCCAGAAAATAACAAACTAGAAGATAAATAAACTGAATCTCTTAGTGTACTGCTGATACATAATTTGTAAACCTATGCACGCTGAGCAATTAGCATTGTCCCTTCACCATTTTTCTCACTAAATGAAATCAGATTCAGTGCCTGTGACTTTTACAGGAATAAAGTGAAACTGATTCTGTGTCAGGTCCATATCAGAGCCATTCCACAGCAGCTACAGCAATCTGAAGATTCTGAGTTGTGGATGTACTTGCACCCTGTGTGGTGAAAGCCAGTAGCTTGTGCTTCTGCAGCTGATCCCCTTCTCTTTTCCACCTTATCCACAGGCTCTGGTGTCCTTGCAGAGCAGAACTCCATGGCCTCAGGTCATAGAGGTGCTGCCTGCTGAACCTCCCAAACCCTCCTCCCAAACAAACACAGTTGCTCTGAAACCAGGCTGCTGCTGGAGTGTTCTAAGCAGGGAAGTGCAGCAGGATTTGACCCAGAAGTGACAGCTTACAGCAGCGTTTCAGACTTTTGGAAGAAAAAAGCATTTGCTAGCAGTTGTGTGCTTTGGAAGTTATGTGATGATAGCAGAAATTAACTCGATTTCCAGCAAAACTTTTCACTGCTTTTATTTTGTAGCTGTTTCGCAAATCATAACCACAAAATTCTCAGTCTTGTTTAATGCTGTTAAATGAGAAAATGTAAGAAATTTTTTAAAAGTCTTACCAGCACCATACAGGATCCAGTCAAATGCCAGCATTAGCACATTTTTTAATTTGTTGAAAGATGCCATTTCTTGTATCTTCGTAGAAATGAATCTTCTTGGAGGAAGAGGAACTTAAGAAATGTCTGGATTTGCAGAACTGTCTTAATCACAAGATGCAGAGCTTCCTGTTTAGAAGGGTGTTTACTGCTGCATTTAGCAAACTGGTTAAAGGTACAGACCAAACCAGAAAGCTTTTGTTAGTTGTGTGTGGCCTTACGTAGCAAATGAGTGAAGAACTTTAAATTTTGAACGCCTGAGAGTTGTACTTGTAATCCTTCAGATTATTTCATTGGATATAACAAATAACAAGATATTTTCCAGTGTGCTACTTAATCAGCTTCTCAATTTTATATAACCCTTAGCAGCCTTTAGCAGATCAGCTGGTAGGTGGCCACTGAAGGCACGAAGTAGCCATCCATTGTAATATGGTGATCTGCTGGTGAAAGCTTCACGGCCAATCATTATTTTCAATTTGCTGGCTCTAATTACTGTAATTACCTCTGTATCTGTCTGCTGGACACCAGCCTCACTAATGGCATTTATCTTTTAGCCACTCCTGGCACTTCTAGTTAAAAATGTAACAAAAGATAACCTTAAAGAAGCTGCTTTTGAACAGCAGGGATAAACTGGAACTGATCTGATCTTGCAACAGGTCTACAAGTGGTGTGGCAACCTCCTGTGTGGAGTGGAATGGAACATAATTAATGTAATTATGCTTTCTATAAGAAAATGCAGCACACAATAAAGTTTTCTTTGTAATTGAAACAAAGCTGTTCTGTTTTCTCAGTAGGTGGCAAGTGGGAAAAGCCCTCAGAAGTTTTGGAAATCAAAGGTCACACTTGGGAGGAGCAGGTGAACAGCCTGCCAGAAGTTTTCAGTAAAGCTGGTTTTGCCATCGAGGCTTTCACCAGACTGCCCTACCTCTGTGAAGGTGACATGTACAATGACTACTACGTGCTGGATGATGCTGTCTTTGTCCTCAAGCCAGTGTAAGCCTGTGTGAACTAAAGCTCCACAGTCTAACCCAAGAAGCAGCCTCTGAAAGAGGGTTTTGATTTATGGTTACTTAAAGGGAGGGAATTTTGGGATTGCCATGCTAAATAAATACCATGTAAGAAATTTAAAGGCCAAAATACTAATGTATTTCTTTGTAGTGTGATTGGGGGGGGGGGGGGGTTGTTTTTTAAATGGACTCCTCAGCTGAGTGTTTCTTTTTTACCAGCTCTTAAACAAACATTGCATTCTGCAATCCAGCAGCAATGGGGGATATTTTTTTATACTTACCTGCAACAGGGATCATATCCAAACAAAAGCAATAGTCTTCATAATGGTGAAATTGATACAGTGTGAACTGTTGTGAAAGAAATCAAGCAAAATCTGGCAATAAAGTTATCCATTCAGTTCAAGCCTTGTTGAATAAAACTGTTGAAATGGATAATCTTCCATAATGCTAAGTTACTTTCTCTCTTACTGTCATTCTTCACGTTTTTAATCATGCTAATAAACGTTTTTGAGATGACTTTTGCATTAACTTTTGTGTTCATTTTTGTAACTATAGCCGTGCTTGTCTGCAGGAACTGCTCTTTGTGTTGAGAATCAAGCTTTCAGTAGCACCACGACCTTGCATTTATTTAAACAGCATTTAATTACTGTTTAATGCGATAACAGTGCACAAAAAATGGTTGGGTTTCCTTCATGTTCTTCCCCGTCAAAGCCTCATAAATTCTCATTGCTTTTGCATTTGCCATTTTCCAGCTAAAGGGGTTACAGTAGAACTTGTCAGAACTGAATTTCAGACTGTTTGCTTTAAAAACAAACCCTTTAAGCAAGTTGTTGTCAAATGTTTTCAGCTTTAAAAAGCTGCAGGTGGTTTCTTGGAAATTTTGAGTAAAACTGCATGTGAGGTTCAGGGTGTAGGGACTTGAGAGTTTACCTAGCTTGAGACCTTTTCCTTTCTTCAGGAACACTAAATAAATGCTATTTATTTTAACATGTCTTGTTTTAAAAACTGTTTAAGTGGATAATTTCTGGCAGTTGAGATATAACTTCCCTTTAAAACAACAAGAGACATCATTAGTAGAGACCTGGCAGGTGTATGTCATCATGCAGTGCTTGGGTTGCAAGTGTGAGAGAGCAGAGAAGCCTCAGGTAAGTGAAGTATGAACTGACTTCTCTTGCTTTTGAAGTAAAAAAAAAGTTGTATTTTGTGGAGTTTTTTGTGGTTTTTATAATTATTTGTGATTTTATGCCAGATAGGATGCTTAATATGTCATTTTAGATTTACCTCAAACTCACTTTGCCTGATAGTTAATGATTTCTCCTGCCAATTTATTAGCTTTTTGTTGTCAGTTATCTTTGTGGAATTGTATTCTGTAGTATGGGGCAAGGGATTTGACTGCTGAAATTTCAAATTACTTTTCAACAGTAATTTAAACTCGGTGTTATTCTCATTTCAGGATGTGCTTGTTGCATTTTGGCACATAGTACAATCACATTTGTCTATTGGGAAAATGAATTATATATGCTCTGGAGCGAATCTGTTAATTTATCTTCTCCTACCTTCATTTTGTACTCATCTAGTAGTGGGAAAATGTTTTTTAATGTGTCGTGAATTCAGGTTAAGGTAGCAAATACGTATTAAGACAAACTTCTTCAAATGTACGTAAGTGTTTTAATCCCATGTGTAAAAAAATCACACAAGAGACAGCATTACATGTCTCTCATTTTTTAGTCCTATTACTGAGGATTTTAGTTTGTAATGGCTTTGAGGGGTTTGGGAACAGAAGGTGCAATGTAAATAATAGGATGATTTTTTTTTTCCTTTCTTATGATTTTCTACTTTGTTCACTCTATTTAACGAAGTATTCTTACACTTGAGACAAGGAATTAAACATGACCAGTAATGAAGAAAATCTTTCTACAAAGCCTGAGTTCAGCAGGGTCAAACATCTGCTTAGTCCTGTTGAATAAACAGAATAACCTCTAGGACTGTACGTACACCTGTGTTTCTAAAGCCAGAGTTCCTTGGGAGGGAAGGGACTTCTTCCTCCCTGCAGGCCCTGAGGGAGCATTCCTGTGAAGTCAGTGCTATTCACAGCCTACATAAACTCTTGAGTCCAGTTGTTCATTAAATTGCCCCAAATCTTCTAAGGTGCCATCTAAGGTAACAAGTGTTACAATTCCAATGTCCAAATTCATTACTCCTGGGTATGGGAATCCTGCTTGTCCTTCTGCTGTCTCTGTCCTGCTCTAGGTGACAGTGTCCATCCAAGCTGCACTTCAGTGCTCTCTCTGGTGTGCAGCGTTTTGCCCTGGAGAGTGACTAAACTGTTCTGTTCTGCCACGGTGGACTGGGTGTGTTGCACTGCAGGAAAACGATGCCGTGCAAGCGCACGATTTAGCCAGAAACTTTCAAAGCAAAGTTGGAACAGCTTTCAACAGCTTCGTCCCTCAAAACCACAGCCCCCTTTTGCCAGGTGATCCCAGGTATAATCAGTTCATACTCCGAGGAACCTAGGGCCGCCTGCCCCTGCTCGGGCTGCGGAGGTGCGGGAGCAGGGCAGCAGCAGCTCTGTGTTTCCCGTGCACATCTTATTGAGCTCTCTTCATCTCGGGACAGAAGTGTCCCCTCCTGCCCGCTCTGGGAGGGCCGAGCCCCGGCGGAGGAGCCGTTCCGCCCGCCCTGAGGCGGCCCGCGGGGCCGGCGCCTGAGCCTGCAGGGCGGTGCTGGGCCCGGCCCCGCTCCGGGGTCCCTGGTTGGAGCCGCCCTGCGCCAGCAGTGCGGGCCGGGAGGCGCACACGGCAGAGGCAGGTAAAGCGCTTTGGGGTTCTGGTTCTATTTCTCTTCTGCTGCCCGCTCTCCCTTTCCAGCCCGCACCCCTTGCGGGTTCCCCCGCTGCACGTGGGGCTTTTTCTCAGAGCCCAGGTTCAAGGGGGAAGGTGGGCACCGGCAGTGCAAGGGCTTATCAGCAAGACTTGTGATTGTGAGGTCAGTTTTCTGGTTATCGAGCTCCAGATAAGGCAGCGACTGCTTGGAGTGAGTGATAAAATGTCTAGGATTTCTGTACATGGAAGGGTGGCTGTTCTGGAAGTGAGAGGAGAAGGCAATCTGGGATCTTCTCATGAGCAGGGAGTCTTGCAAGGGCGGCTTGTTAGAGATCTCATCACAGCATATGTAAGGAACGACTTCCAGGGAAATGCTGGACGGGATCTGCAGGAGATCTCCGCAGCATGATTTGGGACTGTCTGAAAGTTGCTGTAAACTGATCTGTTTCACTCAAAAAATAAACTACTTCATCCCACAGATTGTCTTGCCAATCAGGGCTGTTTCACGGCAGACCTTTTTGTACACCTGCTGAGTTAGTCAGGATGAAAAAGCACTTTCCTTAGCATTCAATCTCCTTAATATATTAAGTTAGCATGCTTTAATTAAAATACATTCTCTGATCAAAGTGAATGAATTGGAATAAACAAATTGGGACTGACGTTGGAAGCATGATTTAACCTATGCAGAGTAATCAAACCTTACTGCAAAATTATTAGGGCACAGGCAGAAACAAACACAAGTACGTTCATTGTCTAGGAAACCAGATACATCTGAATGAGAGACATTTACTGTGGTGCTCCCAAAAGAGTAGCTGAAAGGGGTTTCAGTGTGTGTAAGAACAGGACAGAGGTGATAGCTTCTTAAAGTCTGATGTTTAAATTTTTCATCATCTGTCAGTTTGAGTCTCTCCTTTTACAAGACTGGAGTTAAGTATTTGCAATAGACTAAAGTATTGCTGGAGGCTTGTTGAAAGATATTTTTTTATAAAAGAGTACCTTGGTACATGAGATTAAACAGTCCAAAAAAGGTGTCATTTATCAAATATTCAGATCTGTAACTCAAGCCGTGGCAGAGAACTTTGGGGGGAAAAAAAGAGAGAGTGAGCCCAGAATTCAGCAACAAAAAGAAATGCAGAAATTCAATGTCTTGCAAATAAACCTTTGAAATGAGGGAAAGGGAGACAAAACCTAACAAAGTCTCTTTATGGTCAGAGTCAAGTTAGCCAATGGGACCCTCTGTGTCATTTGTTAAATCAGGGACTAATCCCAGTGTAAGAAACTGCAATCTGTGGATCAAGGCATCATCTAGTATCTCAGATTAATTAGTTGTTTTACCTGTGGGGGTGGTGACTCTCATGCTGAGCAGAAGCCCAGGCTGAGGGTGCAGAGGCAGAAAATCCTCTTTGCAGAGTGGATTTGCCCTCTCTGGTGGCTCTCAGAGCTGCGGAGGGGATGAGTCTGCAGAAACTCCTGTGTGAGTGAAACCTGCC
Source organism: Bombycilla garrulus (assembly GCA_013400315.1). Lineage (NCBI taxonomy): Eukaryota > Metazoa > Chordata > Aves > Passeriformes > Bombycillidae > Bombycilla > Bombycilla garrulus. The sequence goes on from VXBU01007889.1 coordinate 193,379, forward strand.
CAATTTTTGCTTCCTTTCCACCCCATTGCATTACTTCTGTGTGTATCCTTGTCCTTCAAGAGCTAGACTGAAAGCAACACATTAATTTTGCTTTGGACAACTGTGAGACTCAAGTTTTTTTCTGGTGGCCATCAGTGACAATGCAATGAAAAGCTCTGGGTGTCCCGTTACTGCTCTTCCACACAGTTTATCTTTCAGTGCTCTTCATACTGCGTAGCACAGGGCAGCAGGGATAGCAAGAGCTACCAAAACATCTCTTTCCACACAAACTGTGCCTGAGGCGGTGGTGAAACATTGATGGGACGCTTCCTTTGAGTACAAAGACCACGGCTTTGATCCGTCCAGGTGAGGTGACACGGTCTGTTTCCCGAATGTATGACTTTTGCTGTGCTTTGGAAGAGCATAAGGACGTTTTCTCCCTTTTTGCCAAATGAAGCAGCAGGGAAGGGGAGCTCTCCTTCCCCCTCCCTGCCTTGAGCACCCTGCAGGGACATGGGACCGTGGCCAGGCTGTCCCATCCCTGAGTTCAGAGATCTGCAAATGGAGCGTCCCAGACCAAGTGCAGTGATACTGCAGGCAGCTTAACCACTAGGAAAAGCTTAGGGTTTGTTTAAAGCTTCTTTGTAATTTCCTTTTTCATTCAATTTCTCTTCTTTTTTATCTGATTTTAAAAGGATTTGTTTGCCTGTTTTAACAGAACTGCACTGAAGTCATATTTAGGTGCAGTGTAACTTGGTAAATGAATGGTGCTACAAAGAAGAAAATTAAATGAGCCACTTGCTATAGGGAGATAAATCTGGCTGCGCATGCACTCTTGATGGACTTGTGTTTGCATAAAGTGTATCTCTATCCTAGAAAGCGATCTAAATTAAAAACTTGGGAGCAAGCAGCTTTGGATTGCCCTGATCTCTATCTGTGCTCCATAGCCTAGGCTGTCTCTGATTTATAGCTATGAAGGTTTGGGGTGAATATTGCCTTTTGACTCTGTTCCTCCTATTTTCCTTTTTAATCCAAGTACCTTTTTATTCTAAAAAACACCAGAAGAAATGTCCAGACTTTTGAAGATGTGTTTCTTGTTGATCTCAATGAATCGTGCTGAGATTACTCACAGTCAGAACTCTGAAGGTAAGACCAGAATTCTTCTCTGAGGGATGTTTTTTTTGGCATGGAAAAAGTGTGTAATGAATTAGGTGCTGTTTAGTAACTGGGACCATGGTCTCTGCTCTTGTGGCCTCATGGAGTTATGCCAGCAAAGAAAAAGAATTTGACCAAGACTGATTATTATTGAATAGCCTTTATTTTCCCCCACTGCTTTTCTGTATATACATTTAATCAAAGCTGCATTAAATGTTTGCAAATCAATAAATAAATATATATATAATCGCTGCATACAATAAATGTATTTTTGTGTAACACATTTGAATGATAAAGCATTAAATTAACTTCTAATAACGGGATAATCTTTTACAGATTTGCCTCCATTGTTACACAAAGCTGTGGTTAGTACTTTTATTTGATCTCTCTGCTAACATTTTATAATATAATCTGAAAATAATAACTTATTACATATGTTCATAATTTTTCCTTAGGAGGAAGTAATGGCTGGGAAATATTTGAATGGTAATGTATACTGTTGTTCCCACTTAAGCTTTGAAAATGAATTAAAGCTCAGTATCTCACCATAATTTTTTATGTTCCATTTTTCATGTGCAGCCCTCCTAGATATACTTTATTTTCAAAGGTAATGTATTACTTTCCCCATCTTGAATTTTCAACATTATCTTGTTCTTCAGATATGATCTGTCTCATATCTACAGAAACTGGAACATTATGGATAGAATGAAATTGGCACATATGATTACTTGGATTTAGGTCTCCTGGGAGGAGTATTTCCTATTAACAGGGAAAAAAACCCGTTTGTCATGAAAAAGAAGAAAAAAATTATAGAATGAGGCTGAAAATACTTGCTACAGTTTTCAGAAGTTTTGATAATTAACTTTTCTCACATATGTCCAAATGGCTTCTTAAGGAAATTAGGTGCAGTTACAGCTTTTCTGTCCTCCTTCTTTCAGTCTCACTCCATTCTCCAGCTCCTGGTGGTTCTTGAATTATTTACTAATTTTGTCCAAATCTGAAAGAACAGTATAAGCCTCAAAGGCCGTTCCACTCCTACGTATTTTGAGAAAATCAGTGTCTGTGTAAGTAAGACACAGTGAAATTAATGACTCTGCTGAAGGAAAGGTAGCAGGTACTCCCTGTGCTTTCTGCAAGGATATCAAAACAGGCATAATGGGGTGCCAGAAAGCACATGCCTTGGAAATGGTACTAATGGAAACACCTTGGAAAACTGAGTTTATTGTAGGTGGTTGCGGAATTAGATGGGAAAAAAACTAATTAATTCCATTCCCCATTGAACCATGTATTTTTATTGCATTGAACAGGTCAACTATTAGTCTGGCTAGGTAAAAAACCTGAATACTTTTGTCATTATGGTGTTAGCATCACACTTTGTCTCTCTTTTTCTTTTTTACTCTTGTAATCTGCTATTTAACTTGTTATATTATTTTACTGGCATTTTTTGTCCTGTTTTTTTGTTACAGTTCTAATGTCTGGACAGCAGATCTGCTTACAAAAGTCATGGCATATTTTCATGCCCAGGAAGTTATGTTTACGCTTAGCAGCCTCCAGGTTTGTGACATTAAAGATGCATGAAAATTTTTATTTGAAAAGTAATTTTAAAAATTCAGCCTATCTCTGTAGCCAAAGTTAGGTGGTCAATGATAGAGGTAATTAAAACATCTACAGTGTGGCAGCTAAATAGGAAATAGGAATAGGTTGTCTTTTTCCCTGAAGATTGGGGGAGTATGCAAGGCAGAAATAATAATAACAATATTTTTGCTTTTCCTCTGATGGAAAGCAGGAATTAGGATTTTTCGTGCTCATTGTTTGAGTGTATATAAATGCTGTTTCCCCAGAAAATGATGGGTTTCTCCCAGATTTTGACTGGCTGTAATTCACACTGCTCCTTATGGAATGAGAGGCTCCAGAGCATCCTACAAAATGCCTCCACCTTTTAAAGCCCCTCTCATTGCTGTTCTTGTAAATTATCGAGGTAGAAGTGATGCAGGAAGGAGTTGTTCCTCCTCCTGCTGTTGAGGATTAGGATTAGCTGCCTCGAGTGGAGCTGTACCCAGCTAATCAAACCTGAGCCCCTCCCTCGACCTTGCACACACTGAAATGGAGAAGTGTCAGCTGTGTCATCCCTGAGCCCCGGGCATTCCCAGAAGCTGCACAGTGCTTGAACCCTGTCCCAAGCTCCGTGTCGCTGTCGAAACTCATCCTTTCCTGCATTTTCCTGCCACTGCCCCTTCCCTTTATCAGGTTTATTGGCAGCCTGAGGCTCTCAGCAGGCTGAACCCCGAGGCATAAAGGAACTGTGTTAATGCTTGCTGGTGGCAATGCAAGTTAAGTGAAGACAGCAAAGAACAATTGCAGCTCAAATTCCAAACTAATTCTGAAATAATTCTGTCAGGAAATAGAAGGGATTTTACTCCAGTTTTCTGCTAATGAGCCTTACATTTATTTCTGTTCCAGTGTTATGATTCCCCTTCAGTTTCTCAAAACAGGCATGAGATTATTAACAGGTAATGCAGCTTGATGCGAGAGAGAATATTTTTGGCTTATGACCTGGTAGAGACTTTCTGTGCCATCTAATTGCACATTTCCTTCCTTTTTTTAAGTCATATGCTCGTGGTACCTGATATATTTTTGGGGCTTTTTTTTTTTACCTCTTTAAAAGTTTCATTTTCACAGCTCTGCTGTGTGAAGCAGAAAAGCTTTATTACTCTAGTTTTATGAATTGAGAAACTGAGGCATCCTTGTTAAAAAGCTCCCTTGAGAGGACTTGTTCATGAAGCCAAGAGTAAGATTTGAAAATTACTCTCTTTCAGAATGCATTTAGATTATTTTTGTTTTCAGTTTGTGTGGAGAATAGTTATTTTGATCATTGGCAGCACAGACAATACAAAGCTAAGCGCTTAGTTCTCCTTGAGAACAGATTTTCAGGGAGTAAAAGTACAGTAGTATGAGTTTTATGTGTATTACACATATTTTTTCTGTACTTCAGATGTCCATAAAGAGTTACCTGAAGAATCTTTTATATCAGCCCAGGCAACTACTGTCTGAATTGCAACAGCTTGATCAGCAGCAGTTCCAAACTGCAATGAAGTACCTCTTCAACAGTAAGAAGGAGCACCTTGTGAGTTTCCACCTGTGAAAAGGAAAAGCCGCTGTCAGTGGTTTAGATAAATGGAAAGGTAAAACGGTGACCGGGGGTTGCTCGCCTTGCCCGGGTGGCCTGCCTGGGTGGCAGTCAGACCTCCAGTACCACTTCAGATTGCCCGGACAGCGAGGTCCCGGTCTCGGTCCCAGGAGCGGCTCTCGTCCTGCTCCGGCATACGCCCTAGCCACGAACTATCCTGGCAATCAGCCTGAAGCTATCAGGCGGTTCAGCTCTTTTAGTGATTTCAGCTCTCAGTGATAATCAGCTCGCTGCTTGCCAGGTAGTCGCTTTGCTAGCTCAGGGGTGAAGAGACGAGAAGAGCCGAACGGCGCAATTCCACTAAGTCTTTATTGGGGGTTCCGTGAAGGGGTCCGAGCGGCGCATTCCACGGATTCTTTACTGGGGGTTCCGTGAAGGGGTCCAGGAACGGCGTCTTCTCCCGAAGTGGGCAGAAGTAGGGGTTTTTATAGGATTAGGTAGGATTGGGATAACTAGCCAATAGTCTGAGGTCTTGGTGATTTGACCTATAGTCTTAGGACGTCTGGAATGTAGCCAATAGTGTTACAGGGAGATAACAGAGGGTCTTAGGAAGTAGGGTTTAGTACATGACTATGCATTTTCTCTCCACGGGGGCCTTGCTAGATGCTCAAAGATTGCAACAGAAAGGGACAGACTGGGGGGATTGCAGTGCAAGCCCTGCAGTTGCTTACCTGGCTTAGATTGCATTCCAGGACTTCCTCTTCTCTTAGGTTAGACTTAGGTCATTTAACTCTTACTGTCTAAAAGTTGCTGCAAGTCCAAGTCAGTCATTTGGATTTTCACTGTAATCAGTAGAGAGAAACTCATCTCCAGAGAAGAGTTCACCTTCCTACAGTAACACCTGAGGTAGGTGGGGCCAGTTACTCTCAGGGAGTATCTTCTTTTTGGTGGCTGGAGAGAGAGCCAAGATGGCTAAAGAAGGTGAAAGGAGTAATTTTGTTAATCAGCCATTTGAAATATCTTTCTGAGCTTCATTTTGGTTTTGTAAAAAAATTCAAGCTGGTCTCTACTCAATGCCAGAAATTAATTATCTGAAGTAATGCAAATAACGAGTAGTTTGCAGCTGTTTTTCATGAGAACAGCATCATATTTTTTGTAGAGTGCTCTCTGTCCAGCCTCAAATTGAACAATATATTGAATTAATCAGCCTAACACTTTGTTGCTTGCAGGAAATAGGAAATATTATTCTTGATTGGAGCAAGACTAGAGAGAGAATTTTTCAAAGCCCAGGAGTAAACAGGACCTTGTTCCTTGTAACACTGGATACATGCTTCCTGGCTCTGAGTGCCCTGGACTGTGTGGATATCCTGAGTCAGGTTCTGCGTGTGTCAGCAGTGAACTATCTCCAACCTGATGTCATTGGGAGTCTCCCAAACCTTCTGCTGGAGGATGCTTTCAGAAACTTGTAAGCCATTTATTTTTCAGACACAAATAATGCTATGTTGGATTTTCTGACAATTTAAAAAGAGGTTGCTATTCCAGGTGCAGCTTTCTGTTTATGTGTAAAGAGTGCTGTTTCTAAAATCATTTGTCCATGTGCCATTTAAAAAAAAAACTTAGTTAACTCATTAGTGAACTAATATGCATGTGTATCACTTAGATCATCATTATTCAAGGACCTCTATGACAGAACCTCAGCAAGCACTCAGAGAGCTCTCTATGGCTGGATGAAGCAGATTCTGCAGCAATCTTACAACAAGAGTGGTATGTTATAAAGTGTTTTCTTCTTGCTTATGATAAGAGAAAAGCACTCAGCAAAAGGCCTGTCCATTGTATTGAATTGGTTTCCCAGTTAACCCAGGTCTGTGTAAGAGTAGCTGTCTGGAATACCTTTTCTGCAGAGCACAGTAAATACAGTGTGTTTGTTGCTCATGACAAGTAGTTCTCCAAATATGTTTGAACTTACAGAGTAGAATCATGCTATTGTTAAGGCTGGAAAAGACCTCCAGGATCATCAAGTCCTACCAATGGACTGCTCTGTTCTGCATAGAGCTATACACAAAGTCTTTTTCTAGTACTCCAGTCTTTTCTCTCTGTACTGTTTCTAAGTCTGAAATAGGATACAGTAGCCAGGTGCTCTGCCAAGGCCTGTTGTTCTCTTCTAAACTCCTGTTCAGATGAGAAAAACAGCTCTGGCTCAGGATACATTATGCACTACACTGTTTAAAAGCACAAAAGAAATGCAGGATGTTGTGGAAGCACATGGCACCAACTCGATCAGCAAAGGGACAAGATAAAACCAAAGTTAATTAATCCTGATGGGATGCATTTTCCCACATCTGTTTGTCTAGTTAATGTGCCTGAAACATGTTCCATAGCTAGGACAGGCAGGATGGGCTCCACAAGGGGGCTGTGCAGGGCACTGAACCATCAGAGCCAGTGCCTGGGTTTCACTGAACATCCCAGCACAGCTGTCCTGGGAGCATTTTAGACTTAGATATGTGTGTGTTCTTCTTCTTTCCCCAGAAATCAAAGGTTAAATGCCCACTTGCTTCAGTGGAGCTAAATTTGCCTCCTGGGTCTCCTGCCGTTTTCAAAATATTAGAGTGCCAGTAAGTCGTGGAGAGGAGGCTCGTGCTGCTGCTATGAGGTGATGTTAGTGCCAGTGCATTGCTGGGGAAGCAAAGAGGCAGAATTTGCCTGGTGCTACTCAGCAGTCCTGGGAAAATCCCTCAGCATCATCTTGGGTTGTGTCTGAAGCGTTGGTGAACCTATGATTCATGGAAGATCACCCAGCTTGGGAGGGACTGGGAGTTGCTGTGCCTCGTTTCCCTCTCTGGCTGCTGCTTCACATGCCAAAAACAGCACAGATGTGGTGAATCCACCCCCAGGGCATCAAGTGTGGGCTGAGCCCCAGCTTGTTGTGGCAGCGTGAACCATCAGCCCTAGCAGGCACACTCAGACTGGAAGTCTGTAGCTCCCTCATGTTTATCTGCACTCCCCTGGCCACAGCAGAGTGCAGGAACAGTCCTGCAGGAGGGTGATGAATTCACTTTATATATGGGTAGCACTGGGACCACCTGGGATAGGGATCAATTTTTTGGGGATCACAGCTGCCATGGCTGGTAACTGCAAGTCTGTTCTGCTAAAGGCCACAGTCAACATCCTTAAATGGTGCTGCTTTATCTTTAGCTCTCTTGTCATGTCTTTCAACTCTCGTAATATTCTGGGTAACGGGAGGTAATATCACTTTAAAAAACACAGGCCTGACAGGTCTGCTGGTATCATCATCTTGTCTCAGTTAAGGAGCTTAGATCTATTTTCAAAAAAATCACTTAATGGAGTCCTTCGGCTTCTGATAGATGCAAGCTGGTATTTTTCCCAATAATGGAAACTCTTCAAAGTGCACTCATGATTTGATTTTAACAGAGTTGTGAGTATCAGCACTGCCGAGGAATGTGTTCAGAGGTGTCACACACTGAGCCATGCAAATGACAGTACCCTGGAGAAAACAGTCTTTGTGGCTCAGGGTACCCATGGAGTCCATAAATATGTTTTTTCTCAGGGATATTTGGATCTTGATTTCATTTTCAGTTCTTTGGGAGAATGTTACTAAATGAATGCCATTTTTTAACTGCTATGCAGTGTTTTGTGTTTTTGTCAGCCTATTTCCATGCAGGTATTTGAACAGTTTTTCATTTTCTCCATTATTGCTATTGCATATTGCAGAAATAAGTAGCGTCATCAATAATAATAAAAAGATATATAAAGTATCGTGCCTTCCTGATGTTCTTAAATAATGCAATTGATTAGGAAAAGTGAATTTTAAAAACACTGCTCCATATTTAATACTTTTGGGTAAATTTTTTCCTGTCCCAAATTTTATCCATTCTCTATTTTGACAACATAAAACATTAATTGCTTTTATATGAGAAAATTTGAGACAGTTGAAACACTATTTCATTTTTATTTAAAAATTTATGGACTCAATAAAGTGTGGTGCTAAAATGTAGCAAATGGAGGGAGTCTGACTCTTTCTGCTAAGGATTTTTCTGATTTGCAGATTTTTTTATTATTTACCAATAACAATAGATTGGGTAAAATATATTTGAAAAGTAATTACTTTCTTAACATTGTAGTGAGTATTTATTTGTACAAAACAGAGTTCAATGAATCAACTTCTTGGGTCAGTGCAGAAAGCTTATGGATTTTGGGAAGATACATGGTCCATCTCCCATTAGAAGAAATTCTGAAAATTAGTCTCAATGAAGTAAGTAACAAAGTGTGGTTGGATATATTACTTCCAAGTGATGTCAGCTACAGACAGTATAAACACAAATGCAAACCTAAGCATGAAAAATAACTTTATGTATTTAATTAATTAAATATAAAGAGAAAATATAGAGGAAAAATATAAATATATTATGTAAAAATTCTAATATTTTAAGCGCCTGTCATTAATACATAATTATTTATCTGTATCAGACTTCTGTGAGTTCTACTGAAAGGAACCAATCATAGAAGACCCTCAAATTATATGACATTTTGGCAGAGAATCATTCAAACCCCTCACTCAGCTTTGCCTTCAGAAATACTGGTTTATCCAAATCTTCCTTTCTCTATAACATGAAAAGGCTCAATGAATTCTGAGTGTCAGACACACACTTTACAGGATTCATTGCCTCACAGTGCTGATGTGTGGCTCTGTTTGTGCTGGTCAGATCAGGCTGTTCATTAGCTACGACAACGCAACAAAGCAGTTGGACACGGTGTATGATATCACCCCAGAGCTTGCACAGGCCCTCCTGGAAAGGATAAACTCCTCAGGATTTGATATGAGGAACATTTCAACTATATACAGGCAAGTTGATTTTTCTTTTATGGCTCTGTATGGATGGAACAACTAACTAAGGAGAAAATGGAAATTGGTAGCATTGCATGGCTTTTTCATTCCAGCAGAAAAATCTAGGCTGAAATCCAGCTCTGTTTAGCAACAGTGAAGAATTGCTACTTTATGAATTTTTGGAGGTGTGCCTAATTATCTAATGCTTTGTCTCCTGCTCCACAGTGAGGAGATGCCTGTAGCATTCGTAGGAAGTCTGCAGCAGTATCTGGGGGACATGGGCAGAGCTCCACCACGTTGTAGAGCAGTAAAATAAACTGGGACAGCAGGACTTGAGTTGTCTTGGCTGCTTGAATCACAGAATATGGAGGTGTTTGATGGAAATCATGTTACAGTTAGGATTGAAGGAGGAAATCTCAACTCCTACCAGCCGGGACTGCAAGTGGGTTTAAACTGATGTGGGTGTCACCAGAAAAGCCACAAAGTGAAGCAGGGTAAAGCTTGCCCTGCTGATCTCTTTGTCCTGCAGAGTGGAGATGAGGCATGCTTAAATATGTTCGAATGTTAGGTGTGTAAGCAGGAAACCAAATTTTCAGGGCTGTCAAATCTGCACTGAACTAACTTTAACAATAATAAATACCAAAATAAACTGCTGTTACTCATAAATACGCAGCGAGCGTGAGAAAGCTCTGCACTCTGCATTTACATTTACGCTGTCATATCAATGGATGTATTTAGTCCCTAGACAATGCCGTCTGAAATTATTTGTAGTCTCCTCGGGGGATACCTTGGAGTTTTAAACTAATGGAGAATATGCTTTATGGCTTCAGAGCTCCTGTCATTACTGCAGTGCAGCTCGCTGACTTCCATGAAGCATTGCTCTTGTCGGAGGAGTAAGCGAGAGAAGAGCTATGCCCACGCTCTAAATTTCAATGTCAGAAATCTTTAAAATTATTTTGTCACTCACAAGAGCTGCCACATTCGCAGATGAGGGAAATGTCATGCTCCATAATCCTTAATATATTCCATTTTTACAACATACTTAGTTTATGTTACTCATTTTAACCATACTGTTGATTTAAATGCACTTTTACTTTTAAGAAGTGGTGTTATTCATTTCTGCTAATCCCAAAGGAGATGAAGAGCTTTTCTTGGCTATGCAATAATGCATCAGAATGTAATTATTTGTTATAAAAATGCTCTTATAAATGTTTCTTTGATTTGTATGTTGGTTTGATGATCTCCCATGAATTCAGATGTGCTGCTGAGGAGTGGTTTTGTTGTATCGTTGGCAGGTTGTTGTTGAGGGACTGGAGGAACTAAAAGCCTTTCTGTGCTGCAGAATTTGACTGAGTTTGTGCTGCAGCATTGCCCACTGATGATTTGATTCACATCTGGACATTACTGCCCAAACTCTGCCTCTGCTTGTCTCACTGAACTGTGAAAAACCAGGGACTGTAGCAGGAAAGTTGGGTTTTGGCCCTATCTTTGAGGTTCTTATTCTGTCTAAATTATAAAAGCAAAAGTTGAGAGTTTACAAGGACAGGGAATTGACTCAGGCTTCCTACATACCAGTTCATCCCCATCACTAAAAAGTTCAAAGTCCAGGCATAGTGATGCACAATTCAGCGCTCTTTCTTTGCAGGGCTGCAGGTGAAGGTAGTAAATAAGCACAAGGTCTAAGCTAGAATGACACCTACAACAGGCACTTCCCATGGCGGTGTGACTCCTCCTCTCCAAAAACTATGGCTGTGGTTGCAATTTACAGAGGTTAATGGAAATGTTGACTTAATATAATGGCATGGGAACTGTGAAGGAAAATGAGCTTAATTCAAAACCCTGCCTTGCAGATCACTGTGCTGGCACAACTGGGCGGTGAGCCTCAGTGTGCTTTCTCCTAACCAGTGTTGAACTGGACAGGTCTCCATCCATGGGCCAGTCCAGTGTTTGATGTGAAATACAGCAGGCTTTGTTTAGCCCTAAAATGATAAAGAGGCCATGTCATGCCCCAGCTGCTGCTCTGAAACACAGATGGGTTGAATTGCATGTGAAATCTAAGCCGGACTTAGAGTTCAAAACATCCAATCAAACCAGATAAGGACTCAGCAGGCCTCTTCTAGAGACTTGGTAATAGCCCTCCATCGTTGTCAAGATTATCCTGTTGAGGGAAGTGAGTCATCAGCTGGGACAATCCAGCCACATACAAATGGAACCAGGACAGGTAAATTCTCAAGCACAGGCAATCCAGGCAGAATTCAGCTGAACACAAAGGCCAGTGCACATTCTCATACCCCTATTACAGGCTAAGTTTTAAAGACTGCAGGATGAGGCACTCATGACAAACAGAAATGGCTCAAGCTGTGATCACAAGGAAAGGGTACCAAGCTGTGTTTCCATTTCCGGACAGTGACATGTTTTATGTCAGAGGGGAGCTAATGTATTTCTGCTTTGTAGGCTGGGTTTGTTGGTTTGCTTTTATGATGACCTGGAACAGATGGATGCAGCTGTGGCCCGGGCTCTACTTCATCAAATGATTAAATGCAATCAGCTAAGAGGTTTCCAGGCTGAGGTTCGTGAGGTGTGTACAACACTTATTCTTCTTGCCTAACATAATCCTATAAACAGAGGAGGAAGGATGTTCTTCTTAAATAAGGAAAGAAATGAGTGAAAAATTATCGGGACTTAAGAAATAAGGGAAAATAATTCTTCAGAATGCAAAGAATAGAAACCCATTTTGGGTGCTCATTCTTTTCTCATTCTGTTTCATATTCCTGTTCCATATTCCTTTCACAACTGTGGTTTTATTTTTGAAATCTTACAAAATGTGTGAATATTTGCCAATGCCTATTCCGGAGATTCCAGTTAGTTTTTGGTGGTAATGGAAATTGGTTCTTGGCAGATTTTTATTTCCGATCTGCTCTTTTTGTTTGATTTAGCTCAAATCTCGACTCCTGAACATTGCCATGCAAAACCAGACATTGAATGATACCCTTGGATCTCTGTCAGATGCTGTGGTTGGACTAACTTCAAGTCAGCTGGAATCTCTGTCACCTGAAGCAGTGCATAATGCTGTTGCAACATTAAACCAAGTCTCTGGGTGGGCAAAGAGCCAAGTTATGATTTTATCCAGTAAATATCTCTCTTATGAAAAGGTACTTCTGATAACAGCTTTTCTGCCTTCTGTTTTTAAAAGTGAAATGGCTTTTTCTCAACAATAACTGTAGATTTAGAGAAGTTTAGTACAAAAATTCTATTTAGTTAGTGGCCTGGAAAATGTGTTCAAATCAAATTAAAGCATCCAAGATTGTACATCCCAAAGTAATTCTCTGATAAGAGAGAATGAATATTTGGATTTGGCAGTTGTATATGTTATTTTTTCTGTGTCACTGCCCTAAGCAGAATTTGCATGATCAGAAACCCAGGCTGTATATTTAAATAACTGTCATGCAAGGAACCAGGTCCTGGTTGAAGTTTCAGAAAAAGGAACTTCTGAGAAACTCCACGTATTTGTTGCATGGACAGACACAGAGAATGCATTCCCAGGCAAGAAATGTATTAAGTATTTAATAAGAATATCTTTATTTATTGACTTCTGCTTTTAAATATATCTGCTGTTCTTGAGAAAACTTCCTGTTTGCTTGTGCTGTTCTCCCTGCAGGTTTTATCATTTTATAACGTGAGCCAAATGGGTGCCTTGGTGACAGGAATTGGCACCCGCTCACTCCACAGCATGAGCCCCTGGGAGCTGGCTCAGATTATTCGAGGCACAACGTCCCAGTACTTGTCTGACTTATCTCCTGCACAGCAACAGGGCATCCTCAGGAAGGTGATTATAGACTCCAGTGTGTGGCAGGTTGTCTCTGCACAAAAGCACAGTAACCAGAGCTGTAGAGTATGAATTGAACCAAGATGTGTCCTTTAGTTCAATGGTTAATGATTCTACTGCGTTTTTTTTCTGAAGACCAAGTGCATTTTGAGGGCTCTCTCTTGCTTATTTCCATTGTGTTTTTAATACTGTCATGTTTTTCCTTTATCCTCTTAAGAGAAATATTACACAGAGTAGAAAGAGGAGCAAATCCTGTAAATCTAAGCATCAGTTCAGAAATGTCATGTATTTCTGTGTTCCTCTTTTTAGATATCTGCATCTGGAGATTTTTCTTCATCAGTCAAAGATATACAAGGAGCTTTCTTTAAAGAAGTCTCTCTTTCTGGTTTATGGAAGCAAACTGGATATAATTCTTCAATGCTAAAAGACAAAGAACTAAGAAGCAGCCAGGTAAAAATTGTTATGCTGTTCCCATTCCACTGCAGTTTAGTGTGATGGGAGAATTGGAAAAGTGGTGTCATATATTTGTGTTCAAGGAACACAGGTAAAAGGAAGGAACTGCCCCAATTATATTTCAACACAAACACCAAAGGGGATTTAGAGCCCAGGCAGCACTATGAGACAATGCTAGGGAAAAGGAAGCATTAATATGCTGAATTTAAGTCCCCAGATTTCTGCTATGTAAATTTCCTCTTTCCAGTACAGTATATTAGACATTTGTCCGTGGAGTCTTTGACTCTGTCCAGAGGGATGAAAGGCTGGATCACATGATCTCCAGAGCTCCCTTCAGCCCTAGGTTTTTCCTTGGTTGTGGGCCATGTACAGGTTTAACATCATCCCATAATGCCAGTCAATGATGGCTTGTCTTGTGAAGAAAAATTATGCCAAACCTTTTGGTTGCTCAAGCTGGACCATAGAAGTACCTTTAGAGTACATAAGAGAGCTCAGAATACAAAAACCTTGCAGTAGTTACTGTCTCTTACAACTGGATTAACTACAGTTACCTTTAATTATGAAGGGTTTATTTTCAGGCTTTGTATCTGTACAAGTATCTGTCCAAGGAAAATTGTCCTGGTGACCTTCTAAGGTATGGATTATATCTCTTTTGAAATGGGGTTTAAGACTAGTTTTGTGATGAAAGCAACTTTGAGGTAAACAATATGTGGTTATTATGTATTACCTTATGTTTATTCATTCTGGGATACCACAGGAAAATTCCCCTTCCTTATTAAAAAGGGTCTTCAAAACCAAAATCAGTATCAGAGCATTGCAGAGGTTTGGGTGTTTTAAGGCTTAGTTGGTATTTTTCAATTTGTTTGCATTTTTGCTTTCAAAAGCCTTTTAATTACAAGAAATGGGAGAGGTGAAGGGTTGAGGGGAGTAAGGACTCGGTCCTGCTTAAGAATTTGTAAGATTGAAATTTGCCTTTCCTATCAGCACAGGACAGCTTGTGAAAGGAGTAACTTGTCAGCTCTTTGAAAGTATGGACACAGACATATTTTTAAACCATTTCAAATTCTTTGAAATTAATCTTCATCTGCTTTCTCCATATCAGGTAAAACAAAAACCCAACCAACCAACCAAACAAAAAAAGACTTTATGTACATAAACATGCTACCCAATATCCAAATTTGGTAGATTCAGCTAGGTTCATTCATTTTGTCTTTGGTTTTTTTCATTGGGTTTTTTTTTCGGAATACTGTGTATCTCAACTTGTCTGTTAGCATATTTAATTTAAATCTTTTATGTGTAGATTTGTCTGTTATCATACTTCATTTTGACAATTTCATTTGTCACTTACAAATTGCAAGAAATTCCTACAGCCCTTTTGACTTGTTAATTCATGAGTAATCTGTTTGGAAATACATAGAAATTTCAGAAACATACAAATGTTCTCATGTTCCCAAATATAGAATATTTCATCTCTGATGTCTACAAAAAGAAAACTAAAAAAAGCCAGATAAAAATGCTCTCTGAAGATAATATGCACAGTCATATATATGCTAATTTTTATATATACTGCAATAAACAAACCATATTTTTTATTCTTCTTCAAAACTGCTACAGGTTTAAGATCCTAAACTTTTGTTGCTTTTAGGTTAATTGTTTGGCTTGGAAATTTTGGGAAGTCTCCAATGCATCCATTCCTCCCTTCCTCTTATTGGCACTTCCGTGAGTTTTATCTTAGTCCATCTTAACTTCTGAGCACTTTTCAAATAATCTCTTCAGTCCTAAGAAAACTGATGATTCAAATAACTTGTAATTTATTAAAAGTGATCACTGATTGTAGTCAAAATCTGTCTCATGTGAAAGTTGGTCATACTTTGTGTCTTTTAGTATAGCACATTTTTGTTACAATTGTTGATTTTCCCCCCTTAGGCAGGCTGATTTGGTTTAGGTTTGCTTATTTGTTTAGGGGACTTTTTGAGAGTGGATATATAAGACAAAACCACTGGATACTGCTGGAGCATATTGCTCTGTATGGTTAGAAACATTCCACTGTGTTTCAAGACATTTGTATAAGTTAACAAAACTTCTCAGCGACAGCTTTTTTCCTTAGGGAAAAAACCTTGTGTATTGATGAGAACTCCTGAACTGTAGAACTTGTTCATTCCTTTCTTTCTTTGTCTCTTTCTCACTTTCTATCCTCTTCCACCATTTCTCTCTTTCTTTCTATGTGCCTAAGGGGATAAAAAGGGACTGAGAACCCTTCTTATTGTGGAATGTTTCTTAACTGAAAAAAGTAAGAAAAGTATTCAAATTGAAAAGGCTCTACTCTATTTAACGACTATAAAATAAGAATTGAAATGCGGCTTTCCTACAAACTGCAGCACTCGGTTATTTGGCAACAATTGTATGTTGGTTGTTCAGTGCCATCAGAAGTTTCTGGTGCTGTTGCCTATGGATCCTGGCAGGACTGGGCCTGTGCAGATGTGGGCTATGGCTTTATTTGCAAAGATTGCCTGCCACTCTATGTGGAGAAGAGCATAATTTTTTTTAATTTGACACTATTTTGATAAAAAGGAAACATACTCTAAAACTACCTGTAGTCCTTAGGCCTCCCACCACATCTTCATTCATCAGAGAATTATTCCTACTAAAATAGAGAAAGGGGAAAAGCTTCTGAACTGTAGACAATCTTGTTTCATATGGTGTTAAACCATTTCAGAGCACTTTCATCCACTTGCAGCTATTTATAGTTCTTAGCCATTTTTTGAAGTTTAGTTCATGTCTTGATGGACTGGAAGAAGAGAGATGTTGAAGTAAGGAAAGGATTAGTTGCAATTTTTTTGGCCTGTCTGGTTTATGATTTTTCAGGTCCAGCCTTGTCTCTAAATACTTCTGTCATCACAGATTTCATGGGTATGATTGTGGGTGTATGAAGGTCAGGTTTGCATTCTGAGACCTTCTGAATTCTTTCTGCAGTTCTGAGTACCTGGAGTATGTTACAGGCCCTTTGTGTGTCCCTTTCCTTGAACGTCTGGGGAAGACTGGAATGGACCTTCTGAACCCGAGCCGTCACAAAAGGGATGCTGTTCTGCAAAAAGTACAGGAGTGCTTGGTGGGTATGGCTGAGAGGGCCAGCAGAGGAGGAGACACCATGGAGGAGGAGAGAGTCACCACCTATATGAGTTCTTCACCCATCCATCTGTATTCTTTTAGGGGGGTTTATATACTGTTTCAATTTTATTGTTTGCTCCTTAAGGAAACCTTTTTATAGCTTAGCAATTTTCCTTGACTCCATGCATGTAACAAAGTGTTCTCATGAAATCTCATTGCTGGCAGGACAGCCTGGAGCGGACCAGTTTGCACGTGGAGCTGTTTCCCTGGCTCCAAGCAGTGCCAGTCCAAGCAGAGTTGTTGTGGCACAGGGAATTCCATGGGAGAGGTGGTGGTACCAGGAGGATTTTGTGACTTCTGCTGTCTGGAAGCTGCAGCACTCACCAGTTTTTAGGGGAAACTAGTTCTTTGATGTAGCTGTGGCTATTCCTCTCCTTACACACAGTACCAGTTGTATAATCCCCAGTGTTTTGGCAGCTGCTTGAGAAACCCTTCAGAGCTCAGTCTTCTAACAGCAAGAGCCTGGGGCCCCTCTGCTGCAAGGGGCCGGATGAGGGCTGTGCTGCCAAACAGAACTGCACCAGCTCTGCAGGTGCTGGGTGGTCACATTCTTTATGTGTGATTCAGCATGGAATAAAGAATACTGAAAGCTCTGAGAAGTGCTTATGAAATATCACCAGTTGGATTGGTAAAACAAAAATGTAAGGCAGTCTCAGCAGAAATTGTAGATTAAGTTGCCACTGCAAACTATTGTGTCTTTGTTCCTTACAGCTTAAATGAGTTGTGGTGCAGCTGAGTGGTACAGGGCAAGAGCCAAGGTTAGCTCTGCCAACAGGGCAAATGCTTCTTGTTTCAGAGCAGCTCCATTGCTGATGAATATGATGTTGACCTCCTTGGAAATCTAATCTGCCACTTACCTCCAGCCTTTCTACATGGCAGAATGTCCCTGAAGGCAATGGCAGCAGCCCTACATCAATTCAAACTTTGCCAACAGCTCAGCCATGAGCAGAAGACTGAAATTAAATACAAACTCCTTCAGTTATATGGGTAAGGTATTGGATACACCACCTTGATCATGCTGGTGGTTAGGCCATGCAAACACCAAGCATTTGCTTTGCCCAGATGAACTGCAGTGAAAGCAGCACAAAGCAGCTTCTGTCACTGCCCAAGCTCAGGGTCTTGTCCAATGACATTTCTGTTCTTGTGTGTAATGTGATAACTGTGGAACAAAATACAACCCCATGGGTACCCTGCATGACTTAAGTCCCAGAGGAAAAGGAGAGAAAGTGTAATGTTGGGGGGGGGGCAGGCAAATAGACTCACTGGCCTGGCAAGAGAGAGGGGTTACAAGCAGAGAATGGTGCAAAGAATGGGAAAATGGAAGTGAGATACTTTGTGTGCTGGTGTGAGAAGACAAGTGAAGAAGACTGCAAGCACCTGTGGCAATAGGAGAGAGTAGAGAAGAAGCAGAGGGATATAAATTTCGAGCCTCGAAGCAGCAGAATGGGTGGAGTGCTTGGTGCCACTAAGGACTCAGATTAGGAGGACGAATGGAACCTCCCTGGTATTGGTCATGCAAAGAACAAAGCTATTCTCTATCTGGCAAGAAGATACTGTTTCTCCCTTGCATTGTCCCTTGGAAGTATCTTGCATTTGAAAAGGGAGATTGGATGCACAGTTTCCAACCACCCCTTTGGTCCAAAGTCAGTCACTTGATCCACCTAATCATGCTAGATGCTGTTCAGCTTCCTGCTAGGCAGCATTTTTTTGTGATAGGATAGCTGTATTTTCCAACAGATTCCATCCCTGCATTGATCTTGATACAAACCAGTTTTATTGGATTGTGGTGCACTGTGCTAAATAAGGTTTTACGTTATTTTATAGCATTTCATTTTGAAGATATTTAAACATCCTCATAGTGGAGCAACAAAGCAAAAAAAGTTGTTTTGGGAACATGAGCCAGTAACATATTTGTTACTATTCTCTTCTGTGGGCTCTGTCAGGCTGAAAATAACTTATCTAAGTGGTTTATTAAGTCACCCACCAATTGGTTTGACTAACATTTGTCAGATTTGGATGATGTTTCTACTTCTCTTTTGATGACCATTTTGCAGACTACTACGGCAATATGAACTGAAAGAAAATGGTAAATTTTCTTTCAAAGAAAGAATTATTTCTCTTTGTTCAAACACTGTAATGCTAAGAACACTTGACTAGTGAGGGAGAGCTCCACCATCACCATGTTGGAAGGGTTTTTTCTGATTACGTTGTGAATTCCCCTAATGCCCTATGTCCAGAGAGATGAGAAAATTCAATCTGATGCTTATAATAATGAATCATCACATTGACAGAGAACTGTCTGTGTTTCCTGTATTATAAAGTATCATAAAAACACCAAAGATTTTGTATTATTTTTATGGTAACATTATTTATTAATATAAATTTTCAAAATATTTTTTCAGCTCCTCAAACAACTGGACAGCAGAAACAACATTAGATGCTGGACCATTTGTAGCTCTGCTGTCAAATGAGGAATTAAATGTCCTTGCTGAAAAGGTATGCTTTTATTAAAAATTTTAAATTTGTAACAGATGTTTTAGAACTTGTATTTGTGAATGTCATGATGCAGTCTAAATTAGGTAACCTGAATGCTGAACTAGGTAAATAATCCTTTTATCAACAAGCCCTCTGTTAATGTTTCAGATATTCTTGACTCCTTCAAAGAGATTTCTCTTTGAGAGTAATGTTACTATAAACAATTACTTGCATGTATACAATGACAACAGTACATTGTGGCATAGGAAAAAAAGAAGGGGCATTTATAGTGATGCAGACTCATTTTTAGTACTTTACACCTTGCGGTGCTCTTTACTCCATCCTCTTGCCTTGCAACCATAAAAGTTGTTTTTCTTATCCTGTTATAAATGGGATCATTCTGATCAAATTGGCATTTACTCATGTGGCCCTTTGCCCTGGGGCCAGTATAGCACAAGTAACAATATCTGATGGCCTCAGCATTGCAATTTGTAGTTTCCTTGCCCTCTTTAGTTCGTATAATCTTAATTTTTTTATGCACAGGAGTAAACTATACTGGAATGAGGGATTTGTTCTTCAGCAGAAATATGTGAACACAGCAGCTCTTCCACTGGAGATAATGGTTATAATTGACCAGATAGTATAGGACTCTTCAAAGGAAATGAAGGTGTCTAGCAGGGTTGAGGAGGGAGGTCAGAAAAGCCTAAAGAAGGCAAATAGGTCAAAATCATTTCTCATAATTTAATTGGGTCCCTATCCTCAATTCATATACTTATCTGGCAAATTTAAGACAAGTGAAATGAAGCCCAAATTAAAATGGAACTCATTGCTCCAGGAGGGGCTTGGGCACAGATGCCAATCAAGCAGTGCTCAGGTGTTGCCAGGAGCTGAGAAGGCATAGAGGAGGGAGAATTACTCAGAATTTGCTTTGTTCCAAATTTTTCCCCCTCAAATGTGTGCTAGTGACCTTTCAGTAGCAGCCAATTACTCTTTTCTGAAACATCTGCACAATGGGACAAGACTGAGCTGTTACTAACCCCTGCTTTGCTAAGGTCTGCACAAGTCTTTCTCCACAAATTGATTTGTTTTAAAAGGGAGAGAAACCTTATATATTCTTTATTTCTTTTTGAAGTTCCCAGATATCATTTTACAAACAGCAAAGACAATCGGACCCGTTTCTTCAGCTGAAGAGCTTCTATCAGCTGCGTTCAAGTCCGTCTCCAACGGCACTGGCAGCATCCACTTGTCTCTCAGCAGAGCTGGTCAGTATTGCTCCGGGGCCTCTGCAAAGTGCTGCCATTTGGGGCTGCCATAGTGCGATTCAAACAGGCTTTGTCTCACTGTGTCATCAAATGCATTCTGAGAAGCTGAACAATAAAAGTGAAGTATTGAGTAACTTACAGACTTTCAGCAAAAACAAGTGAGAGTCGTCCTTCTGCTGCTCATCAGAGTTGTACAGTGCACTAATTGCTGAAACACTTTCATTACAGGATTGCATAATTAAGCATTTCCTCGAAGCTTTCTGAGTGAACAAAAGAAAAAGATTAATGATTTTAATTAGAGGGGTTTGTTTATTTTTATTTTTTTTTTACTTTGTAATCTAATTGAAACCCCATGAATTAAAAACCTGTGAAGGTGACAAGTAACCGTTGTGCCAAAAGATTGCACATAGTTAATCCTTTGCCAGACATGAGCATATGGTGACTGATCTGTTCTTAAATCTGACAGTGGTGGCACTGGGTTTTCTCTGTCCAAATGGACAAAGTTTGTAATCATCTAAAAAGGTATTTTAATTAGCAACCAAACGAATCTGTTAGAATCTCTGGTGGCAAATGGATCATTTTCTTTATATAAGATAGATACTCTGGACTATATTCTATTGTTATAATAACAACTATTTTTTCTCTTATCATAAATTCACCCAGGCAGAATTTGTAAGCTGTGCTATCCTGTACCATGGAAAACAATCCTGCTGTGGCGGAAGGTTTTGAAAAGCACTAGTGGGAATTCACACTCAACCATATTCAAGAAGTTTGATATTTTCTGCCCTTGTCTTTGAAAATCTCCCACTTGGTTCTCTGCCTAGCAGAATAGAGGTTCAAGCAAGCCCTGGGCCACCGTTGAAATCCATCTGCTTCTATGGCAGAAGCTCTGAATGATGACTGTGTGTCTCTGGGAATGAAGTTGCCTCTTACAATGCTGTATTCATAGGCAGAGAGAGGTGGAGGGTGTTCTAAGAGTTGTGGTTTTTTTCATAGCCTAAACCAAAACATGACTTCAGTTGATCAGAGGAGTCATTACACAGTCACTGAGCTTTAAAAAAAGCAGGACTGAGCACGTGAAATATCAGGGTGTTAGTTCACCTGCAGGCATGAAATTCACTCTTCCTTCAACAAGTAAATCAGCAGGTCATAAGCCATATCTCTTTAGACATGGGCAGCAGGACCAAAGCTTCAGCAGCAGGTGTTTCAGTCTGCGTATGTCCTTATGTGTTCTTTTTTAAGCCTCTGGATCTACATGGATCCCAAAGACTTCTGTAATCAGCCCAGCTCATGTCCAGTGCAGTTGCAGAGCTCTCTCATCTGCATTGCAAGACCAGTGCAGACCTGCCAACGAAGCTGATGGTCTTTGTCAAAGGATAACTCAGCTCCAAGGCTGTGGAGGCTCCTCAGTCTTCACTTGGGGAGCACAAGCGCAGCTGGGGGGAATCTGGGAGATGAGAAGTTGAAGGATTGTTTCTGCTGCTCTAGGAAATGCTTCTGCAGCCCAAACATGCTATTGAACTTCTGTTACCAAACATAATCTCATCAGCTCCATACAACTCACACAGTGGTTTCAGTAAGGAATGAAGTTTACTGATTTGTAAATCTCTAAAAAATTGGGAATTATTGAATAACATTGATGCTTTTCGTGCCACCAATACCATTTTGCATTTCTCACAGACCAGTTGTGAGCTAATGCTAATAACAGTAGCAATTACCAGTTGCAGAGTTCTTGCATCTGTGTCTCTATCAAGATTAAAAACAAAGATTTTTAGGTGCTTAAGGCAAGATAGAGCATGAAAAGCAAAACTTGGGAACCGTGTGTCTGAGATGCTACCGGAGAGAAGTGGCAGTGCTGGAGAAAGAATTTAGGTTTCTCACCACAAGCACTGAGGTGTTACAATGTACATACATGTTTTTCATCAAACAAAATGTATAGCAAAAGGAAGAGCAAAGTTACATCAGGTCAAAAATCTAATTAGTATTTGTGTCTTTAATCGCATCTCTGTATCTGGTGTGTTAAAAATTATAAAATCAATCGTTTTTTTTCAAGGACACAGTCTCAGGTTTTCATGACTTCGGGAAGGGAGCTGCACTGTGTCTGGATGAGCAGTATTTACATGAGAAAAGCTGACCTTCTGCAGCAGGGGAAAGGGAAACAATGCAGCTTCATAAGAGGGAGGTAAAGGGAGAGCAGAAGATCAGCTGGTACAGTGGAAGCTGAACAGCATTTTCATTTGCTCAACAGATTCAATCTTTTCAGTGTTCTACCCACTACTGCAGCTTCCTTTGATGCAAATAAATCCCTCCTCTGCCTCCTTTCGAAGTACAAATCTACTTTG
Organism: Bombycilla garrulus; assembly: GCA_013400315.1. Classification (NCBI taxonomy): domain Eukaryota; kingdom Metazoa; phylum Chordata; class Aves; order Passeriformes; family Bombycillidae; genus Bombycilla; species Bombycilla garrulus. The sequence goes on from VXBU01007889.1 coordinate 216,009, forward strand.
TACATCCTCGCTTTAATTTATTTATCTGGGGGAGCTTAGCCGAGACACAGCATCTGTGAAATTCATGCTATTTGCTGGTAATGACTGTATCCAAAGACATGTAGGGATTATTTGGTTTAGATAATTATTTAATAAGGTTTTCCTAAATTAGTCACAGGAGAAGGAGCAGTAAACAACCAAATTAGGATTCTTATTTCTGCTTTCCATCAACATTAGAGGTAGATGATGCCAACAAACACTAGGATTTGTTAAAACACACAGTGGAAACTGTCTGGTTTGATAAATCATAGTCCTGGAACCTGACTGTAAATAAGACTTTTAAAGGCAGTTTGTCTGTCCAAACAGTGCTGTGGTAAGTGAACAGCCCTCTCTAGATCCTGACATTTTAACAACAGGCTTGACATAACGAACAAGCACCGTGCTTCTCTGAGGCATCCAGCTTCTGTCTTCACCTTGTTTAAATGTCAGGCAGGTCTTACAAGACCTGATATATCTCTATCAGGCATTTCAGAGTGCAAGGACCTCTCATGCCTGTTACATTTCCATTGAGTTGGATTTGCTGTTTAAATGTGATGTTTATTCAGCTGAAGCTCTTTTGGGTGAACTTCTACCAAGGTCATCCCAAACATTTGCATTTCACTCCTGTTGAACCAAGACTCCCAGCAAATGGTGGCTTTACCTCAGAGCAAGTCCTTGCCTGGGTTTTGATACTTTTAGAGAATTAGACTTGAAAGAAACTTGCAAGATACTGGTAGTTCCTATTGCACACATCTATGTTTTAGTTTTATTGTGGCATCCTGCATTGTAACTGTTCTGAAATGTATGTCTTCTCTTGTCCAGCATGCACTGCCTTTGGAGTACAAAGATTATAACCAATGTCTTGCAAATTAGGAAAATTCTAGTTTTATATGCAGAACATTAATAATATAAATATTTTTAAATTCCTCAATAAATTCTTCAAAATAATAAATCAATATCACATCAACAGCAGTTAATTTTCATCATCTGTTGCTCTCTTTAAATATTAATATTGCTTTATTTTGTCACCTCTTTGATAAAAACTCTTTTTATTTGACATTTTTCAGCTTGCCTGGGAACCAGAGCTCCTTCTTCAAATGAAATAATTAAATTAGGAGAAGCAAATGTCTTTTGGTCAGTTCAGGAACTGAAATGCATGAACCTAGGGACTTTTGAAAAAAATGTGGAACTTCTTGGGGCTGTCTCAGGTTTTAACAGCTCCCAGCTGACTGCCTTGAAGGAAAAAGCCAAGCAGGTAACTGTCCTGTCTGTGAAGGAAAATTAAATCTGTAATTTGATTTGGTGTTATTGAACTATGCAGTTTGAAAATAACTGTGCTATGTCAATGTCACCACTGCCACAAGAATATCTATGGTTTCTTGGAAAAATAATGTGAGGTGTGATAGAAGACTATTGCCCTTGCTTTAGAGTCAACAAGCAAGTAGTTCTGAGCTATTGGCAGCTGGAAACATGAAGTATTTTTACTTTTGAATTGCTTTTCTGCTTGCTTCTCACTTCCCTTTCATAAATGAAAAATCAGCAAGCAGTACTAGAGGCTGTTGATTGCCCTGCTGAGAATTAAGCTTGGCATGTTAAACTGTGTACACGGATGCTAAATATAGCTTACAGTGGGGTAAACCCAAACTGACTGAAAGTCAGTTATTGGCTGAACAAAGCTCCTTCTTCCACCTTCTTCTCACAGGCAGGGACAGACTCATCAGTGGGAAATTTTAGGGAGGAAAAAACCCATCTACATTTTGCCTTTACCAGGAGCACAGTGGGACAGAGGAGTGTGCTGGGAGCAGGTCAGCACTCGGGCTGGGGCTGAGGCATCAGCAGAGCTCTGAGCAGCCCTGCCTGAGCTAGTGTGGGCTGGCACAGAGGTCAGACTTTGTTCCATCCCTGTTGTGTCCATTGCACTTCTCCCCTGGGAGTGACCTCCTCTTGCTGCTTTGTGGTTGCCTGCACTGCAAGGAAACAGTAAAATCCCCAAACATACTTTTAGTTCAGCAAGGAAAAGCCTTGGGGTGCAGTAAGACAAATTGTTTTGGTTGCAGAAAACTCAGAGATGAAGAGGCTACTGGCCCCAGCCTGGGTTCAGCTTCCTGTCTGCAGCATCTGCTGGAGGTTTTCTGTTCTCTGCTTCCATCTCTGCATGGCAACTCTGTAATCCCCTTCTGTCAAAATGATCCAACATGTAAAAGTCCTTTTTAGGTTCCATCAGATCATTCTGACAGAATGAGGTTGGGAAGCATCTACAAGTTGCGGTTGGCTGCAAGTAGTACAGAGTGCAAGAGGCTTGGAGACCCGAGGGCTGTGCCCTCTGGAGGAAAGCAGGAGCAGGGGACAACGTGGGCCTGCGCAGCATCTCCTGAAGCCAGCAGCTGCAGCCAGTAGTGGAGCTGACCATGGATTTTGGGTAAATAAGGCCAACTGTGCAATTTTTAGCAGTGAAGCTCAGCTTTTAAAACAGTGGAAATGCAGGTGCTTGAAGAGAAGTGGCACTGCCCAGATTTCTGGAAGCAGATGGTGACTCTCTGCACTTGTATCTCTGCTGCCTTGTTGCAAGAGGACAACTGCAGCAAATGTATTCTTCCCATGTCAGCTTCCCTCTGTCAGCATGGACATGGGTGGGCAGGAAAAGGGGAAAAATGTAATCCTAGAAGAAAAGAGAAACAGTGCTCCCTTGACATAGAGGAAACTACTATTCTTTACAGCAGTACAACATATTGGTGTACTTACAGAGTGATATCTGTTGTCTGGAAATCAACAGCAAGGTTGATACACTCACATTCCTGGCTATGTTCAAAGACACGCAGATCTGTAGTGCACTGAATGGCAGTATATTCTGACTGTGAATGTTTGTACAGATTTCTGCTAGACAAAGACAGACTTCCTATATATTAATTTCAAAATGCAGTGTGGTGTTACACTGAGCATAAAGTGTGAGAAATGAGACAGGACAGACAAAGCTCTTTGAAATTATGTGCATAGATGCTGTTATGTTATTAGCATCTTTGATTAAATATTTTATTAAGCCGGAGCTACTCATTGTTCCAAACTAATTCAAAAAGTGTAGTTATCAGATTGTGTCTTAATGAAAGTAAGAAGCTCAGCTCCCTTGTAAGTGGAAGGACTCCCAGCTCTGGAGCAGTGACAGCTGTATGGATCTGCAGTCTCTAGGTGAATGAGGACAAAGGAGTGTTTCAGTTTTATGTGTTGTGTTATTTATATCATTCTGCCTGAGATTTCACCCAGCACTGTCAGATAATACTATTTATGAAGTACGTCAGATTCTGTAGTTTATGGCCTAGATCAGGAAAGAGACATTTGGCATTTTTGCCTGCATGTGTTTCATGTATCTCTTAAGATAGAGAATTAAAAGCTTTAGAATTGGGCTAATGTTTTTTACTATCTATTTTCTTTGGAAAAGATTGAAGTTTCCCAGACTTAGACCCTTTATGACATTGTAAAACCGACATGAAAGATCTGGTGGAAACACAGTTGGGAGTGCAAGTCCAGCAGTGCAACTCTTAAACAAATCCTTAACCTGTGGGTCATAGTTGGGAAAAGCACCCTGGCAGCTCTGGGGCTGCTCTGTGCTGGATGTGCATGTTGGTATGAACCGCAGAGAGCTGCAGCTCTGTGTAAGGAGAATTTCATTTCAGAGATCCAGATTCCTGAGCTCTGCTTTTATATTTTCTAGAGATTGTTCAGCTCCATGACTATCTGATGGTGCAAACACTATTTAGTAGGCAGCTGCAGAGATGCTCTTCAGCAAGTCCCCACTAGCTATGTCCTTTCTAACTTTTCAAATAAAACTTAAATTGTAGCTATCCCAAAAATGGAGTAAATATTTTTCTGCCTCAGATGGTAGCCCAGCCCTGGACTTTCAGTTTTATTTTTCTAGGTGGAGTTAGCAGCACAATGTTATACTGGAAACCTGTCATATATTCACTGACACAAAGCAGAGTTGCTGAAGTACATGAGAGCTTTAAAGTGAGCTTTTTTTTTTTTTTTTTAATGTGTGCCTGTCTTGTTCAAGCCACTTCCTCAGCCAAAACCCGATGTCTTTTTCTGTAAAGGCAATTGGCCACACCCAGGGAGACACTGACCAATGTCTACAGTCTTCTACCGTTGTCAATTACATTTAATTGACAGTTCTGGCTTCTGAAAATTCAGCTCTTGATGGACTTTTATTATTCTTTACTCAGGCAGAACTTTTCCTGATACCAGAATTTCAGGCTGCTTGATGACAGCTTTTCAATCACTTTATCACAAATAAAGTTAAAAGCAGGGGAAGTTGTCAGTTTAAGTACATTGGTATTGGTTTAGAAAAGCTCCTGTTTGCTTCTTTGTTTTTTTTTTTTACAAAGCTTTACCAATTTAACTGTATCTTTACAAACAATTTAAAATTGTTTTTTATTTTATTGTATGAACACAATCTAGAAATCAGAACTTCAGGAACTGGTTCTTTGTCTGTATTACTGTATTCTCTACTTTGTTTTTCCTTGTCAGCGACTGAGCCAGGGTGACTGGTCACAAAAGCAGTCAGTCCCCTGGAGCGATTGCAGCTGGGTAGAAGCCTGGGTAGTGCAGGTGCTGCTTTCATGGCAGTATAACAGTGTGGATGTAGGCACAGATTCCCATTTTTATTGTTAGTGGTTTTGCTCATACAGCCTCACTTCCAGCAGTTCCTGTTCTGACTCATCAACAAGTCCAAGTTGTAAAACTAGGAGTGTTTTTAGATGAAGTAATCATTGTTGGTGCAGAACCTTAAAAACCTTCACAATACCTAAGCTCTGCCTGTTGTGTGGAAAGAGGCATATTCAGGTTTTAGAACTTTTAAACGGAGGGGTTTTTGAATGGTGAATATAGAGGAAGAGTCATAATGATCTAACAGATATTAATGACTCTTGTCTAAAGGTTTGGGGGTTGCTGCCAGACTGGAGGAGTTACCAAATCATCTCCCTGGGCCGCATTGCTCTGGCACTCACTGAACAGGAAATCATAGAGCTGGACCTGCACTCCATCGACACCGTTTCTGTTCTCAGCCAGCAAACAGAGTGGACTCTTACCCAGGTGAGTGAGTGAGTGAGTGAGTGAGTGAGTGAGTGAGTGAGTTTCTGCATGTACTCCTGCTGAAAGGCTCTGGATTCTCACCCTTTGGGACTGCCAAGAAAACAGATCCAGAGAGCCAGGCTACTCCCTGCTGCCTTTCTGCAGCTGTGATCCCAGTGCAAGTGGCCAGGTAAATCAGGTGTCTGCCTGGCTGGGGCTTCCCTGGGGAGGTGGCCAAGACAGCATCAGTCACTGATAATTGGGGAGGGGATGAGCGTGTTCTTTAGCACTTGCCCACTAAGCAGTGGAAAGAGGCCAGCAGCTCCTCTCACACTGTCCCTGGAACAGACACTGCTGCTAGGAGTACTAGTCCTTCCTAACTAAGGACAATCACAGAATAGGTAATGTGCCCCAACCCCAGCACCCATTGCCCTAGAAGCCTTTTAGCGGCAAATACACTGCTCTCATGTTCCTTTCCTTGAATAACTTCTAGTTATGTCAATGGGACTTTCATAATAAGAGTTAAGAACTTTTATTTATATATGCAATCAGCAGCATATTTCTGATTTTGTGGCCCCTACCATCAGGGCTCTGTGGCTGCACAGATGCTGGCATGGTGGCAGCTCTGGCAGAATATCACAGGTCTGTTGAATAGATTCATGTTCTAGATTCAAGAGCACCATAAGAAGTAAGCACTTGGGAGAATTTTATACAAGTTTGCTTTTGAGGTTTCCTGCTGTCAGTAACAGTAGTTAGTTAAAAGAGATTCATCCTGCTGAACTTCAGTTGTCTAAAACTTAGGCAGCTTGTTAAGTTAGTTATTTGAAGCTCAGCATTGTGGATAAATTAGGAAATTTTGGAAGATGCTTTTTTCTTTCCCTGGCTTTGGAGGATGCCTTGGTGACATGCTTGAGATGGATTCAGTTTTTAAAGGGTTCGTTTAAAATGAGCACCATCCTAAATTACCTTGGCTTGCAAAGGCACTTAGGTACCAATATCCCATTCATACCTGAAAATTCAGGTTACCACTCATATATGGCACTTAAATAAGACAAGTCATCCTGAGTATTAAAAATAATAAAAATTACATATTGATCCCCTTAGTTATTTTATGTTTTCTTGTAGCAATTTAACTGATTCTGTGAGGCAATCCAGCACCATTTCTTCTGGTGAAGGCTTTCCTTGTGACCTGGCAGAAGAAGTACAGAGTGTTTTCACACCACTTGCATTTAGCAAGTGGTTGGGTAACAGTGCCCTGTTTTAGTGTCACATGTAGGTGGTGACAGTGCTCCTCCTGAAGGCCATGGCCATATATTGGGGAGGCTCAGGATATATATTTATGCTCCATAGCTGCTGGTAAGATTTTAAGCAGCTAGTAACAAACTCTTCAATTATATTTACCCTGTTCATGCATACTATATTATGCTTTTGTAGGCAAGAGCTATTTTGCAAGGTTTTCTAGACGACTCTGGCCAGACCATCAGCACACTAAAAAGTTTTGATTTAGTTGGATTAGGAGCTGTTCTCTGTGCTTTGAACTCCACAGAAATCACATCTATAAGGACTGCTGAATTCAGGTACTGCATTTTATATCTAATGAAATATTTATTAGTAACTCTATTGATAAAATTTATTGTGCTATTTTTGTTCCATCAAGATTTTCAGAGCCTAAAGGGCACCTTTTTACATTTTAAATGCTTTTAGAAAAGCAGAAGGCATGCAGCAGTTGTTTAAAAGCCTTCTTTTATAGTTTTCCTCTGCCATTTATATCCCACCATTTAAGTATTGCATCAAGAAATCCAGGTTTTTGCTCAAAACCTGAAATGTTTGTATGCAATTTGTGTACATATATTTTAAATTGAAAATGGATTTTACAGTCTATACAGTCTACTTACAGCAGGCCAAGTGTATTCTAGGCCTATTTAGTACTGCATGTAATTGCAGCTTGTAATGATGACCTTGTTGCCTTTTGCAGTGCTGCAATTGCAAGAATTGGCCTGTTGTTTTGTAGCACCCCTGTTCTGAGGCAGTTTAAGAAGATGACAGAATCCGTGTTTGGGGCTGCTACCAGCTGGAATGGCTCTGTTTTACAGGAAATTGGTACTATAGCAGGTAACAAAACTACAGCTCCAGATGGTGATGGTTGTGAAGCATTGCTATTAAGAGAAGGGTTCACCTGGCTGGGGGTTTTGCTAGACTGGCAAAAGACATTTCTTCCAGAGGGGAGTCACCTGCAGGGACAGACATCCAGCAATTTGAGAAGCATTAAAGAAAAGTCATGGTATTCTCTGTAAGGTTCTGTAAATCTGGTCACACCTTAGAAAGCACAGCCTGAAGTTACGTGGGTCCTGGAAACTAACTTGGATAAGTTGGAAAAGGTAAATCAAAGAAAGCAAAACCAATCAGGATTCCAGACCCAGCCACTCTTTGTGAACCAGGTGTACTTGGAGGAGCTGTGCTCTGGCTGCTCAAGCACCCTGCCTGGAAAGAATGGGCTGCCCAGGGAAGGGCACAAGGGCAGGGCTGGCCTGGAGTGATGCTACTCCAGACTGCTTCTGCCACCTCACAGACCTCCTGAGCCAGAGGTTATTCCCAGTTTTGTTCCTGGATTTGTTTCCCTGTTATCTTTTAACTGCACATTGAACTCATAATTTTTAGCATCCGCAATGCCCGTGGCAATGATTCCCCACCATAGTCACCTGAGTAGTGAAGAAATTACTCCCATTGCATGATTATGCTCCCTAACCATGGAACAGAAGAGACTGTGAATGAGCATTCCCTAATAACATTGCTTATGATTTTATAGGTTTTTATAATCCTCTCTTCCAAGATAAAGTAATTCAGGTAGAGTACATTTCATGTCAGTGGCTGTGGTCACATGATTTGTAATGCTGAAATATAATGAAAGAAGCAAAACATAGAAAAAACCAGCATCTTTCTATATAGCACCCTGGAATAAACAATTTATTATATATATATTTATAAATGCTTAAAGTTTATATTGCCTTAAAAATAAATTTAATGAAAATAACATTAACCGAGTTTTGTTTCTACTATGTGGGTTTTTTTTAGGTGGTTTGAATGAGGATGAATTAAAAGCTTTTGATAAAAGCTTGATGCCATATTTCCAGCCATCAGCAATAAAACATATACCTCCTGAAATTTTCCAAGTAAGAGCTTGATTACTGAAGAAGTTACTAAAATTTTGTTGTTTTTACTCTAGTATAAATAAACTGCAGCACTGATTTATAGGTTTTGGGTTTTGGCAAAAAATGTTCTATGGTCTGTTAAGTGAGACATTTTCAAGGATCTGGAACATTAACTTTGAGCCGTATCATTTGTGTTTATGATGCCCATGAAATATGTTAGAAAAGCTTTCTTCATCCTTCAGAATGCATCCCAAAGAAAAAGCAAGTGTCACAAAACAGGGAATGGACACTCTATTTTCCAGTATTTTATTCAGATCTGAATTTTTGTGTCTTTTTATTAACATTTGCAAGGATGATGTAATAGCTACAGATTTCTATGCTTACTGTGCAAGAGCTGTTTCATTAACCTAAAATCTGGCACCATTCTCCTGAGTTAGCTCTGAAAAACAGATTGTACAGGCAGATACAGATCAGAAAGGAATTACATCTAATTACAGCAGTACTGAATGTGGACCAGAAATTAGAACAGGGATCCTGAGATCATTGCCCTTGACTTTCTTTGACTTAGTGACAAGATTAATGCTCTGCCTGAGCTGGTCTCTTTCAGATGCTCAGGCAAGCAATGTACTTACGGACAGATGAGCTAAACAGAGAGTTAACTGTGTCAGCTTCCATAAAAAAAAGAAAAACTTCTTGAGCACTAACTGTTTGTGCACAGTTTCACTGACAGTTCAGATAAGTCTAAAATGTCCTTACAGGAGCTATTTCTTTGCAAAACGGCTCTATATCATCTTGTAGATTTTCTATAAAAAACATTTTTGTTAGTTAAGAGTAGTAATGATATTGCAAAAAGTGATTAACAAAAAGCAGGGTACCTGTTTGGAAGAGTTTTGTGTATTTGAAAGATTCAAAGAAGATTTTGCTTTTACACTTTACTAAAATCAGGATTTTGGGTTTTTATGGCCTCAATTTGCAGCTGTATAAATTATTCAGATTTTGATTTATGAAAAATTTAATTGTATAATGGACTTCAAGTGAGTTAAGATGCTCAATTCAAAATGTCTGAACCTGTAGGCATTTCTATGAGTTTGCTCAGTTTAAACCAGCACACCATTTGGTAGACAATGAAAAATGGGCAAGGGTTTGCTCCATCATCTGACCTACTTGCAAGGGGAATTTTGTCTTTCCAAAGTAGAACCTGGATGCAGAATTGTTGCAAGAAAAAAAAGCTTGTTGTATAGGAGGGTTAAAGTGCTTGTGACTGCAGAATGTTAACTTGAACTAAAGCAGTCCAGCCTGCCCAATAACGCAGGCTTTACAAACTGGTTAATTGCTATTTGATATAATTATTGTAAGATTATGGTTGCCATGTTTAGTTTTTAAATTTAATAATAACTAACTGGGAAGATTTTCAATCTAAAAGAGAAAATTGAATAATAAGATTAAAGCATGGGGTCTTTGCTTCTTATTGCTCTACTTTAAACTTTAATCAAAGATCAAATGTAAGTTCAAGTCAGGTTGCTTGGGAGCAGATATAAGAGGAAATAAATGAAAACACAAGAGGTTGCACAACATCAGTCTTTCAACAAATCAGAAAATAAATGGCTGGAAAATTAAACTCCAACAACATATCGATGAAGTGTACAATCTAGTGCTGGCATAGGAAACTTCTCAAGCTGTCAGCTCCCAGCATCAAAGAGAAAGGTGACAGATAGATGAGTGGTCAGGGAAGTAAATTAATACAGAGGATTCTTTTCAGCTCTATTGAGCTCTTGTATAGCAACACAATATTGAAGGCTACTGTCCTTCATTCCAAATGCAAGGCAGTGCTGACTTCTGATTCCTTACCTGCCATCTATAATTGACAGCCTAAACCAATTTTTCTGTCTTTTGTTCACGCCAGGCATTGTCCCCAGAACAAATAGCAAGCCTGGGCCCCGAGAATGCCGCCATGGTTACGGGATCGCAGCGGGAGCACCTGGATGCACCCCAGCTCCAGAGCCTGGGGCTGGCACTGGATGGAGCCAGGACCAGCAGCCCCGGGACACAAAGCACTGCAGGATCTCCCCAGGAGGGGCAAACCCCGGCTCTGAGCAGTGAGTGGAGTTCTCCCTGCTCCTACCTGGGGGAAGGGCCCTCACCAGTGGGGTGTGGTGTCTCACAGCACACACCAGGGTCAGGCCTCTATTCTGAGGGTGGGTTACAGTGAATTTACCAATCGACTTCTACAGTCATGCCTCAAATCACGTGCCTGACCAAGAGAAACAGCCAGGAGGATGTTGGATTTACCCACAGCAAAAGGTAATGCAGGAAGACTGTCAGATGGCATTAGCAGCTGTCTAGTAGCATTACACTGTGCTAAGCACTAGCCTGTGTAAAAGGTAGTCTGAAACAGTGAGCTTTATCATCTCCTTCTCCCCATATTCTTTGCCTAAATTTAAGGCAGGGGTCAGTCTCCATCTCTGGACTTCAGGTCAGAACCTTTATGTGCAGTAGAATGCTGTGTGGAGAGCAGCAAGTGGGAAAGGAGGTAGTACTGGAGTGGATTAGCATCTTTATCCAGACTGTAGGACCATTGAATAGTTTTTCCGGCCATTCCCATCCTATTTGGAATTAAAGCCTGTTAGTACCTATATTTCAGTGGTTTAATCTTTTACTTCTTCATATTTCAGTTTATACTGGGCAAGTCACACTGGGAATGTCAGTGGATGTTTACAGTGAGAAAGTTTGCACATAGTCAAGACATGGTTGAGAACTTACTCTTATTAGACAGCAAATATTGTTGCTTCAAGTGACACCAGTGAGATGTAAGCTGTTGGAGGAGAAAGAGGGAAGCTGAAGTGCTGAAGTAGGAGTAAGGGCAACTAAATTGCTATGATGCTCTTGCTGGAATTAGAGCAGACCTTCCCAGAAGCACCTGGAAAGTGCTCTTACCCCAGCTCTCTCTCATGTATGTCCTCTTTCTCCTGGAGGTCTGCCAAAGGGAGGAGTTTTCTGAGTAAAGATCACCTGAGTTCTTGAGCTTCTTGTCCATTGTTCCAGTCTCCCTATGAAATGCTTCTCTTTGGAGCTGTGTATGTTAAACTGGGACTTGAGAGCTGAATGTAACTAGGATTCAACTGTTGCAATTTGCTGCACCTCTTCGGGGTGGTGTAGATAAGACTTGTAGGCCTGAGCTGTAGTGTGACACTAAGAAATAAAACCTTGTGCTTTCCAGGTGCTCCTTGTTTGAGCGGCTTTGGCATCTGGCTGTGTGCTGTGTTTACACTGCACCTGCGTTTCTGAACCCTCAAGGGTTGAGCTTGAGGTAAGTTCTATTTTCAGTTAGAGGTAACTTTATAACAGAAGCACAGATCACCTGTAATAGAGAAGGACTGTGGGACCCTCTTCCTGCTTTGAATACAAAGATAACAATTCTTGAATTATTTTTCTGTGTTACAAAGGTGTCTTGTATCTTGGTTAGACTATCTCTGAATCTAATCAAGGGGAAAACACTTTATCTTATCTTTATTGTAAAGCCAAACATAACAAAGGTGTATTTAAAACTCCATGTAACACCAGTCAATTACTGCATTGTTATTTGGAACATGTTCTTGGTTTTACTCTGTGTTTTGCCCATTCCAAACTATTTATAAGATTTTATTCCACAAACACTTCTATTCAGTAGAGTATTGACATTAACTTTCATTGGCTTTTAACATTTTGACAGGCTAATATTTAAGAAGAGCACTGGTGGGCTTGAAGTTTAGATTCCAATTAGTCAAACTAAATGCTTAATTATTCTACTTAGTCTTTAAGATTGCAAAGCAAGGCATGTCAAAAGACTTAATTTTTTTTTTGCTTTGATTTTCAGTGTCCTGGAGCTTACAACAGAGATGCTAGAGATAAAAGAGTGTCAGCTCAGCATGAACAGTAGAATCAAGAGGCTCTGAGATTTCTGAGTGCAGAGTGGTTAAATTCTTACAAGCAAGATCCTTGTCTGCCATCATTATGGGAACTATCTCCTTTCCATAGCTTTACCATTAACAAGTAACACAGTATCCCTGCAAATACTTCGAGTTTAAAAACTGGAAATGGCTTATCTGTCTCATGAGAAAATAAATGAAATATAGGATTGTGTGTTAGGTAGGAATTTGAATTATAGTGAGGACAGATAGCAGGGAAGTGTTATTTGGACATGATGTCTGGTACCCAGTGCTTTTTACATGGGCTAATTTGGTCACTCTGTTGTGTCCTTTTGTTGGGTTTTCTTTTACTTCAGGTAAACATTCCCTGGAGAGGGGCTATCCTTCTGTGTGGTGTAGTAAAAACTGCACTAAAAGTTACTGCTGTTGCAATAAAATAGCTTCATTTCGGGGCTGTTGGTTTAAATCCTGCTCAGACAAGAAGTGATAGCAGGCTCTTAGAATTTAAACACCTCCACAAAATGTAGTTTCCCCATGGCTGTTTGTGTTCAATACAGAACTGCTGACGCTGAAGGCATTGGCAATACTATGAGTATTTCATGTGACAGAATGCACTATGGAAACCTGCTTGTGTTCATCAAGAGACAGTCCTTTCACTCCAGGTGGGGTTGAAGTGTACACCTGGGAATATAAGGGGAAACTGTTCACTGGGCCTATACATTACTAGGACTGTCAGTTCAGTACTTTCCACAAGACCTAGAATGAGGAATTTCTCATAATTATAAACCATAGATAATTTCCTGTGTTTTATCAGCATATGTCTTAAGTATCTAATATTAGCTTCTAATGCCATACCTCAATATTTTAAACAATGGGGGAAAAAAGATATATTAAAAATCTTCTGCAGGTGAACATAAATTTTGATGTTGTTCAACATGATTTTAGGCCACGAACACATGGCACAGTTTTTCATTTTGCCATTGCAAAAGTCTTATTTTTCTTGACTAAAAAAGGCAATGCATGGACTGAAAAGTTCAGCTTTTTCGTTCAGGGCTGTACCATATTAAATTCCCTTCAAAATGTAATTTTTATTTCTTTATGGCAAACATTACATCTGGCTTCTCAGTCCTGAAAGTAGAATTGAAATTTTTCTCTGGTGGAGAAGCAATAGGAGTGGGAGGGAGGGAGGGCTGGAGGGAGGAGCCCAGCTGCTGCTGGGGCAAGATGAATATGAGCTCTTGCTGCAGTTGGGAGTAACAGTTCCCATCACAGTCCTATATATTCTGCAATTCCTGCAGCAGCAGGAGATAATTTGATTCTCAGGGCTTTGTTATTAGCAAAGTAGGCAGTGCGAGCTGCTTCTCACCCCCCTCTGTTCCCTATTCCCCCTTCAGCAATCTGCTGCTCTGGGAACTGCCTTTGCCTATAGCTAACCCTGGCAAAGTGTGACATGATGTTATAGATAATAATACATGCTTTAGTTCTGCATTTTATAAGCAAAGAATTATGATTGCTGCAAAGTGCCTGGTGCTTTTTTCACTAATCCTCATGTTAAAATTCCAGCTTCTCCAGCTGTGTTTCCTTTTCTGCATGTGAACAGGAGATTGCGACATATGTTTAAATAGAAAGAAGTTTGCTTTATTAATCCCAGCAAATACATGCAAATGTCCACTAAAATCAAGAAATGCTTCAGTGGATCAAATGCATTATGAAGATTCATGTGTGTTTTCACATTAGAAAGTTCTGCCTCACTCAGATGTGAAAGTACTAAAAGGTTTTTTTGATTTTTAGAAATTGCCTGACTTGAATTTTGTGTGCACTTCTGAAGATTCAGGAGAGCGTTTTCATGTCAAGACAGTCAGCATTTCCAGTTCAGCTGCTTAGGTCACATATGTGACTTAACTCTACCAAGCCCTTCAAAAATCTGTATGAGTTGAAAGTGATCTTCTTCTGTCAATATACCTGGGAGTGATTCCGTTTGCAATTGCGTGAGTCAGAGTTTAGCTTTTAATTGGAACAGGAGTGAGCTCTTTGTTTTGTGCCATCTGTGCTGTAATTTCTTTCAAGCACAGCTGAACTGCTTAATTATTTATATATTTTATTAAGTTAATAATTACGTTAAGAACTTTGGCATTGCGTTTATGTTTGGTCAAGGGCTTATCTATTTCTTACAAGAGCAGTGTAGGAGGGGTAAATGTGGAGCACTGACTTAACATTGTACTGATTTCACAGTGAGACTGCAAATCCTGTTTGGTTCATGAGATGGTGTGAGCATTTTGGATGGCAAGTATTGTAGAAAAGCAATTTTACTCCTGCCAATGTACCTCTTGTAAAGGTCATTGATGGAAAAGTCCATTCTACAAAATCTGGGATTAGTGAGACACCTCCCTCAAAACTGTTGAAACTGAATTTCTGTGGGAATAATAGATGGAAAGGAGAGAAAAGCATGGAGAGCACAACTATGCATGGTATGTAATCTGTGTGTATGACCTGCCATCCATTCCGAATCCTGCACACTGCCACTGCCAGAGGAAACTGAAACATGTACGCTTCTGTGAAACAAACCACAGAACCCCTCAGTGCAGGCATCTGTCCCCTCTGCAGATGAGCATCACATACAGCATGCACATGATCACTTTCACTGGAATGCATTCATGGGAAAAATGTCTCACAGACCCTTTCTTTTTGCATGATCAGGATTTTGGGGAAGAATATACTACAGAGAAATCTGGTATAAAGATTTGATTCTTAAACAAATGTTGCTGTTTGTAGATGTGGGTAACATTTGTTTAAACCAAGCTTAATTTCTCCATTCTTCTTAGTTCTTTTAGATCTTTGAGAAAGAAAAAAATATCAGATTTGTGCATAAATATAGACCATGATAATAATTTTATCTGCTTATTGTGAGAACTGCAGCTCTCCTCTCCACTTGTGACTCCTGCAATGGCTGCTGGGAAGTGCCATACATCCTGTGGGATGTACATCCAACCATTCAGCTGCTGACAGTCACAACTCTGGTGTAGGCCTGGCTCTTCTGAGTGCTCTGAGCCCTGTGACAGGTCCAGCAATATGTGAGAGGAGGCATTTCATTTCATTTCATTTCATTTCATTTCATTTCATTTCATTTCATTTCATTTCATTTCATTATTTCATTCCTGTTGTTGAATGTAGGATCCTTCCGGAGTTAACAGATGGGAAGAAATACTTTTGTTGGCTTATTATTTCAGTGCCTGATACCTTTATGTTCAGAATTGTGTTTAGAAAAGAGAAAAGAGCTGCTGGTTCTGGATTAGCATGAGAGAAAATATCCCTATGACCTGAGGTAAATGCCACATCTGTGGTATCTCTAAATCCCTGAAAGGAAGAAAACAACTACCCATCCACAGAGTCTGAAAAGTGTCCCTGTTAAAGCTGGCATTATGGCTGCTGTCAGGTTTTGTACAGTGCATGGAATGTTTGACTCCCAGTGATCTCAATCTGTCACATCAGAGCTAACCAACTCCTCAGTGTGAGGCTCTAAAAATGCTGTTAAAAAAAAAAAAAAAAAAAGGCATCTTTCCTTAATTTTAAGAAGCCCTTTATGCCTCTGTATAATCTGCTCAAATATTCCAGAAGCAATTACGTACTGCATTATGGCAGATTTAGTTTATCACTTCACTGCTGCTCCTAGGGATAATCATCCCCTCATTTACTTCCCAGTAACACAAATTGCAGCCCCATCATATTAGGCTGGGACCTTGTCAGAGTCCCACTGGCTGCCCCCTGGGAGCAGATGTGAGACATTGCTCAGAGTGTGCCAGCCAAACACCTGGGGCTAAGGGAGAGGCCTGTCTCACTCAAATGATACTCAGAAAGAAGCAAGGAATCAGCAGTCACCTGGAGTGTGTCACTCGAGCAGGTAACTGGCCATAGTGCACTGTTGCTATTTTGGCTCATGCTGTGGTTATAGACACCACACACTGCTTTCCAGTGGAACACTGCCAATTTCCCCATTGCAGTCAAGGAACAGCCATCAATCTGCAGTGCCTTGTTCCCCTGTCATAGACTGTTGTCCTTAGAAGTAAAAATCAAATTTCAAATAATCTCTTCCTCTTCTTTTTTTTCTTCTTTCCTCTAAAAAGGTTGATACTCCAGCGTGGTACCTGGGGTATCAAGCAATGAGGTCACTTTATTTCAGTGAAAATATTTATATGTTTTTTATGTTTGTGGGGGTTTTTTGCTGTGTGTGTTTTGGGGTTTTTTTGTTGCTTTTTGTTGTTGGTTTTTTGGTTTTTTTTTAAGCAAGATCTGTGGGCATGGGATAATGAGAGTTAAGAACCTTATAGTCCCGATTAGTAAAATATTCTCATCTGTGCCATATGATGTGAGGCAGCCTTGGGACTGTTTATTCCCAGTGCTGTTGGAGGGAGGCATCTGACTTTCCAGTAAGGCAGGAGGGAAACCGAATAGATATGACAGGTTTGCAAAGAGTAAACAAAAATTCCACTGTAAGTTAAATTTCTTTTATTGGTACCCCAGAACATTTGGAATTGCTCCTCAGAAAGAGTATTTTGTGTGTTGTTATACAGCATGCTGTTGGAAAGTGCAGATAAATAACAAACCTGTCAGAGAGCAAAACAGACCTGTGTGCTATCCAGGTACCCATAATTTCATATTTTAGTTAAGACTAACTTATCAGATCATCTTTCCATATCTATCTACTCATTCCTTAGACAGAGAAATCATGTGACTACCTCAGAGACCCCACTGGACTTTGCCTGGCATCAGGACATGTAGGAGTTTTGCACCATAGGATATTTTTATCAAAATTCATATCTGGTTCTTTATTTGTACCCAAAAATAGATAGCCACAAAATGTATTACATTTTTTCTGCAATGAGTAGAAATCAAGCAATGTCCATCTGTCTCTTCCTGCCCCTTTCTGTTCAGCGTCAGCCTGCATTTCCAATCCGGATTAATGAGAGGATTTTCTTGCCCTGATGATGCAGGAACACAGGCATGTTCAGAGCTCACAGTCCAAGTGACTGAACATTGAAGTACTAACTGGAGGAATTGTGATTGATGGATTTATTGCTTTACTGGCAACAGTATAACATTTATCTTCTAATGTTTTAACTGGTATAATTGGCCTTACAAATACTTAACAACATCTCACTTAATACCTGTAAGCTTCTTTTTGAGGGACAAAGAGGAGAGAATCCAAAAGTAAATTCCTGTAGGAGAAATATGAAAGCAGTGGAAAATGCTAATCTGTCACAGATACAGCCAGGAAATATTTTCTGGTACTGCTTTCCTCAATAATTCTTAATGATTGTATATGGAAGTGAACTCTATTGATTTATCAACAAATAGCCATTGCTATAGTTAAAATCACATTGGCTTGATGCACAAGCTGAAACTGCTCAAGGTCATCTTTAATTGGGGACTGACATGTTTCAACATTTAATCAGATGTCAGAAAACAACTTGGATCACAAAAAAGCTCTGAATAGTTACTGCATGAACTGAGAAGGGGATTGAGAGAATGGATGTCAGCTCTCTGCCTTTAATGAATCTATTATTCCAGATATGCATCTGTCATTGTTTTTATTATCTACTTTTATTTCAGTATTCACCCTTTCAGAAGTGTTGAAATCTGCCCTATTAAATGTACTAATTTCAATCAACCCTGTGTCAAACAGGCTGGTCCAGCCAGTGCTCAAAGACATGTCTGTGTTTTCGGACCTCACATTTGTGTGCAGTGATGGAAGTACCTCAGCACTGCTGATGTTGTAGCTCTGAGTTTGCACTTTCTCCCCTCCTGTTTCAGTTGGTACCATAGATTTGGGGAGTTCTGCCAAAGGCTGTCATCTTCAGTACAAAATCCTCAAGTACAATATTTGGGGTTTTAACATGTATTCTCAAGTAGGCAACTCACTGGTGATTACATCAAATATTATTTGATGCCAAAAATTGTCAACATCTGTTTAAAATAATTATTCTGTTAGAGTTCAGATCTATAAAACTTTTCAAATGCAACATACAACCTCTTCTCTTAGGAAGTGATAAGAGATACTTATCTCAAACCACCACACATATATACTTGTAAACACAGTGTTGTAAGAGGACAGGCTTTGATTCCTAATCTCTGAAAATAAGTAAATTCGTTATTGCCACACTGTGGGTACTTACTAAAAAAGATAATAGCAGATACTAGCCAGTTCTTTCTTCTTTTCAGGATTACGTAAACTCTTTAAAGATTTCAATGTTTGTGCTACATTTTAAACAGGAAAATAAATTGTAGTTAGGATCCTTTTCATAAATTTCAAACAATCCATAACCTTTGTGGGAACTTTTCAGTGTAACATTCAGTAACAGGAAAGTCCCTATGCTATTTCCTCCAACAGGGTGTGAAACAGAGTAAACCAAGAGATTTTAAAGAAATGAGCTACCCAGCAAAGTACCACTGTTCACCTGGAATAAACTGTTACCCATTTTCTACAACCACTGGAAATCCTATTCCTGGGCAGTTATTCCTATTTTTCTTTGCTATTATTTGGATTTTTGGTTTTTCTTCCAGACAACGTTGGAGAGTTATTAAGAGGAGACACCTCTTTTGAACTGCCCACTGAACTATGCTTGCCATGTCCTGTTTTAGGGATTCAGGACTCTGAACAGGCAGTGTACTTACTCTCAAGGCATGATTGATGAAGAAATAATTGCCTTTTTTTTCCCCTTTTTCTTGGAAGTTTACACAGAATCATGGAATTGTTAGTTTTGGAAGGGACCTCTGGAGATCACCCAGTTCAACCCTCCTGCCAAGGCAGAGTCACCTGCAGCGGTGGCACCGGAACGTGTCCAGGTGGGTTTGGAATGTCTCCAGGGAGGGAGAATCCCTGAGTACCCTGAAGAGCCTGTCCCAGTGTTCTGCTACCCTCAGCGTAAAAAAGTTCTTCCTCGTGTTGAGGTGAAACTAATTGTGTTTTAGTTTATGGCCATTGCTTCTTGTCCTGTCACTGGGCACCACAGAAGAGAGACTGGCACCATCCTGGCACAGGCTGCCCAGAGAAGCTGTGGCTGCTCCATCCCTGGAAGTGTTCCAGGCCAGGCTGGACAGGGCCCTCAGTAACCTGGTCTAGTGAGTGGCATCCCTGCCCACGGCACGGGGCAGAACAAGATGATCCCTAAGGACCCTTCCCACCCAAACCATTCTGTGACCCTCCTGGCACCCATTTTTGAGGTATTCATATGTATTGGTGAAATTCCCCCCTCAGTCTTCTCCAAACTAACAAGGCCCAGCGCTCGCAGTGTATCCTAAGAGGGACTCCGGACCCCTCATCCACCTCTATGACCTCCGCTGGACCCTTTCTAGTAGCTGATATACATTTTCACACTATTGGCCTACAAAACATCATAAAATATATACATAATATAATATATACTACAATCATCATCATTGAGCTGCCTCCCCTGGCCACTCCCCTGCGCTCGCCCGAGTCCGCGGCGGCCGGGGCGG
>VXBU01007889.1:235813-277286 GCA_013400315.1 Bombycilla garrulus
GGGGGGGGAAATGATCCCGCCTGTCTCACTGGCCCGGGAGGCGGCCCTGGTGAAGCGGGGAAAGGCGGGGAGGGGATTGACCCCGCTGGGACGCCGCTGGGATGCCCCTAGGGCGGGCGGGCTGGCAGAACTCGGCCCGGGCAAGTGAAAAAGGACGGTCGCTCCCGTCCGCGCAGGGGAGGGGGCTCTGCCCTCCTCCTGACCTCCCCGCGGTTCGGGCCCCTCCAAATGCACCTCTGGCCGAGCGGATGAGCAGCCGGGAGAGGGGCAAGGAGGAGGCGCATACCCGCTCCGGGGTGGGAGTGCGCCGGCGGGAGCTGCCATTCCCTGAACGGTGTTGTGGTTGCCATTATTTGTACTTTAATCCCTGGGCACCGCCGCTCCGGCTGTGTCCGGGAGGGTCGCTCCTTCCTTATGTAACTGCCCGGCGGCAGGCGAATGAATGGGGAGGCCGGTTTGGAGGAGGGGGGAGGAATTCGTCCCCCGCGGGGCGGGCAGCCGCCCTCCCTTCATGCCTCTGTCCCTCTATCCGTTCCCTCGCTTGCCTGGCCGCGCCCGGCCTCTGGGCCGCCGGTGTACGCGGCAGCCCGCGTTTGGTGCAGCGTCGGCCGTCGCTGACTCGCGGTTCGCAACCTCTGAAGTTTCCCCTGCTCTGCCCTTCCCTCCGCGGCGGCCTCCCGCTCCCCCTGTCCTTCACTTCTGTGCAGGAATGGAACTGTGTTTCGTGCCGCTGCTAGGGCAGGCGGAGGGTTCGCTGTCGGCCGGGCCAGCTTGCATTAGGAGCGGTGGGAGGGAGATTGCCGGCGGGAGCCGCGGGCCTTGTGACGTGGCAGCGGGAGCTGCGCCGGGTCCCTGCCGGGCGAGCCCCGCTCCGCCGCCCCCCGCTGCCGCTTCCCCCCCGTTCGGAACGGGCCTGCTCCGGCTCCCTGTGCCGTGCTTCGCTTTCCACCTTCGGCTGTACGCTGTGGTGGTTGGAGGGAATTGCAGGCAGTTCCCATAACTGCAGCATGGCTGATTTCTTTCAGAAAATTGGAGTTGTTGTCATTCAAAATGGGCATTTCTTTGCGGTGTGTGTTATGTGGATCGGATCAGCCGCCCTGCGAATACCGGTTTAGTTGTGCATGGGAGTTTGACTGTGAGCTTGACTTTGCCTTCTCTCCACTGAGCTTCTTTAGCGAGGGTGATTGTTCTTGAAATCAGTTTACTGTGTGTTGATGATACTGTTCAGATGTCCTGTTAGCACTGTTGAACAGATGTATCTATAAAGTTTTCAGTTAAAAGCATGAAGAGTTAGTTTAAGTTGTAACCTGAAATAACTGAGAATGGGGAAATGAAAGAGATTTACATTACAGGTTGGAGGAAGTACACGTTCTGTATGTTGTCATGTCAAATCACTGCCTAATCACTTGGTAGCACAAAAAAAAAAGTAAATGAATAGTTTTGCTTTTTAAAAAGTAAACAAGTAGCTTTGGTTTTAAACAGACTTAAAGCTGTTCTTAGCTTTATAAAAGAGGTCAAGCAAGTGACTCCATGGCCCACATGCAGTGGTAATGCAGAACTATTGTTCCTGAGGTCATGGAGCACAAAGGCACCTTCCTGATGAACTTGCCTGGCTCAGGCTCTAGTGCATCACAGGAATCCTGCCTGGGTCTGGCAGGAGAGGGCCTTGCCTCCTCCAACTCTTGTGTAGAGTTTTGTCCTGTGTTTGAGAAGTGCAGTTGAGATTACAAACAGCAGGAGGGTTAATGATCTAAAAACTGAATATCATTTACTGTCTGAAGAAAGAAAATGAGAAATTCTGTTGCAAGGCTGAAATTCAGATAGGGCTTGAGCCAAGAGTTTCTTAAATGACCTTTGGATGTGAGGTTATTTACACAGTATAGTACAATATCACATGGTCCCATCTTTCTGCTTAACAAATTGTCTGATGTTGCTTTACTTAAGCCAATTGTGATTGAGAATCTTTACTACCAGGGGTTTATTCATAAGAAAGCAGCCTCACTAATAATTGGTACAGCTTTCTTCAAGACAGAAAAGTAGACAGGCCTGTGTCACATAGGTGACACAGCTCTCCCCTTTCCTAAATTAGCCAGCATCCCTGGATACAGACACACATGCATGAGATTGTGTTTGTCAGGAGTTGTTGTTTCTTTGGTGTCTTCTAGTTATGCCTGAGTCCTCAGGAGTAAATCCAGATTCGTGTTGCTGCTGTGAGATTGGTGCTGAGGCCTAACAAGTTTGTCTAGAATGAGGAGAACGTGAATACCTCAAAGGAACATGAGCAAAGAATTTTATTTTTGGGGCTCTATTCTGTTCTTCCTAGTGGTTCGTTGTTGTCAGTTGAGGTTTCTATTGATGAAACCTTTGTAAATATACATTTGCATACGTTTGTAAAGTCATACATGACAAAAGCCTCTAAGTAGTTACCAGTTAATGTTGAGCAGCTATGAAGAGCCTCTTATTAGAAGACTTTCTGCCATTTCTTTACATTGTATGGTTATTAGAGCCATTATAAATGAAATAAAGTTACACCTTGTTATAGGTGACTAAGGAAATGCAGGCAAACCAGCTGCTACTTTACTGTGTACTTTCGTAGCAGTAGAGGCTTTGAAAATAAATAAGGGCTTCTAATTGCTGGCTGAGCTGCAGGCTGTGACCCATGAAGAGCTGGCAAACCACATGGTGCCGACTCCTCTCTTCTGGTTGCATCTGTGTGTGAGGCCTTTGTTCCAGGAGAACTCGGAGGCCTGTAAAAGCAGCTGGAAATGAGGGAGACAGCCTGTGCACCTCTGCTGCAACCTGCTGTTTTTTTTGAAGACCCATTTTCTTTCTTAAGAAGTGACTCCTCTGATTGAAGAAGATAGGTAAGGCTAGGCTCATCTGCACTTTGAAGCAGTCTGTGTTTTCTGTGTCTGAGAAACTTTTAATTTTTTTTTCTTACTTAGTGAATAGGTTGAAAAGAGAACAAGGGGAAAGCAAATCAAATCATGACTTCAGAATTTTAGAGCTGACAGGAAATGATTTTTTGCATGTCTGGTTATTTGAGTTTCCAAATTTAGAATTTGGAAAAATGTTTGCCACTCAAAATAACAGTTCAAAAATCATTAGGAAGAGCCATGGAGAATGTAGTAGGTAGCTCTACTATCGACATCGTGTCATAATTAGGAAATTTATGAGACTTGAGGAATCCTGTACTTTCAAGCGTTGTCCTGTTCCGACTGTATTTTCTTACCCATTTCAAGTCAAATTATGTTGTTTGCAGAGCAAATTACTGCCTGAAAATTGCTTTGCATTTTTTATGCCATTCATCAAGTGTTAAAGGTGACCTGCAGTTGCAGTGCTGTCAGATTGTATACTGTATACTCTAAAAAAGTAGTGAATGTGTAGTACTTTTGCTAGGTAATGTAGCTGTATCTCAATTTTATGTGTCTGCTGTGGACCAGATAATATGCTAAGATGAAGACTTCTGACAGTACTTTGCCATAGGCTGCTGCTAATTTGTCTGTATTTTCTCAAAAACTGCTGCTTTAGGTAACTTTGAAATTTTTTCTCTCTCTCTTTGAAGGAAAGTATTCTCTTTCTCAGTTGGAAATTTTGTCTTTAAGATCAGGTTGGGTTTTTAAATTGGAAGCACAGGAATCTTAATGTTGGTACTTATTAGCAGAACCAAAGAAGTTGTGGTTCTGTGGCTGGTATGGACTTGGTAGAGAACTAAACTACTTTATTTTAAAAAGTCTGTGAAGTTTCCCTGGCAAAGTGTGGGTTGACCTTCCTTAGAAGAACTGTTTGTAGGTTTTATGGTTGTGATGTGCAGTTCATAGTTGGTAAGTGCTATACACACTCCACAGCTCAGTGCCTCTGCTCCTGCCTGTTATTCCTTACCTGACTCACCACAGCAAAATGAAGTTGATAAGAAAGTACTACAGTTTCAACTCTGCCCTCCTGCCTGGCTGTGAAAATCACCTGAATTAAAGTTTCATGCTATGGCTTTCAGCCAAACTGGAGAGCAGAAGTTGAAGGAGTTTTTCCACATGTGAGGATGAAATAAAACAAAGAAGTTTGGCTCTCCCAAATTTGAGCCCTGAGCTTTGGAAGAAGAAATAAAACCATTTTTATTTAGTTCAAGAGCTAAGTAATGTTTGTGGGAGTAGAAGGAAAGGAAGAAGGATGAGTGTAACATCATTGTAGCCTCAGTGTATTGCAGTTGCCAGCGGTGAGCCAGGGTCAGTGCTGTGACACAGACATTGATACATTTCCTGAAGTTTTGAAATGCGTCAAAGTCCTACACCTGTGTGTTTACCTGTTCCCTTGGCCTATTTTTGCTCATGGTTTAGATGTTTCTCTGGAATTGCCTGTGCCTTTATAGGCCTTTGATTTACAATTTAAACCTTACCTAGTCTAGTCTAGCCTACTTTACTTGAAAATTAGTTTAATCTTGGGTCTAGGATGGGTTTCAGGATTTCACAACTGTTCTAAAGATTCAAAAATCAGAGTGTAGAAAGCCTTCATAAAAATTGCAACTTCAGTGTTGAGGAGGTGAGACTGGCAATGGCTTATAAGACCTTGTTGAGTGTATTTATGACAGTATATCCAGATCCAAATTCAGAGCTGTTATCAATAATGAATGTCTCTTACATGTTGGTATTTTTTGTTGGTTTTTTTTTTTTTCCTCTGCTGTTCCCAGTTATTTGCTAAAAGAAAATAGCATGCTAAATAATTCAGCCTAATTATATTCTGTAGTATGATGCTGTTCTGTTACTTGTCCGGATGGATTTCTTTGTCCTGTGGATTCTGACCTTAGGACAATTTGCTTGCTGGGAGGTTTTATTGGCAAGTTGTGATTCCAGCAAGTACACCTGGGTTGAGCCCAGACTGCTGCTTCAGCTGTCTGTGAAATGCAGTTCAAGAAATATCAAATGGTTTTGGTTTTTTTTTCTAAACTTTGGGAGGTTTTTTTTTTTGGTTTTTTTGGTTTTTTTTTTTTTTTGTTTTTTTTGTGGGGTTTTTTTTTTTTTTTTTTTAATTTTATTTTGTGGGGGGGATGTTTTGTTAGTAATAGTTGCAGCTTGTGTTTTACAGCTTTACAGCATGCAGGTTTTGAGATGGTTTATGTTCCCTGTACTGTACTTGGGCTGTTCTGTAGGTGGCACATCAGGCTCACCTTGCAGACATTTCACATATGAGAGTTGCAAATACACCCCTTTCTAATTGTTACTGTTTCAGCCATTCTTGTACTTTATAGGTTAAATTCCTTCAGCTGGAGCAGTATATCCCATATTTCTTAAGCTGGAGTGAAAAAGGACTTCAATAACCATAGCAGATTGCCTTCTCCTAATTGCTTTATGGCACTGTTAATGAAAGCCCTTCTAGAAATATCTCTATAAAGGGACAAGGATTTTCAGCCTTGCATCATAACCCTCTCCTATAGAGTATTTTTCCCTCTTGTTTTTTGAACAAGACTTGCATGCTTAGCTGAACAGATTCAATTATTTTCGCCCTGGATGACTGAAAACAAGAATAATTGGAATAACAAGATAGAGGCACAGAGCAGGATGTTTTGTCCCCCTGCTGTGACACACCACCACATCAGTATTATGGAGCAATGCTTCACCTCAGTTTTCAGAAGCTTTTAGTGACTGATTGTGCAAAGCTTTTTGAATTTAAGTACAAACAAACATTCTGACATTGGGGCTTTGACCTAGAATTGAAAGTTTCTTTGAAGATGCAGTGTAGATGTCTGGCATTTTATCTCACTTCTCTCTCTTTTCAAAATTTTGTTTTAGTACATAATAACATGTGAGTTTGATTGTTTGGTGTTTTTCTCACCATGTGGCCAATTGAGCCTGTGAATTGAATTGCCTTATGTTTTAAAATCTATGTATTTCTCAAAAATCCCCTTATGAGTGCCAGCTTGTCACTGGGTCTGTTCTGTCTATTGCCCTTGTACCTTTCCAGCTATTCAGCATCTAAAGGTTGTACTGAGGCATGTGACAGCACTCTGAGAACTGACAGCTAATGCAGCCTTGCCCAGTGATAATACAGAACAGATAGCTTGCAGGTGGTACTTTTGGAGGTGACACTACCTGCTGTGAGTAACTTCTAAACCTTGTGTAGTGCCAGCACCCCTTCCAGTACAGGGCAACTT
Organism: Bombycilla garrulus; assembly: GCA_013400315.1. Taxonomy (NCBI): domain Eukaryota; kingdom Metazoa; phylum Chordata; class Aves; order Passeriformes; family Bombycillidae; genus Bombycilla; species Bombycilla garrulus. Next base: position 241,959 of record VXBU01007889.1, read on the forward strand.
ATGTTCACACTACTGAGCTCTATGGGCTTAGAAGTCTGTTTGTACAGCTTGGGAACTTGGATTTTGTCCTAATTTCTGATGAACTTGCTTAAAAATAAGGGCTATATCCTTTCTCATCCCGGTCACTAAATGTTTCAAAGCACCTCATCACTTTCTGAATTATTAATTATTTCCTTTATCACTTTAGGTATTTCTGGGAAAAGCCAGCTTCTGTTTGCACTGGTGTTCACTACCCGTTACCTGGACCTCTTCACTTCATTCATTTCATTGTATAACACATCTATGAAGGTAGAGTATACTAAAGAGTTAGAAAACCTAGTGAGGTTGCATGCAGAGTGCATAATTTCATTAATAAACACCTTTTTAATGGCCCACTACATCAAAGTTCTAGATGGGCTTGGGATAAAGAGTGTGGAAGATGGACTCAAAATCCTGCTTTTTTTTCTGCACTCTACATGCAATTCTAGAAAACTGTTTATATCAGGACTGTGACATTTGCAACAAATGGCATTTTGGTTATTGAAAATACAAGCTTTTGGAAAAACAGTTCAAATAAACTGTATTTCTCAATTGAGACATTAAAGCTCAAGTAAATCTCCTTTTATTCACTATAAGGTAAATTAGTATTCAGAATGCACTGCCAGAATTGCAGCTACTGTCTGGTCAGAGGCTGATCAAAAGTTGAGAAGAATAAGCACTGAATGTCAGTGAGCCTGAGCTCGACTTTCTTACGAACTCATTCCTGCAGTTTCTGGTGCTGAGAACAAGAAAATAAGGCAGTAGTCTGAGAGAGGGGAGTATGTTTGTGTTATTTTAATTCAATTCTTTATTCTTGGATTTTCTTGATGCTTTTCAGCTTTAATTTAGAGGGTAGTATAACTTTGCCAAGAGGAAAGATTGAAATAATTAGTAACACAAAATGTACAGATTAATTGGGGAAGTAATACTGTAAAATGAAATTTTGTGTCTTAAATTCACAGTTGCTTTCCAACAAGTGAAATGTGTATGCTTAAGTTTTAATATTAACAGTATAGATGAAGAGCTGTGGATTAAATAAAGTATTATTGAAACAGAGGCTTTTTCCATATGTAATTTCTGATTGGAAGGTACCATTAGGTGCACTAAAGGAACAGGTTTATTTATTGGTTGTGATTCAGGGCCATGACCGCATCTTTGTTCTGCAGCTCTCCTAACCAGAAAAGAAATGAATGTGGAAGTACTAACTTTTGAAATGGTACCCTCTACTTCAGTTTCAAAGGTTACTGCTTAGAAAGACTGTTGGATATAATTTCTTTTCAGCCCATTATTGTAGTGTCGAGATGAAGCTGCTTGAGTGTCCCAGCACAATTTTGGGTTATGTTTATATATATATATGTAGTAGTGTATAATGTTACACAGTTGTTGAGAACTTAAGAGAACTTCAGTTGAGAATTTGAGAGTTGGGATTCTTGAGATGAAGAAATCTGTAACATAAGAAATTTTGATTCGTTCACACTTTTTTAGTGTCTTCTGTGACCATATCTGCTCTGATTAGTTTACATCCATAGTAAAGGTTTCCTGTGTCCTGTCCTGTAGTATCTCCCCTCAGCCAGGGTGCCTATGTAGCAGAGCCTTTGGATTCTGAGCTCCTTAGTACAGTATTTGTAGGATTTTGTATTTGTGAGCAGAGCATTTGGTGATTAATAGCATCTGCAAACAGTGGGATTTTTAATCTCTTACTTCTCTGTTACAAAGAACCCTTTTTTAATGTGATAAATGGTTTGGAACGCTTAATCTTTGTGCTGAAACTGGCAGAAGCTAAAATACTTGTCTAGTCTGCTGTACTGTGTTGACTCCAGGACAATGAGCTCTGTCCTGATGGTGGCAGATTGACCTTTAGAAAGTCTTAGATTCTCTCTAGTTCTGTTTTCTCACCTGTAAAATGAAGCTTTTTGCGTATTCCACAGGGAATAGCTATAAAGTCTGCTGTGCCATAGCCATTCAAAATGGTTAGACATCTGCTCAAATTGAATTCTGGTTCATTGCTTCTCTCAGTCTCACAGTCCTGCAGGTCTTGTGGCCTGTTGGTTGGTGAAGAACAGTGTCCAGTTGCCACTCTTCAGATTTTAGAGATGTTTAAAGGTCCAAAGCAAATCAGCTAACTTGTGATATGTTAAATGGTTGTCTGAATGGTTGGCTTATTGAGTATTTTTTTTAGTTTCCACACGAGCCACACCACACTGGGCTTTTTGAATGTAGAAATACCATGTCCATTATTATTGTGTGCATGCACCTGCAGAATTTTAAACTAAATGTTCAGTGCCAGTGCTTCCCCTGCAGTTGCAGAACGTGTTCCTTCCCCAGTCATTTCCTTACTTCTGGGAAGGGTCTTTACCTTTGGGCAGTCACTTCAGCCATGTGCATGTGATGCCCTTAAAGCAACAAAACCAGTAGAGCCCAGAGTTGCTCATTTTGAATTATTGCTCTGCTGACAAAAGTTAAGCACCACCAACAGCCTGCAAAGCCATGTAAACAATGCAAAGAATCAAAGAGACTCCTCTTAGTGCTTGTTCAGGGATTGTGATTTAATCCTGGAACCTCTGTGGATTGTTTTGGGGTTGTTTCTTTCCTTGCCCTCAGCTGATCTACATCGCTTGCTCGTATGCCACCGTGTACCTGATCTACATGAAGTTCAAGGCCACCTACGATGGAAACCATGACACCTTCCGAGTGGAGTTTCTGATAGTTCCTGTTGGTGGGCTCTCTTTTCTTGTCAATCATGACTTCTCTCCACTGGAGGTGAGTTGATTGTGGGAGCAGGAGATGATTTTTTTTTTTTTTTTAAATGTTTAGAATGTGAGAATTAGCATTTTTAGCCTGACTAGTGAATGGTTGAAGGGTGCCTGTGTTCAGGCTAATCCTTTCTTCAGTGAATCTGTGTGGTGCAGATGTCTGTGCAAATTTAAGGCACCTCAGGAGACCAGCATTGTTATCAGCATTGATTATTTTTTTAAGCAGAAGATTGTGTTTTTCCCAGTACACTGTGATGGCTGTATTAATTCAGAATTCCTTTTGTTCTGTTTGTTAAAGAAATCCCCAGGAATGCAGTTTGTGAATAGTTGGTGCCACCTGGTGAAAACAAAAGGAATTATACTATTACTTAAATTTCATAGAATTGCAAATAGTCTAGACTATTAAAAAGAATTGCATTCTGTTTAAAATGCAGCTGTGTTTAATTTCAGAAAATTATATTAAAAATGTAATTATAGAGAGTTCAGACAGATAGTTTTTCCTATAAAATAGAGAGTAACTACATGGTTGTTTTACTGAGCTGCATTTTTATATTGGGATTAATATTATAGAGTAAGGGAATTTGAATTGCAACACTTCAAGACATGTTTTAAATTATTTTTTGGTGTTAACTCGTACTTTAAACAAGTAGATTAAAAATGGAAGAACATTTGGGGGAAAGAAGGGACTTCATTTTCCCTGCACCTTTCACAGTATGGACTCTGTAAGCTGCATTTCATGGTAATGTGACCGAGATGCACACAAGTTCCCTCACAAGTAAACCTGTGTGTGTGAGCTCAGCAGAGAGCTGGTTTGGAGAGTTCCCTCCTCCCATCCTCTGGTTGATTATGAAGCTCTCATTTAATTTTTCCTGTACTAGGGAAAGTTTGCCAAAATACTATACCTGCATGAATAGGCATTCATCTATAACATTGTTAGAGAGTAGAAAGTCAAGCCAAGCCAAATGTTTTCTGTCCTGCTGTTATCAGTAAGACAGTTGGATACAACTTTGTTTTTTTCCTTTCAGATACTGTGGACCTTCTCCATCTATCTTGAATCAGTTGCTATTCTCCCTCAACTTTTTATGATCAGCAAAACTGGGGAAGCAGAGACCATCACTACTCACTATCTCTTCTTCTTGGGTCTGTACCGTGCCTTGTACTTAGTCAACTGGATTTGGCGCTACTACTTTGAGGGATTTTTTGACCTCATAGCTGTTGTTGCTGGTGTGGTCCAGACCGTTCTGTACTGTGACTTCTTCTATTTGTATGTTACAAAAGGTAAGTAGTGCAGCAACTTCCAGCTTCAGGTTGTGGAATGTAGCAGTTGACAGCTTCATGGGGATCTGCTACATCAGTGTTATGAGCTTGTTAATTCAGTGTGCAAATTAGTTCTGAAATATCCTTAATTTATTGAGTACACTTTCTGCCAGTGTGAGGCATTTCTGAAGATTTTTTTGGAGTGTGAGTAAAATATAAATGTATAAATGGTCTGATGAAGTTTCAGAAAAACTTAAGTATGGCTAAATATATTTTGCTATTGCCTTCCACGGGTAAGCATGATCCTCCTGCTTCCCCTGGCCATGTGCACTGTTACATGCAGATCCAGTGTTTACAGACACCTCTCTCTGTGGTTTAAATACCATGAGAGCTGAAAGTTTCTGTTTATGCTGAGTGTAAAAGCAGACACTTCTGCTGTGTGCATTAATTCTGCCCTTACTCAACATTTCAGCTTCCATCATATAACCACAAAGCTGTGTGGGGCTGTGTTATTTTAGTCATAATTCTCAAGAGGCTGTGGTGAGGGGCTAGTCTGTCCTATGAGGATGAAAAGTGGTTACTCCAGGGTACCATGGGAAGGTGAGGTTAGAATTTTTAATTCTAGTTTTATCAGTGTGTATTGAAGAGAGAGAGGCAGCCTGGGATGATGTGTGCACTGCACCCATTTGGTGTGAAAGGTTTTGGTCCCTTTGTCATTTGAACAGTGTGCTTCTCCTGCATCACAGCTTTGTCTTGCTGACTACGTTCCTTCCCACTTTTCCTTGCAGTTCTCAAAGGAAAGAAGCTCAGTTTGCCAGCGTAAGTGCCAAAACATCACCAGCAGCTGTCCTTTTGGATGCTTGGACAGAACAATCCTTATCACAAGCAAAGGTGAAGATGCTTGAGACAGAAAGTCAGAAACACAGCTCTTTATAGTGCAGGTAGTCATCAGCGGCTCTGTAAGAACGGAGGAAAAACAACCAGCAGATTTCTGTTTGATGCATCTTGCCTTTATCTTTTTTATTACTATGTATAAAGATTTTTTACATAAAGAAACTTATACTGTATTAATAAATTCAGTGTATGGTTTCAATTGGAATAGTTCCAAAAGTGAGATTTTTGTGAGATTGTTTATGACCAGGAACAAGTGCAAACGTTTTTTTAATTTTCTTTGAAATGACTGATTATTTTTTCTTTTTTTTTTTTTCAGTGCACAAATATGTGCATCCTTGATGGATGGTAGTCATCTGTTCTTTCCCTTTGATTCAATTTTCATTCTACTATATTTATTTTTTTTTTCCAAAAGGTGAATATATGTCAACTCTAAATCTGAAACCACTGATGTTTGATGTGATGTGCTGGTGCCCAGACTTTGTGCCATCTGCTGACATGGAGTTCCTTATTCAAAACATATGTTGGTGCTAGAAGGGGAACAGTCACATTTTTGTAGCTGTTCCCCTTCTAAAACAGATTTATGGCAAGAGGGCAGTGAGGAAATCACTTGAGTCCACAAGAATGGGCTCTTTGCTGTTCTGCCATGATGTCTGGGAAGGTAATCCCAATAATGAAAGCACTTGGCAGCCCAGGTCATGAGGGGCAAGAGATGTGATTGTGTTAATTAGTGGCAAATGTTTGTGACTGTGTTGTTTGTTCAGGAAGAGAAGGTTAAATATCTTGGATGTCCAGCCCTGCTCCACCATTACAGCCGTAGGAATGGGAGACTTGTAAGTTGTTGATTACAGAAATCTGTGAGTGATCATTTTAGACAATATCTACATTTTCTTATTAATGAAATGCTTTATAAGCAACTTCCATGTTCAGCTTCAAGTGGTTTTTGATGTCACTTTTGGACAATTAATATTTTTTTTATAAACTTTTCAGAATCAGCAGCACCAGTTACCATTCTTCATCCTTTAAACGATTCCCTTTTTTTACTGAGCTGTTGCATGATTTATCCTGTGTTACCATCCTCAATAAACACTTTATGAAATGGTGAAAAGATTTTGTGTTCTTTTTCTTTTTTTCGCTTGAATGTGAAAGTTTTCTGTTTGCCTGGGACTGGATGAAAAGTTGCGGTGAGGATGAGTTGCTTAATGCCATTGCTGTATTGAAATAAAAAAGTTTTTAAGGCTCTGAGGGGCATAATCACTGATGGAAGCAATGATGCTCGGTTCCGCTTGTGTAGTAAGAGCTCAAGTCTTCAGCCTGGTGCAGAGAAGGGTTCTGTGATTGTGTTTTGTTTTATCTTCGGTTGAATTTGCCATCGGTATCTCCGTGGTGCGTGCTGGTTCTCATTGCTGAGCCCGGCTGAGCCGTGTCCATGTGCAGCTGCCGTGCTGCCGCTCCTTGTGCCCTATTCCAGACCCTGTGCAGGACAGCCCGGCCCGGCCGAGCCGTGTCCCCGCTCCGGTGCCCGTGCCGACAGCCCGGCTCGCCCGCGCCTCTTTTTAGTGACGTCACTCAGCGTCCCTGCGGGAGCCTTGTTCCGGGCGGCGTGACGTCACAGGCCAGCGCTGTTACGGCTGCCGCCCGCGCTGCCCACGCGCACTGGAGGCCGAGGCCCTTCCCAGCGCCCCGCGCGCGCGCCCCGAGGTGGGGCGGGGCTCCCGCCAGGCGCGTGCGCGGCGCGGCCCGAAGAGGGCGGGGCGACGGGCGTGGGGCGTCCGCGTGACGTCACGGCACCGTGACGCCGTGCCCGCCCCGGCGGGCGGCCAGACCTGAGGGCGGGGGGAGGCCCTGAGGGAGCGGTGGCCGCGGGACCCGCAGGATGCCGGGCCTCCTGCTGTTCGGCCGGCGCTGGGCCATCGGCAGCGACGACTTCGTGCTTCCGGGAGCCTTCGAGCTGTTCGTCCGGCTGGTGTGGTAAGGCGCGCCCCGGGGCCGCTGCCCGGTGGGATGAGCCGTGCCCGCGGCCCAGGCGCTGCCGGTGCCAGGCACGCACAGCACGCACGGTGCCGTGCCTGCCGGGCTTAAGCTGCGAGCAGCTCTCGTGTGGTTTCGTCGCTAACGCGGTGCCCGCTTTGTGCCCGCCGGCCGCGGCGCTTTGGGCTCTGAGGGAGGAAGCCTGTGGCTCGGTGTGCACCTGGCTGAACTGTAATTCCTGCTGAGTGTTCGTGTAGTGGCTTCATCCTGACACTTTCCTTATGTAACAGGTCCCTTGCTTTTAATCTTTGTGCAGGGCTTTCATTAAGACGACCACTATCGGTCAGGTGATCGCTCCGCTGCAGGCGCTGCTCTCTTCCTGCTGTAAATGTTGTTATCTCCCTTCCCGGCAGGTGGATTGGTATTCTTGTCCTTTACACAGTTCACAAGGGGCAGTTTAACTGTCCTGGGGGAGGACTGCTGCACAGCTACCTGCTCGGCCTCATCATTCTTCTGGCTTCCATAATATGTGCGTTATCTGCTCTGGTATACATCAGTATGCAAGGTAAACAGTTAACAGTCGTGTTTTGTGTTTATCTAGTAGGATTGTAATAAATGTGTGTTTTTATTCCGGAGCTTACATTAAAAGCTACCAAAAAAATTTAATTGATTTAGTGGTAGTCAGACTTGAAAAACTCCATCAGCATTAACATACTTGCTTTAATAGTATTACCTTTGTTAGTCTGGAATCTAACATAATAAATAGACACAAGAGCTTAGTGCAGCTAATGGTTCATTGCCATCAGAGCATCCTGAAAACTCTCTATGCATCACCTCTGATGTAACACTGCCCCACCTCTCTGACAGGAATTTAGGGAAGTGTAACCAAAATCATTAGAAGTATCCTGTTAGTTCTGCCTTGCATGGGCAGGTTTAGTCGTGTCCTGTGAAAGTCCCTTAGCTGCAGTGGGCTGCTTGGGGAAAAACACACACCCAGAAAAGTGAATTGTAGAAATGTCATTATAAAACTGACAGTGAGTACTGTTAAATAGAGCAGGACTCACAGCTTGAAATGAATGGCTGAACAGAAGGACCCTAATGCAACTTCTAATTATTTGTAGAAATGGTTCATTTTGGCTTAAAATTGCTAGGAAAGCTTTTTTCTGGTGAGGCACCTGATCATGGAAGTAATGTTAAGAAATTAATTTGAAATATGCGTGTGGTCTCTGGAGTAACAGATGAGACTCCACAGTTTCTAATACATTGGTTCTCATGATTCACTGAAAATAAGTATTCAGTAAATAAGTATTTATACTTCTTTCCATTGAAGCAATTTTAAGAGTGCATGAAGAAAAACTATGACAGAGCAGAGGTGTGGATGATAATCCTGGCCTTGAATCTGACCGCTGGTTTTCCTAGAGTTTCCAGAGGAGGGGAAGTAAGATCAGCCAGCCTGTGATGCTTATATCAAAGTTTCTCAAAATATTCTGGGACCCACAAGCATCCTCGAGTCCAGCTCTTAAGTGGATGGGCCATACAGGGGTCAAACCCATGTCCTTGGTGTTGTTAACACCGGGCTCTAACCAGAGGTGTATCTGTAAATAGCAGTGATAAAAGAACCTTGTTCAGTGTGCAAGTGCAGCTGCGAGGCCATTGTAACTAAGGAAGGGAAGAATTCTGAGGCTAAATTTCCAGGAGAACAAAGGGTGAGGTGTGTTGGACTGTGGTTGGAACGCGTGGGTTTGGGTGTGCTTGGTCTTGCAGCAGCCCTTGTGCTGATACCGGCAGGGGGCCTGGCTGCAGCCCTCATGCCCTGGGGGTGGTGCTGAGAAAGGAAAAGTTGTTCAGAGGAAGCACAGTTCCATCTGATTTGGCCTGTGTAAGCAACCATGCTGCTGCAGGACAGGCTGCAACCTGGGAACAGGAAAAAGCAACCTCTGGATGGAGGGCTTTTGAAACAGCTTTATCACCGGGTGTGAACCACAGCTTTGTAGTTGGAGGACAGTTCCCAATGGTGTTTCTGGTCTGCAGCCTTTACAAATTACTTGTCTGCACGCACCTGAGCACGCACACCCCGCTACCTCATTATCCTGGGATTAGCAGAATGGTTTAAGGAAATGGTCTGGCCAAAAGTTACTCCCTTTTTTATTGCCTTGGAGTGCTAAAACGAAGAGGTTATTAGTAAATTAACAGTACAAAAAATAGCCTGAGACGTGTTAGTCCTGCTAATGGTCCTACTTTTGTTCTCCTACTGTTATTTGGTAACTCCATTAAAGAAAACTTCACTGTAGCCCAGCAAAATAGCACCTGAAAATGAAATATTAACCAGCTGAAAGCTAAACAGAATAATAAAAGCAGGTCTTTGGCTGGAGTTGTTTCAGTAGAGTAGATTCTATGAATCACAGCTCTAAATCCATTGTTGTTTTTCTTAGCTTCAATGATAGCTCTCCATTAGTATGAAAGAACTTGATAGTTTCACTTAAGTTTCTTACTTTCTGTAAGCCCAGAAAGTTCTTATTTACAGATAGGATTTTATCTACTTGAGGTGCATTTGTGAACAGTTCTTGTTTCTCTCTAATTTCAGGAACAATTTCTAATCCAGGCCCAAGAAAATCACTTCCCAAAATACTTTATACTCGCCTGCTTCTCTATTTCCCTGAATTCATCTGGGCAGTTGTAGGAGCTGTGTGGGTGTCAGACAACAGCGTGCAGTGTGAGAAGACTGTGATAAATGGCGTCATTGGGACAGTTATTGCAAGGTAAAGGTGCCTCCCCACAAATCTGAGCCTGGCAGTGTATGGGAAAAGGAAAATGAAAAACCTGATTGCCTTGGGAGAGAGAACGTGTCCTGCAGTGGAAGAAAGGAGGTGAAGGTCAGAAAGGCTGAGAGGGGCAATGGGAGTGTAGAAAATGGGATAAATATGAAGAGTGTAGTGACCTGATCACTTAGCTGGTAGTGTAAAATGGAGCTGCTGCTTCCAAAGTGCTGGGCTGTGATTGCGGGTTTGGTGCCCTGTGAGAACTGAGCCAACATCTTATTCTGGTGCCCAGAGTATTGCAAGCACAATCCAAAGAGCTGCAGCCTCAGGACAGCAGCAGAGGTCTCCATGCAGAATTCCTTACCCAGCTTCAGTTTCTGACAAGATCCGTAGTTGGGATTTCTCGCACGCTTGTCAGAAGCGTCTGGTTTCAGTGTTCTCCCACTCCCTCCTGTCTGGCAGCTGGATTATCATCATCTTTACTGTCATTGGAGTTGTCATTGTCTTTGACCCCCTCGGGGGGAAGAAGACGTTCTACCTGCCCGAGGGTGTGAGCCGCAACCTGGAGAGCAGCCAGTCGGGGCAGCTGCTCTACAACGTGAAGAGCTCCGCCACCAGGGTGTGGGAGAAGAGGATCAGGCTGCTGTGCTGCTGTATCGTGCAGGACGACGACCACCGCGTGGCGTTCACCAGCATCGCCGAGCTCTTCCGCAACTACTTCTCAGTAAGAGGGAGGGAGAGCCTCGCTCGTGCTCCGGCTGCTGCCGCCTTGAGGTGCGGGATGGTTTTACTGAGTCCGTGTCTTTTGTGCAGGACACCGATCTGGTGCCAAGTGACATAGCAGCTGGTTTGATTCTGCTCCATCAAGAGCAAGATAAAATGGAGAATTGCCCCAAAGAGCCTGAGGAAGTCCTGTGTCATTCTCCATCGTCTCTCGTGGTAAGATAGGGTTGGTGCAGCCTCTGGTGTAATTATTCTAGGAATGCACTTCTGTCTGGAGAGGGCTTTTTATTTTGTTTATTCTTTTAATAAAACTAAACATTGCAATAAAAATTCTTAGCAATATACATTGCAGTGAAAACAGTATGTTTATGGTAAAAGCATTTTTCTGCTTTTGCAAAGTAGAACTTTGAATGGGGAATTAAGTGCAAAAAATGAACCATTTAGGACATTTGATCATTGATGAACAGTTGGGAGAGAGATGGAGCAGAGGGAGAATGAATATTTGAACTGTTTGCATAGAACTAGAAGGTAATCTAGTATGTATTGTGGGCTGTTTGCCTGTTGCAAATCCCCAGACAAGGTAAGAAGCAAAAATAGCATTTCTTAAATGCTTGCAGGTGGTAGGTTAATTTCCTAACTGATTTTTGCTGATCTTCAGTGGGAAAGTGCCTTTGTAAATTTTTTCCCCTCCTTTTACCCTGTGTTTCATAGATGTATGTAGTTTTACTTCAACTGGTGCATCTCTGTCAGCTTCTTTTGGAATGCAGCCAGTGTGATGGGGTTGTGCTTTAAAAGTCTGTACCAGAGAGATCTGCTGCAGACTCTTTACCCTTCCCTTGGACATCCTTAGGTAACATATTTGGAGTGAATGTTGTGTTCAGCATTGAGCTTATCAATGTGTCAGCATTGGAAGAAACTGATTCAGTGAGAGCTTTTCAAGTTCCTTGAACTGTGTAGCTACATAAATAAACACAGACTTTTCCCTGAAATACAGGGTGCTATTTTTAGTTCCTCTTAGACCTTGAGGTTTTCCTTTTGGGTAGTGTGTATTTCATCATGCCTTGATTTTCACTGCCCAGTGTTCAGTTTTATTTTGAGGCTGCCTAACACACTTTCCTCCCTTTCTCTGCTTCCTTTTGTTTCCCTGTGTGCCTCCAGACAGATGATTTGGATGTTGAACTGGAGAATGCTGCTCACTTCATGCTGTTTGCTGCAGCTGCCTATGGCTGGCCCTACTACGTGTACACCAACCCATATACTGCACTCTGTAAGCTCAATGGTGACTGGTAGGTTTGACCCAAGAGCTTAAAAACACGTAGCTGCCTTCTATTTGACTAGTCTTAGCAAAAATAAAGTAGTTACAATTGCAGTATTTTTGTTGCATTAAATTATGTCGCTCCTTGGAGTACACGAGCTTGACTGCTAGAGTTATCTTTCAGAAATTCAGAGAAACAAAATTCCAGTGTCTTTCCACCCTCAAACAGATTGGCTTTTTTTATGGGTAAAGTTTGTGATTGAGATAAAACAATTAATTTAGCAAAATGATAGAGGAAGAATTTGAATTCAATGAAACCTATTTTAAAGTGAGGCTTTTTAGAGGTGCCTTTTGGCAGATTTACATATAGAAATAAAAGTGTGTCAGTAGTTTTCTCTGTCCTAAAGAATTAGCAGAAGTTCCCTATCCTTCCAGCCTCCTTTTTGTTCATTTTGACCCCTTTACTCAAAAATGTTTATGGTCAGTATGTTATTTTGTATATTGCTAGGTAGGATTACCGTATGTGACCACTGATATTTGTGACTGGAAGAAGGATCTTTGTAATTACTAATATGAAACATTTATATAATCTACTGAAATATAAGTCACTTGGAGAAACAAAAATCACATAATACTGTGGATAAAACATAGGATTGCTGTGCAGATTTTTGTTTGAGTTTCCTTTTTCCTTGTTTGTATTTTCTCTCAGTGGCTTGTAATCTTAAGAATTCTTTTCTTACTGCACAGTTTGCTCTGCCAGTGGTCCTGTAACAAGGCAGAAGAAACATCTTCCATCAGCATGTTTACTGGTGCTATTGCAAAAAGAAAACACTTTTGATTCCTGGCAGAAGGCCCTCTGCAAATTTAACTGAGTTTGATTCCTTGAAAGGAAACCTAAAAAAGTGGAACATGAAAGTTTTTCTCTTCTGTGTTTGTTAGTTGCAGAAATAGACCAACAGATTCTGATATTACGGGCAGTGATCGTCATAACTTTCACTTTGGATCCATCCTAAAAATAACAGGACTGCAGTACAGAGACTTCATTCATATCAGTTTTCATAACAAGGTAAACATTCTGGAGAGGCATTCAGCAAGCTGCACTGATTAATTTAGGGAAAGCAAGGGGTGAGGGGTCTAGTTTGCCTTCAGCATTTATGAAGTGTAAGATGCAAAGCCAAATGAAAACACTGCTTGGATTTCTTTTCCAATCTAACAGAACAGCCACAAAACCACTGATATAAATCTGTGGCAGTATTGAAAAAAGGCACTTAGACTAACTAAATAAGAGACCAATTCAGCTTCTTTCCATTGTACAGTATGGAGCTCAGTAGGAGCTTCCAGAAGGTGAGAACAAATGCTTGCCCTTAAAAACGTTTGTGTTTTTATGTTTTTCTCCTCCAGATCTATGAGATTCCATTTTTTGTGGCTTTGGATCACAAAAAAGAAGCTATTGTGGTCGCAGTGAGAGGAACATTGTCTTTTGAGGTATCATCCATCTGATTTCAATAATCAGCTTTATAGAAATGAGTGAACTCCCAGTACCTAGAGGAAATTGTGTTATGCTGGCACATGTTAAAATAACTCACTCACAGCTACGAGTCTTCCAGGTTTAAGTTGTAAGTCCCCTGCCCTTGGATGGGTAATACTCCCTGTGCTGCTGGAAGAGAGAGTGGAGGACAGGCAGGGTAATTCCAAGTCCCTGGGAGTGGAGGTGCATCCCTAGTGAGGTGTCTGCAGTGGGAAGTGCCAGGTTTGGAGCTGTGGTTGCAGTGTTGTATTTGCTGGGTTGGTGGGGTGTGGTGGGGTGTGTTGTGCTGCTCACACAGCTGGCAGCAGCTGCTGCTGTCCCTGTGACAGGGTGAGCAGCAGAGCACGAGCCATGAGCCACCCAGCCCTGCAGGAGCTGTGACCAAGGCTTTGTTCACAGGACATTCTCACTGATCTGTCGGCAGACTGCGAAGACCTGACCCTGGAGGAGGTTCTGGAGAATGGTTTTGTGCATAAGGTGTGTGCAGTCTGTGGCTCTTTGTACATCAGCTCAGCAGCAGCCATAAACAGCAGTAGCTATAAACACCTGGGATCCATAGTTAAACAGAAGAATATTTTCCTTGTCAGATGGATTGCACAAGTTATTTCACTGTTTGGTGCATCAAATACTATCTCTGGCACTGCAAGGTAGAATTTTTAATCCTCTTGTCAGACTTAATGTCCTTATGAAATACCCCAAAACCTTTTTAACCCATACATACAACACATACAGACCTCTTGGTTATAACCAGATCTCTGTCAGGAGGATGTCAAAGAGAAGACCAGCTTTGCAAAAAGTTGTTCTGTGATGGTGTTGTATTTAAATGCTACATGTCACACCTGAGATGAGATACACCCTTCTAACCTGAACTGCTCTCTCCTAGGGGATAACTCAAGCTGCAAATTACATCTATCGAAAACTAATAAATGATGGAATTTTAAACCAGGCTTTCACAATTGCCCCAGTAAGTTATTTTCCAAATCATTTGATTTGTCAGAAAAATTACCCACGGCTTTTTCAGTGTCCATCTAAGTCTGTCTTTCTGTCTTTCTGCAGGAATATAAACTGGTGATCGTTGGTCACAGTTTGGGTGGTGGGACAGCGTCTATCTTGGCCATCATGCTCAGGAACTCCTTTCCCACTCTGAGGTGTTACGCCTTCTCTCCCCCAGGAGGGCTCCTGAGGTGAGAGACTTCTCTGGTTCTGTGTCTAAGCTGTAAAAGCCAAGGCAGCTGCCAGGTGTGTTAGCTGCTAGCTGTGGGCTGACTGTGGGAAGAGTCTGTATGTTCTCCACTCTCCACTCAAATTAATTTGCTGCATCTGGAGTTACAGTAGTGTTCTTGGCAGAGCATTACAGAATGAAACACATCTGGGGAATTCTGTCAGGCAGTATAATTAGAGTTGAAAATAAATACTCCAGAATACTCACCTGACTTGTCTGTCTTGGCCTGTTGGACATCCACACACCCATAGAGTCAGCACTGAAGTTACTCTGTCGCCTTCAGCAAGGAGGTCTGAGCACGCACTGGGGCACTGACTGCAAATGGTGTTGCCACATGCTTCTATTTTTACTGAATTATAATGATCATCCTAAAACGAAAGTGTGTTTATCTCCTTAGTGCATCTAAACTGCCTTTTTTCTTTTTTTTTCTTTAAGCAAATCACTTGCAGATTACACTAAGCACTTCATTGTTTCAGTCATTGTTGGAAAAGACCTTGTTGCAAGGTGAGCTGAAAATACTTTTAAATTGATATTTGGAGATGTGTTTGATAGCAGACAATAGGAAGCTTTGCTTTACTTTGTTCTATGTGTTCAAACAGGTTAAGTATGCCCAACATGGAGGATTTAAAGAGAAGAATAGTGAGAATTGTGGCAAACTGCAACAGACCCAAGGTAACCAGATGCAGTTTCTGATTAAAATTGGTGGAATTGTTACCTAGGTTAAGCCTCAAATTTAATGCAGTGACAGCTGGTGTGTGTATTTTGGATCTTAAAGCTGAGTTACAATCGTGTTTTGGAACAAAATTGTTTGCTTGTAATTTAGTGACATTTGTGTTAGTCTCCTATCCTGTAAAGTTGTGTTGTTGGAGATTAGGATTTAGTAAGACTCCCATTATACTGGTGTACAACATCAAAGACCTGAAATACCTGTTTGCTAGTTTTGCTGATAAAAGGGAACTATTAAAAAACAAAAATGGGAAAAAACTCCGAACAGCTAAAATTACAAAAAGTCAGTAGGGTTACTTACTTTAATAGTGTAATAACTAGTACAAGTAGGTAAGCAAATTACTGATTTTACTTACATATCACTGTCAGAATTTGTTTGGAAAGCAGGTATTTCTCTGTTACCTTGTTAATTCTTTACCTCTTTTTCCTGTTAGTGGGAAACAGTTTTGAATGTGCTGGATCAGTGTGGGGTCAGGCAGGATGGCACTGGAGGTACAGAGGTGTGGCTCAAAGATTCAGAACTGCCATTTTTGAACATCTGAATTTGAATCTGCCATACCCACAAGATTTCTGTGTCGTCCCAGGGATGAGCAGAGAGTCTGTGTGACGTCATAAATACGTAATAAGATAATGGACAGCACAAGTTACAGGTGCAAGAAAAGTTAAACCTGCAGAGCAGAATCCACATGGAGTAATTCAGCTGGTAAAGATGGTAATGCTTTCTGTAGGATTACTGGGGCTTAGGCTCCATCCTGTTGGAATGAATGTTACTGTGGGGAAAATTCGGGAAAGAGATAATTATCAAATAAAGTTTGAGGATCTTGTGCATAAAGTAATTTTTAATCTTTTAATTGTGTTTTCAGATGAAGTGTGTGTAAGCATACAACTAGAATAAGTTATTTGAAGAAATGCCAAGATTCAATTGGACTGTTCTTCTCTCTGCTTTCAGTACCAGATCTTGCTGCGGGGGTGTTGGTACGAGGTGTTTGGAGGAGATCCTGATGACTTCCCCACAGAGCTGGATGGAAGGAGCCAGGATGCCCTGACCCAGCCCCTGCTGGCCGAGGAGAGTTTGATGGTTCATCGGTCACCATCGTACAACGCCCTCGAGGAGGAACCACGCTTGAACTCACCCCCTCAGTACCCTCACCTGTATCTGCCTGGAAAGATTATCCACATCGTTGAGGAATGCAGCTCTAGGAGGTAAGTGGAATGATGAATGCCACTCTCCTGGCTCCCCGAAGTTTACTTACAGCTCCTTGTCCCTTTCAAAGTACAGGTTTCCAGCTCTGTGACTTACCTGCATCTCCAGTACCCAGTTTTGGTTATTGCACATTACCCAGTTCTCATTCCGATATGTCTCCTGATTTCTTTCTGTTTCACTCTAGGCCCTGTACACTGTTCTCTTTATGCCTTATCCTGCCCATTTATTGCAGCTGCTGAAGTGAGGATTTTAAACACTAAGACTAGCAAGTTCAGCTTTGCCAGGCTGGACTTTCTGCCTGAGACTGCAGAGCTGCAGTTGTGGTGAAGTGGTAACAGAATACCTCATTTCCCTGAGCAGTGCCATGAACGTTGGTGATTGAAAGAGGTGCAGTACTCCCTGTAAGGCTGACCCAGCCAGGCTGGAGAGCTGCAGCTGCCCCAGCACTCAGTGTGTGCCCACACAGTCTGTAGTTTTTCCTGTCACTTGCTGCTTTTCTGTGGATGCAGGAAGCCAAGACAAAGACACCAGAAAGCTGAAACTGCTGAAAGGGTGAGGATTGTTTGGGCAGTGTCATGTTCAGGAGTTTTTTTGTGTGCTTTTTTGTTGATGTTGGATTTTTTTAGACAAAGCAACCTGAAACAGCCCATAAGCCAAGCAGGCCCTGATATCCTCTCATGTTCTGAAACAGAAATAAGAGCATTTCTAACTTGCATAAGGCTATCTTACAGAAGAGAAATTGTCCCTTACAGAGAGAAAAGGATTGGAGAAGAAATTCACTTCTTTCCTCCAATTCAGTAGATCCAGTGACATCTTTAATTTCTAACACATTTAATACTGGTTTTACAAGTTCAATACTTGAACACCTCTTACCTGGGCAGGTTTTCCCAATGGCTGCTCTTCTACTTTATTGAGTTAATTTCTTTTCTGTCTTTTACTCCACAGCATAGCAGCTAATAATGGGAGGTTTTTTAGGTAGGCCTAGCACACACAGGAGTCCCCCTCATGTATTTGGGATTTAGTTTTACAGAATGGTGCTTCCTGTGTGCAGCATTAAATATATTGCCTGGTCTCCGATTGATACCACTGTGTCTTATTCCCTAAATTTGACATTTACCATGTGAGTGTGCAGTGTTTAATGCCCTCCCATCCTTGCTCAGGCTGTATTCCTTGTTTTTGGGAGCAGGATTATTTGAATCTTAGATGGCCTCTTTCCCTGTTAATGCACAGTGTAATTTGGTGCAGTTCTCAGAGACACTTCATGGCAGCAATTCCAGCTGTTTGCTGAAGGGCAGACCTGCAGCTCTCTGGGGTCCCATCTGCTGCTGTGAGAGGGTTCCAGTTCCTCCCTGAGCCATGTCCAGAGTCTCCATGTTGCCTGTTCCAGTTCTGACACAGCATTTTATTTGTGGTGTGTTTTTCCCCAGGTTGTGTTCTTCAGATATTAAATACTCGGCAAGATGGTCAAACGAAACCGTCTTCAGCAGCATTTTAATAAGTCCCAAGATGATCACAGACCACATGCCAGATGTTGTGCTCAAAGCTCTGAACAGTTTGTCTCAGGAACATGGATCGTGTCTGTCCTGTCAAACACGAGAATACCAGCCCAGTGCAGTATAACCCCAGCTCCAGGACCACCTGGAGGCTTTCTTGGAGGTTTCAGGTATTCAGGACACATTCCACTTTCATGCCTAAGTGGATTTCAGTACTTTTCTCACATTGCATCAAATGAACAAGGGTCTTGGTGCCCTTGCCTCTGCAGCAACCTCGGGGAATGCTGTGCTGCTGAGAGCACAGCCTGTGGCTCTGTGCTGAGGGCTGGGCTTTTCCAGAACGGATCAGGCCCAGAAGCTCCGGCCCAGCCGGTGTGCGCTGGCACAGCCCCGAATGCTTGACCAAAGTGAATGTGTGAGAACGAGGTGGCCACAGGTCGGAGCAGAGCCCTGCCAGCCCTCACCCAGCACCTGCCCCTCCACCTCTGCTTCCCGTCCCGCCCCCCCCCCGGCTGCCTGGGCCGAGCCGAGGGCTGCAGGGTGAGTGATGATGGCCTGGGCGGGGCCGGCTCAGGCTCAGTGATTGCACTATTTTTATTTCCGGATTGTGCTGGGATCCCGGGCTGCGGGGGAGGGCTTGTTGTGGTAAATGCTGCTTGGATATACATGTGCAATATTCTTCAATCTACCTGTCTTTTGTTGATCTACATCACTGCTTTTATTGATTTTAAACTAAAACTACTTAAGGAGAAGGAAAAAGAAATATCATTAAGGCCCTGGCATCATGTTGGTCACCAGCTCTAGCTCCAGCTCCAGCTACTGAGCACCACTCTGATTCTGCAAAGAATGTGTAACCAGTTGTAATGATTTTTAAGAAGAGGATTCCTTGTTTCCAGTGTGTAACTATTTTAATTTTTTTCCTTTTTAAGGCTCAGCAGCATTAATTTAAAAGAAATTGATGTAAGTAAAATATGATGTGGTTGAGAATTAACTGTGTGGATGTTCCTGCTGTGATACTCATGTGGAGACAAAATTAAATGCAGAATAAAACCCTTGGCTCCTGTGCAATGACAGGTACCAGTGCTGGCTGTCAGAGCAGCGAGGTCAGGCAGCAGAAACTGTGCTGCTGTTGGGGCCTCTGGTGTCCCAGGGCACCAGCCCTGGGTGCAGCCACGGTGGAGGGGAGGCAGCACACAGAGCAGGGCTGTAAATACAAGCCTGGAATCTGGAGCATTAAACACAAACTGTGACCAGTTCACAGGAAAAGCATTTCTGTTTGCGTAGAGGGGAGTGGAAGAGAGAACTGCCCCCCAGTACCAGCAGCTTTAAGCCACTGCACAAGCAGCAGCAGGAGCTGTAAGCACTGCAGCGAGAAAGCAAGGCCTCTGCAGAGCTGTTGCCAAGTGCTGTGTTTAGTTTGGGTTCTCAGAGCACCAGTGCCTGGCTGTGCACCCTGTCCCTGAGGAGACACATGCTCACAGGGCTGCTGGCACAGAACAAGAATGTGTGCTCAGAGTGGCACAAGAATGAGACACTTGCTGAGAAACTCAAACATTACCACACTTGTGATTCAAGGATTTATTAAGTCATACATGCAAAACATACTGCCAATTGCATTAGCAAAAGATCAATGTAAAAATTTCACAATTTTGCAACTTTTATTTTTAAATTTTGCTTTAGTGGTTGCAAGGGTGTAGTTCAACATCATATTCCTGCCAGTTTGGAAGGTACAGAACATTAGCACTAATTACAGAACCTCACAGACCCAAGTTACCGTTACGCAATTGATGCTGCACATGGAGTAACAGAAAGAACATTTGGCTGCATTAGTCTTGTTACAGTGGGGGGAATCTTGCAAGGAGTCATGATTGAAAGGTTTGTCAGTTACAGAGGTTTAAAATATAAAAATTACTAAAATGTGGAAAGCTGCTTCACATGATTTTTACACCTAGTTAACAGACTAAAAGCTCCTCAGAAAGCATAACTTACTGGGTCAGAAATAACAGGAAAATGAGAATATGCTTGAACATTCTACTCTTAAGAAAAAAAAATAAAGCAAAAAAAAAAGCAAACTTTTACCAATCAGAAGATTTTAAAATACAAGTTATATTGCTCAGTAAGAAGAGATTCTACAAGAAAAGCATTTACTACATAAAAGTGGGAATGGCTGACTCAGAATTGCACCTACACAAATGCCCTACTTGAAATTCAAAGGAATTTACCCATGAACACCAACATCTCTCCACTACTGCACCTCTGGGAAAATGGTTGCTGAGCTACTCTGGCAGTGTAGTGTAAGTCAGCTGTACAGTGTCAAAATACTGTCTGGCACTATCTCCTGATCCAACCCAACATTCCATTTATTCATCACAACACAACGCTGTCAAAAGGACTAGATATACTTCAGTAAGAATAGTTATTTTTTTCAAATCACAGCAGCAAGAACTAGATTGCAACCAAGCCCTTACCCATGATAAAGCATTTACACTGTGACTCAGGGTGTCAGTCATTGCCAGAGCTGGGTGCTGGATGCACCACGAGGCAACGGCTGTGCTGGGAAAACAGTTCAGAATAAAACATTAGAGCGCAGTGTTCTGCTAATTCCCCGGTACTGGTACTACTTACTGTGAAAAACTAGAAAGAGATTTTGCATTTCCTACCAGAGAGAGTCATTTTCAAGAAGAATCTTTAAAAAAGTTTAGTGTTTGTAGCACAATCACGACTTAGTTTAGCAGATAGTTTGGCAACATTTAATTGAGCAACAAGAGGATTTTAAAAATAAGGCTTTACATAGGTGTGTCTTTTCAGGAATTTGCTCTTAGAAGGATGCAAGGTAAGAATCATACTTTAAACAAAACCATTAAATTGTCAATTGGTTCAAGAACTGATGGAAGAGAACAAATTTATAAGAGAAAAAATTGGCATGTGAATGCTCCATTGTTTGAGCAAAGCACAGGGTTGATGGGGTGGGGGAGGGTGACGTTTACAGCAGCAGACATTTTCTCTTCCTCTTCTTTACAGGAGGGGGACACAGCACTGCTCGGATGGCTTCATCAAACACTGTCTTGAGGCCTCGCTGCGTAAGTGCTGAGCATTCGAGATATTTCACTGCGCCTGGGGGAAGCAGAGACACGGTTACAGAGCAGCTCTGCACAGCTCCAGCAGCACTGCTCCCAGCTGGCTCCACAACAGAAGCCAGCCTTTCCATTTAATTAAGGTACAAGGTCTTCCATAACCACAGCCTAGATCCAGCCAACAATACCCCTGCTGCTGCCATACCGATCTCTTTTGCCATGGCAAGGCCCTGGGGGTAGGTGATGGGAGTCAGCTTCTTCTCCTTCAGCTTCTCAATCGTGTCCTTGTCATCCCGGAGGTCGAGTTTGGTGCCCACGAGGATGATGGGGGTGTTGGGACAGTGGTGCCGCACCTCGGGATACCACTGAAAAACACCAGGAAGAAATGGTGTCTCCTGTGTGGGGCAGAGCTCCCTGAGGGCCCTGAACATCACCTGAGGGCTCCCGGTCCTTCCCTTTCGGTCAGTCGGAGTAGAGGGAGCACCCAGAGCCCATTAGGGCAGGATTGGAAAGGGGCACATCAGTGTCAGTGAAGCCAGCACCTGTTTCCATATTCTGCAGAAATGTAGCCCATTAAGGACTGTATTTTCCTGACCCACCCTTGCCCATGGAGACACCTCCTTGTGCAGCTGAGGACACATGGAATACTCCCACAGGCACAGAGCACTTGCAGAAGGATGGCTGATGCAAGGAACAAGTGCTATCAACCCAATTTTTACATGCATTTGTTTTAAAACTTTTTTTTTCAAACTGTACTAAAAGGAAAGCTCCTGTTTGTGATTTCAGCACCTTGCTGGCTGAACACTTAAGTTACTGGTATCAGTGCATCAAGGAACAATTCCTACTTAAGTGTGTCATGTGCCCTAAAACCTCCATGACTCACAAGTTAGGCAAATGGATTTCTGCTTTTTCAAACAGCATTTCATGGGGCCTGTGGGAAGAACAATTTTAAAAAGCACCTAATATTTTCCAAGCTCTGCTGTAAAGTGAACGGTGTGATGAACACTGAGAAATGAAACAGTACCAGCTCGTCCTTACCTTAGCACGGACATTCTCAAAGGAAGCTGGGCTCACGAGGGAAAAGCAGATTAAGAAGACATCCTACAAAACAAGTTGACAGAAGTCAGCCCAAGAGAGAAACCCCTGTGGGGTGTTCCTGAACAGCCAATATCACCAGCACCTCCATCAGACTCCAGCTCTACCACACTGCAAAAGGCAAGGTCAGCAATACAATGCACGTGACAATCAGAGGCAGCTTTCCCACTGGGAAATCCATTCCCAGGCAGCTACAGGCAGCCAGAAAGGGGAAACAAATACCAAATAGATTGCAGTCAAATTTATAATCAGCTATTGCAGTAGCCAGCAACTAGGACACTAATATCAATGCCTTTCAAGGATTTTTTTCTCTAATGTCATTTCTTCACTGACCTCATCAGCACAGGACGTTGCAAAGTGTTAACTATTAATACACAACTCTACAGTAATCTTAAATTGCAAAGGCCAATTTTAACAATATGAAATTTAAAAAAAAAAACTACACAAGAATTTCTACAATTATTGCTTCCATACCCAAATCAGGAACTTCTTTCAGAACTTCACTCCTACTGAATGCCAGTAAATAAAAGATTTTAGAACTCCTCTATAACCAAATTGGGATCGAAAAGGACATTAAAATTCTCAAAACTGCTCCCTTTCCTTTCTAAATAATAAGAAAGCAGAAAGAAAAATGGGTATTTTTAGGGATCCTGCACATCTTGCTTTTCAGCTGAAGTTAAAAGATTCTAAGTATGAGCAGGAAAAAACATTTCAGAGCATGTGTTGATAGTAACCACAGGATACAATTCAGGTTTCACAGATGACACGCTCCAGGTCTGCAAGCATTCAGAATAACCCCAACACTCATTTATTTCCTCTGTCTTTGTTGATGTAAACTTACTGTATGGCCCAAAACTCCGTAGGTGTCTCCCAAACAAGCCCAACTTTCCCCAGCCTACCTCTGCATCCGTCCTTATTCCAGTACCAAACGTGCTACAGAATCAGGCATTGCAGTGTTAGTTGATTGTGCTGCATTTCAAGGCATTTTGTTAGGTCAGTAGCTGACATCTCGCTGCTAAGCACTTGCAACCCAATTGTTCATGCATCACCCCAACAAGTTTCCATAGCAGCGTCCCAAAAGAAGAAAGAAACAACATCAAATAATGTGATACTATGGCCACTACTTCTGTTTTCCAATTCTGCAGGTCTGTGGGGACTCAAGGGCTACACTTGGAGGAGCATCTCTCCTCCACTAGCTCCAGAGATCAAAATATTTGGTGTAACCACAAGGAATTACTGGAAGATCTCAGGTGTCTTGCACACTAGTAGGAAAAGTTATTGTTTTCAAGAAAATATTTAATCTTAGCAACTCATATAAATTTGGTAACAGAGTTCTCAGATCTAGCAATTTGATAGTTCCAAGGAAAGTATTTGTTCAAAAAATAGGGGCCAATTTATCACTATCATAGGCAAGACAAGATGACAGAACTTGGAACTGAAGTTTATTTAAAGTTTTACATACGGCAATGGGTTCATCTGTCAGACTGGAAGATATATTCTTACCATTGGTTCCTCCAACCTAATAACAGTAGGAGATAAAGTTACTCCTTAAATGGATTTAAGGGAAAATGTTTTCAGTCAGCAATTTCTCTCATAGATATTCTCAAGGAGGATTTTCTTCTTAAGAGAGACGCTGCCCTGTAATTCAGCACAACCAACTGCACCCAGAGCAGACACCAGCCTTCCCCAGAAACCAGTTCTGCACTCTCAGAGGAAACCTGCAAGATCAAACCTCTCCTGAAAAGCACCCAGCTAACAATTTCTCTTTGGTTTGCTTCTCCTGAGGCAACAGACGTGACCACCTTTTTTGTCCCAACTTTTCCCTTCCTTGAGCATTTTGGAAATAGTAGTAGATTTCAAATGCATTAAGGAGAATGTATTAAATTCTTGTATATTTTAAGGAACAAAATAAAAATATGAATAAGGAAAAAAAGATACAAATTAATGCCAAGCCCGCCCTGTGAAGTTTCCAGCTGTTAACTGCTGGGTGGCTGATCCCAGCATGCACTGCCCAAGTAACCAACACCTGCTGCTTTCACCTTGCCCAAAACATCCCTCAGGTGCACAAATGGGAAAGGAGAGCCACGAGAACATGCAAGGGCTGAGTTTTAAATAGCACAGTGAAGGAAAAGGGAGGCTGAACACGATCCTAAAAAAAGTCAGGTTTCGTCAGCACCACTGTTCTCTTCCTCTGTGCTTTTTGTCAGTTTTGTGGGGGTGATGAATTTCTGATACTGCATAAGTCTGAAATCTGAAGATTTCTTCTAAAGAACTTCGAGACTTACCACCCTGTTTCATTTTCTGTTGCAAAAAACCAATCCAAATAACCAAAAGTACTCCAAACCTGTACTGAACAGTTAAAACATCCTTGCACAGACAACACTTTTTCCCTAAGACATGGAATTCTTTTGCAGTCCACCAGAAAGCCACAGTTACTTTAGCAGGCTGAAGACATGAATGTGCATTCTGTCCCTACTAAAGATCTTTCAACATACCTTCTTCTACTTTTTTGAAAATATTTTTAAGATGTTAAGTAAAACTAAAGTTTTATATATCCTATAAATATCGAAGTATTAGAGAAAACCAGCTTTCCATTGTCTCTCCTTCTAAAATAGAAAGGTATTTCTGGCATTTCAACTACAGATGCCACAACTGGCAAATTCATATCAATCTTGTGTATCATAACTGATGGGGAAGGCTAATGACTAAGTTAGTGAGCAGTGAATTAAGGAAAATTGTGAATTAAGGACAGATTACTGAAAATAGCATCAGAGTTTCTTAAATAAGATTCACATTATTCAAGAGAGCAGTTATGCTGTAGAGTGAAACAATTTTGCATTTTACATTATTAGCATTTAACATATATTTGACAGTCAACAGCAAGAGTAATCAAAATAAACCCTGCTAATTACCCTTTCTTTACTTATAGCACAGCTCCATCAGGTAAAAGCCATTGCTCTAAAGAGATTACAGAACCACCTCTACAAAGATTAACTGTAGCTGAAGCCACACTGGAAAGAAGAGAGAGCAGATCACTTCAGTGTTTTCCTTGAACATGGAAAGGTGCAGAATGCAGGCAGGACTTAACCAGTTGCACACAGGGGACACAGAAGCACATTTGTACCGATGTCACAGCACAAACTACAGCGAGCAATAAAATAACCACGGGCTCAAGGACATTGGAAAGCTGGGACACCGCAGCCTCTGTCAATACCAATAATCTCTTCATTCAGTGCTGCCTCTTTCACATGTAGAACATCTTCACACAGACTAAACAATATCAAGTGCTTAGCAGTGACAGCGTCAGGTTGCAGCCAAACATTGCCTAAAACCAAAAACAAACCCTGCTTTTGGCAGGCATGCTAACCTTAAAATCAATGGACTAGCTGATGGGACTATTCATCAAGATGTTTTGAGTTCGTTTCGGGGTGGCTTTTTATTTTAAATCAAGCATTCTAGACAATTCTGAGGCTGCAACTACACAAAACCCAGCAAGTACTAGTGCACACAAATAAACAGGGCATGCAAATTTTAACTTTTTTACAACTGCACACACCCCAGAGACTATAAATTACAGCTACAGCACATGAAATGAAAGAGGATCACTGCTACTAATAAATACGACTCTAGGTGTGACAAAAAGAAAAATGCTTTATGTTAGCCAAAGCTGTAGAGAGTGCTCCTGGTTTCAGCCTGCAGCTCTTACTGTTTGCGGGTAGGAGAGTGGGCGTAGTCTGTCATAGTCCTCTTGACCAGCTGTGTCCCACAAACCTAGGTTGACCGGTTTTCCATCAACCATTACATTGGCAGAGTAGTTGTCAAAACTAAAAATAAAGAGAGGGTTAGCTGTATTAGCATGTAGTAAAATAAGGTACCCAAGGATTTTTCCTCTCAGAGGGAAAAACTGAGGAACATTTTCATTGCATCTGTCTGCTCCCCAGAGACAGTAAAGCTGTTCTTTAAATAACAGGTGTGATATTGGGTAATGCAATAAAAAATTATACACAACAGACTTGGTCCAGTGTAAGCATAAGTGATCTCTGTCATGGCTCTTCCAAACCAAAGCAGGTGATGTACTTAGCAAGCACTTTCCAGTCTTAGTGGGACATTCAGCAAGTTAATCTGTCTCATGGTGTGAGATTTAGAACAAAAGATACAGGAGCAACAACCAAGGAATCCTTAATGACAACAGTAGGTAAGAACAAAGCTCTCCAATGAAATACCAAAGCTCATAACCAGGGGCCAGTGGAAGCATCATTTTTATCTCATCACTGCTGTGGGTGCAAAGGTTTTCATGACTCATTACAGCTAAACCAAGCTCACTGGCAACATAAGACACTGTAAGGTAAAAACTCAAATTTAAGACAAAAAAAGGAAACAGCAGTAACCAAGGCAACAAGGCCTTGGACGGGTAACAAAAGTCATCTGTAAACCTTATTAGAATGTATTTTTGTTGTCTGAAAAACTCATCAATACTTCAGAGAGCAGCATACCCAGACAAAAATACAGAGACATGCGAAAAGGGCAAAGAAGCTGCACATGTATAAAACACCCCCAACAAGCCCTGGAAAAGAGAACTGCACTAATACTGATACTGACAAATCCTTATGAGAAAGATAAAGGGAAGCACCAGAATAAATGAGTCTCCACAGTCTTGCCTGAGGAGTTAAAGAGCCGTGGCTGGCTTAGCACAGGACTGGCAGCAGCACAAAAAGTGGAAGGAACAAAACAAACAAAAAAATCACCAGCCATGTAAGACAACTATTTCTGACTATGATTTAATGTTTTACAAGCTGTTCAGCCTTGGGACGGCTTATTATGAATGACATTAGAGACAGAAACACACAATTTTGGAAGAGAACAACATCTGGTAAAATGTTAGCAAATGTCAGTCCCTAATCTGCCTGGCCCAGAGGGCACAGAGAGCCCAAACTGACGGACCACCAGCAAGCACTGGTGTGACTGTGCTACAGTAAAAGCTCAAAGTACTCCCTACACACCTGAGGGGTGCTTGCAGCCAATTCAAACAATTCAGTTAAGGAATCTAGAATGGTAGCACACATTGAAGAGCTGACAGAAATGAATTCTTTGGATTTTATAAGTAAGTACTTACACCGTGGGTATGTACTCTCCAGGAAATGCATTGGTTGTGTAACTGATGAGTAGGCATGTTTTACCTACAGCACTGCAAAAAGAGAAAGTTCATATGTAAAACACATTCATCTTGAATAACAAGAAATAATATCCCTTGTGAGGGGAAGAAGACTAATTACATCCACACACCTAAGGACAACTGAACATCTCCAGTCACTACTGTGCAGGAAAACAGCTGACAGACTGCAGCTTTAAAATTACTGGCAATGAAAACACACCTAGCGTAAACATCCATTTTGTGAAGTGATAAATTACCAAATTTTGTCAATTTTTAGTCACAAAACCCCCCAACAAACTCACATGTATTAGACTCCTAACATCTCCTAGTCACCTGACTGAATACTCAGAAAGATGGCCTTCTTCCAACTCTCTGAAATTAAAAAAAAGTGGAAAAGTATTTCCAGATCCTCTTACACAATTCCAAAACTGTTATCTTTTCCAGAAAATTGTAGAGTTGCATATAAGGGAAGTTAAAGAAAGCTTGAAAAGTATAATTTCTCAGCACATCATTACTTTTGAGTATTTAAATGAATACAAATGATAACTCTCATATTATTTATTGCTATTGCAAAGCAACTCCCCACATGCGTTCACCCACTACTCAAACATTTCATTAACTGATTTATAGATAAATTACATTCCAGTACTGGAAAACTTGGAACACCAAACCTCTTTCTACTGATCTAATTCACAAGAGCCTCAAATGGGGGCAGGACAAGGCTCTGTTCCAGGATTCCTTCAAAACTCTGGCAGCCAGCTGCTTCCCTCTCCACCCTCCTCCCCACATCTTATCAGGAGTCAAGCATTTTATCAACGACGGCATTCAATTTTTCTAACAGTTTCAATTAAGTGTTGGAAAACTTTACATTGGGCCTTATTTATTTTTAAAATAGAGTCTGCAAAGGGTGTTTGTGATGCAGCAGACTGGTTCCCTTGCAGGCATCCCATTTGCAGTGCATAATCCTTTGACCGTGTGAGAGATTCCAGGGGTGAGCTTGTTCCTCCAAAGCGGTGCTGCCAGACAGCCTCACAACCCGCCCGATCCCGATCCTGCTCCTGGGCAGGGAAAACTGCATTGTCTTGCAGATGGTTTATCACTACAGCGATTTGCTCAGAGCCAGTCAGCAGTAACTTTGAAACCTTGCTGCACCTACACCTATGATCATGCCATTAGTACGAGGTTTGACTCATGAGCCTCTTGAACTAAATCTTTCACAAGTGAATTTGAGCTTTGTCATATCCTTAAGTAACAGCTCAATCCCTAACTAAAGTCTCTCCATTCAACTTTAAGCAGTTCCTCACTGCATTAGCCCAAGAACGTATTTGACAGCAGCTTCTGACATCACCTGAAATGCCTCAGTTATGGAAGAGACGCTTCAGCGTACAAAGTTATCTGGGATTTTGTCCCACATACCCATTTTTAATTGTAATTTGCTTTATGTTTCTGAGCCAATACCTGGTATAACCCTGTCTGCTGCAACCCTGATCGTACCATGCAGTTTTCCACCCTGCTTTTCACATCTGCTTCTCAGACACCAGCTCCTCACAGTCTGAGGGTTTTTCCTTTCAGCACACTCTCTTTACCAAGCTATAATAGCATCATGAAAGGAGGCATTTAATTCTGTTCTCATTAAGTACAATCTCTGAACATTCCCTTGTCGTAAAAGGTCTGAGATACACTTGTGCTCAAAAGTAAATGGATTTACCCTTAAAAAAAAACAAAAACAAACTTGTGTGGGAAAATCAAGGAGCAGTTGACCACACAGATACCTGTTTAACAGCTGTCAAGAGAGGAGACCCCATTTTAGCTCCTGAACTGACATGCTAACAAAGCCAGAACAAGGAGTTAAGGAAAGTTATTCCTCCCCCATAAGGACAACTTGCTATTTTAGCTGCCTGCTGATGAGTTAGATCAGTTTGGATGTGCTGCTGAGTTGCTCTCACACACCACACAGTCGGCTGTGCTGGGCCAGCTCACAAAGGACAGGTGGGAAAACCTTCAGGATCCTGAGCAGAGCAACAGCCAAATGCTTTGGGAAATCTCTCGAGGCAGAGATGACACGCTCTCACGCCTCTGGAACCTGTCTGGGCTGATGCTTCAGCTTCCAGTAAGGTCATTACAGGTAACTTGAGCTTCCAACAAATTAATGTTGAACTCAACATTTTCAGCAGCGGATCAAGAACTATTCTGTGGATCCAGGCTTCCTTGCCCCCCCTGCACTGAAACTCCCGAGTCTGCTCTGACTAATCAAAACAGCACAGGAAGGTGCTGAGAGATTTCATTCCAAGTTCAGAAGTGCCTGCAGTGTGTTTCTAAGCACTAATCAGCCAGAGTAATTTAAACAAGAAAAAACATGCTCAACAACCCCATTTCAGACGTATTCTATCCAGGTTTCCTGCTTTCCTTGCCTCTTGGCTCACTGCCACACGAATCAGATCATTATGGTCACCAGTCTTAAAAATAAACACTAATGTCTACCTTTATAAAGTACATCCTCTGAGTGCTCTAGCAACTTTTTTAGGCTACTAATTTCTGTAATAAAGCAACTCCCCTAAAGAGAATTCCAACTGTTTGGCAAAGTTTAAATCCTTGTACATAAAGGCTGAGACTAAGAATCTAAAATAACACCAAGATTAGTCACAAGATTTCTAGCAACTACTTAATCACAGCTCTGTCCACCCACAATTACATAAATGAAACTAGCAGCATTTGATTGTCATTAAAAATATGGCCTACAGAAATGCAGCTTTTAAAAGCTTAACAAAACCACCTTAACAAAAGACAGCATTGAGTCCCTTTTTGATTCCGAGCAGCACCCAGGAACCAATGTATTTATATAACCATATATGTATTAATTCCAAAAACAAAACATATCTTCTCTTTATTTATGCTAACAAGTTTTATGAAATGTCCCCACTGTAGCAGAGCTCCTTGGAGCCATGCTTTACCTGCAAACTGGTGGCAACCTTCCGGAAAGTCTTTGCTTGTGCCTTTTCTTTCTTTCTCTGATGCACATGAGACACCTCTCTGGCAGACATGATGCCCAACAGCCCAGGTCTTTGCTCAGACATCAAAGAGTAGCTGAGATTTCCCGAGTACCACCCTCAGATCCAGAGTTCAGTACTACTGCTACAGGAGGCTTAGCTCCACAGGGCTCTCAGATAAGCTGTATTACTCACGGTGCCACACCCTCTCCCAAATATGCTCCTCAGTACTTACAGAACAAGTACTTTTTAAAGAACTTCACCAGTAACACAAGTTACCAAATTTCAAGTCACTGCACTTTGTCGATGTGGCACGGGAGGCACCTGAGGTGTTCAGTGTCTCACACAAACACTGCACTACTCTCAGTAAGAAGCCAATTACCCTACACAGGTGCTCCCCTTCTCCCCAAACTATCGAAGCAAATACACACAAAAACCCCCACAGCTTTAGCAGACAAGGCCTCAGATCAAGCAGAATTCCAAACAAGGACTCCTAAATTAGTGCTCTTACAGTATTTCCACAATTAAAAAATGCCTACAAAAGAGCACAAAGTGCAACAACTTCTGTGCCATCTAGTAATTTGTAATTTCTCCAAAACACAGAACTTCTTCTAACATTACACAACATCACTGGAGATTTTGTGCCACTTAACAGCTGCCTTTTGGGAGTGAAAACAAAAGCTGCTAAAAATAACTTCCACCAATGCTTTTTCCCACGTGTCAATCAACAGCAATTCCTGCATTTACTCCAGCGGCTGCTCTTCATCTGGCCTGCACATTCCTCCTGCTCCCTATCATGACAGCTCAAAGCAACAGCTGGCATTTATTTTCCCCCAAACAATCCCCACAGCAAAATAAAGAAAACATGGGGAGAATATGATAGCTCAAACTAGCACACATGCCACACTTTTCTAGTCAAGTTAGTTGTCTAAACATACACCAGACAAAACTCTAAGAACAAAATGTGAGTTACATATGAGAAACAGCCTACTCATTAACAAATTTAAAAAATAACCACAGGTACTTCTAAAGCTTTGTTTATTTTTGTTCCTAGCAGATCTTTGTGGAGGGTATGTAAAACAATACCCAAGTTTGATATTACATCAGCAAATCTTTAACCTGCATTGTTTTACAGGAACACTAAAACTTTGGCCTTATCTAAGCCAAACACTACATTTCCTAGAATACCTGCAATGCTGGAGCTCTTGAATAGCAACAGCACAAAGAAACACAATTAGTTAAAAATATTTTAAAAACAGTGAACAGAGAATGATACCAAGCTACTAAAAATGAGCAACAGTACCTGAAAAGAACCTTTAAGATTTGTTTCTAACTAAAGAGGAAGGAAAAGAAATCAAACTACTGTATTTTGTTCACACATATGTGTAAAAGTCAGGTAGAACTACAACACGTACATTTTCAAGACAAAAAAAAAAAAAATAACACAAAAAAAACTGCTAGGAAGAAGGATGGTTTACAAAGCAAATGACCCAAAGAAGTGTTCTGTTGAATGAATTACTGAACATAAACAGCTGGTTTGTGCTGAGTTCTCACTTTTAGAAGAGGAAGTAGACTGAACTTTTTCTCCACCCAGACATGATGCATCACATTTATTTACAGCATTGTAAATACAGACTTCAGATTAATGAAAAAATATACATTTATAACAAAAAAGCAATTTTGTTTGGTTTAAATTAAAATCCACAGTTATCCTATCTGGCATCAAAGAATTACACTACTGTGACAATGATTTATTGAGATACCACTTTCATGTTCATATGGTTCCAAATATTACACAGCAAGTAAAAAAAAAAATTGGCACACTGTAAGGTTTATCTTTCAGCCATACTTAGCTGCTTTTTTGGGGATTCTACATCGTTAAAAACAAACCAACAACCCCTCCCCCAAGACACAATTAACTTGAAAATTAAAGCACCATGTGAAATTACAGACTACTGTAGCAAGTCCATTTAACTACACTTCACTCCTCTGTCATCTACAGAAGTTTGCTGTGATACCAATTATGCTCAGTCTACACTGGGATTTTTGTTTCTCCTAAAGGGAAAAAAAAAAAAAAACAACAACAAACCAACAACTCAAACTGCATAAGGCAAGTCTTGTTTTCCAGCTGGCCTATGATGTTCCCCTGACCTCTGACATCCAGTAAGAGAGAGAATCCCTCTGAGCTGAGGGGAATAGTATCGTGGAGAATACTCAAAAACACCAAATACACTCTCTTCTCAATTCCAGCACTCCTCACACTGAAATCCAACTGCTAAACTTATGAGTTAACTCAATTCTAAAAAGCATCCCCAACTTGTTTCACATATAACTAACACCATATTGAAATACTGTAGGTGTAACAGCTCTTTACAGACAAGTATATAATTAACTATTTGTATTTCAAGGGCCTATCAGTCTCCTTTAGACAGGTGCCTTCCAAGACCAGACGTCTGCAGGCAAAAAAAGCAGTTTCTACCCAAAAGCATTTATGATCTGCATAGAGTTCAGCCCATTTCACTCAGTTCTACTGCAAAAGTCAGATGTCAAAAATCAAGATCTTGAAAGGTAGTAAGTTTGTTACTTTCACAAAAAGTATTTCAAATCAGTATTCATTTTCTCATATAATTAAAAACACAGAAATTATTTTAATACACTCGGACTACTTCGGCGATGAAAGAACAGCAGCAAGCAGTGGCAGTCCAGGGACGCGGCCCGGCCTGCCCAGACCGCCCAGCACACCCTGTTCATTCACGGCGGCCGCTCCTGCCCGCATCGAGGCGGAGCCCTCGGTTAACACCACGGCCCCGGCCCCGGAGCGATGCGGGGCTGGGCCCGGGGACGCGCATGGCCCCGACCCCTGCCCACCCCGCTCCCGGCCCCGCCGTGCCCGCGCTCCCTCCCCGCCCGGCAGCGGCNGTCGCCCACCACCACACACTTGATAGCCTGCATCGGGGCTGCTGCTGAGCGGAGCAGGGAGCGGCGGCCGCCTCCGCCCTGAGCCTGGAGCAGGGACGAGGCAGCGGCACCACCCAAGGCAGGGAGGGAGAGGGCGGACTGCGGGCGCAGGAAGCGGCGCCGCGCTCACATCCGGTCGGGCCGCGCCGGGGCCGCCTCACGGGCGGTGCCTCTGCTGGGGGCGGGAGCGGGCGGAGGGCCGGGGCCCCGCGCCCCGCTCCTGCACTGGGTCAGTAGCGCGGCCACGGCCCTTGATGCGTGTCTGGTGTACTCAGGCGGAGCCGTTCTGAGCGAGGATATCAGCGCCGGTACTGTTGGCACAAGCCCGCAGCCTGGGCAGGGATAGGGGCTGAGCGTCGTCCTACACCAGCCCTGTCGTGTCCATCAAGTCGCTCTCGAACACAGAGCTGCCTTTGACACCACCATGTATCCCGTCTATCACGCCTGGCACCCATCATGCAGCAACCTCATTCTCGGCATCTCTAGAAGCACGTTAATGTGTTTACCCCACAGACGTACTGAGCAAGTGTAACTCAGGTCACCGCAACGTCCTCCCTCTGCTGCTGTGGACAGGTGCCTGCTCCCCATCCAGTGCCACCATCCAGTGCTCCCCATCTCTGTGCCACCACTGTAGAGCCAGATTGTTTCCCTTCATACATGGATCTTCACACCATCCTCCCTCCTCCTGATATGCTGTGTGTGATATTAATTGTGCTGGCAAGATTTGGATCAGATCAGTGGACGTCCAGTCTTCTCAAGATGGGACAACCCAGGGATTGTCAGGCCTCACAGAGCTTTGGGTTTCTTTATTCCCTCAAGCAAACCAGTTATTTCCATGAAATTGTGAAGCAGAAGTCAAGCAGAGCAGGTCTGATGATACCAAGATTCTTAATTTCTACAATTAGTTCTTGCCATAGCTCTACTTGCCAGAGCATGTCCTGCTTGTGCTGATGCACAGAACCGCTGTTCCCTTTGCTTGCACTGCCATCTGCCCCTGGAAGGAAGTGTGGAGAGAGGACCCATGCACACCCTGCTTCTGCAAAGTGAGGATGAATGAAACCACCATCGGCGGTGGCTCTCCAGTGATTTGATCTCTTAATTTCGAAACATTTCTAAATTATTTTGATATCACACAATACAGCTTCATCAGTGGACAGAGCATTCCAAGACAGCTACTCTCTTTCATTTTTCTTTCATTGAGCAGAGATAATTCTCAGATATTTCCCATCAGAGAGGAAATCCTAACCATCACTGTGAACCAAAAGGCTATTTTTGCAACACTTGTATGTCCATGTTCCCTCACACAGATGGAAGCTGAGATGTCACTTAAGCTAAATATCTTTAAAGCCAAGCCTTTGCCAATGGCCTGGCAGCCGCTCTGTGCCCAGCAGGAGGGAGCTACAGAAGAGAGTGTGGGCAGGATGAGGGAGTGTGGGCAGGATGAGGGAGTGTGGGCAGGATGAGGGAGTGTGGGCAGGATCCGGGTGCTCCTGCTGCTCCTGGTGCTGCAGCAGCCTCTGGGGCCTCCACAGGAACAGAGCAGCACCACGGGTGTGTGACTGAGCTCAGACCCAGCACATGGCAAGATTCGAGGGACATGTAAACTGCTTCTGATTTTCCACCACTGTCTCTTCCTTCACTGGTTCTTCTTTTATCCAGTGCATAACAGAGGGATGATTAGAGCTTTTTAGATGAAAAAGAGGTACAACAGTATTTACAATATCATTACAAAACAGCACACAAAGACAAGGATGAAGGCTGTAACAGACAAAACACTCTAGCACAAATTGTTTTATGATCCTGTCATGAGACCAGCATGATCTTTTTACATATGTTCTCTTCAGTACTCATCCACCCTATTGTTTTGAGATCAATTGTTTTGCAGTGTCAAAAAATACTTAAGTTAAAACACAGGGAATGGTTTAAACAGGTTTTAAATGGACAATTTTATACTGAATTTGGTATATAATTTGGTATATAATCTAATATATTAGAAAATACCTAGAGAAATACTTACTCTTAGTAATTAAAAACAATATTATAGTTTGGGTAGATTACAATAATGGCGACATATTTAACTTTCCTCCACACATTTGTAAATATTTACTTCCTCAAATGATATAAAAAAGGCCATTTGGAATTTTTAAAAATTTTGCATTTGAAATTGTAGCTGATATCTCTCTTAGAGTAGCTTTATTTTCCCTGTGTCCTAGGTTACAATGTACCATATTCCAGAAGGTCTGTATTCTATCTCCATCTTCA
>VXBU01007895.1:0-28189 GCA_013400315.1 Bombycilla garrulus
TGCTTTCAAACCAGCACAAAGAGAAGACAACTGAACCAGACATGTCTGTGCTTCTACATGAAGCATTTTAAGTTCAAGAATTACAACTGAAAAAAAATTACCAGACTTACCAGGAGGGAATTATTCCCATCTAAGCAAAGTAAAACTAATGGGAGGACTAGGAACAAAATCCATGTATTATCCTGGATATGGAACAGATCACCTGGTGAAGGAGTGATGCTGCTTCTCAAAGAGTACCCTGTCAAATTAGTTCAGCAAGTTAACTATACCATTCACTAACAGAACATCTCTGTGATCTGTAATTTCAATAAAAAGGACAGAAAATACAGCATTAGCACTATGTTACTAGCTGCCTAAGGTAGTGACAGCTATCATAGCACAGAAGGTAGAGAGTCAGGAAACAAGGGTAGTATGAAATTTCAGTTACCCCTGCAAAGAACAGCACAACACTAAACCAGAATTTTTAGATGTAATTAATATAATCTTCAGGGATCAGCTCATTCAGGAATGCCAAAATATAGTAAAATCTTGGTTTGGCCTAACCTGTGTACAGGATCCAGTGCAGATATTACCACTGAAGAGACATTTCAAGTGTAAGCAAAGCAGCA
The DNA here is from genome assembly GCA_013400315.1 of Bombycilla garrulus. Lineage (NCBI taxonomy): Eukaryota > Metazoa > Chordata > Aves > Passeriformes > Bombycillidae > Bombycilla > Bombycilla garrulus. The sequence goes on from VXBU01007895.1 coordinate 609, forward strand.
TTAACAACACTGAAGGGGAAAAAAACCCCTAAGGTTCTCTACAGCACAACATAGTTGCAAAACAGAAGAATGAACATAAAATGGAAGCTAGTTCAAAAAGTTAAATGAACTGAAAAACTGTCCAAAAGTCTTTTGATCCAATTGAGAAATCTATTAAAGGAACACATGCAGAAAAGACCAAAGAAGACAGTCCCAAATAATTCTTCTCATCTAAGCTCACAAATGCACTTAGGTTCTTATGCCTTTCTCCATGAGGGATTCTCAGGATCTGTTTTAGATTGAAGCACAAGAGAAGGTGGCAGAACAGACAGGCAACACCAATAGGTCCTTAGACCAGGTAATTCTCATACAAAAATTGTGGAAATTAAACAAGATTCTACCTCTCAATTTTGTAGTACTCTGGGCACAACAAAACTCAATAGAGAAGAATACAGTAACTTTCAACAACAACGAAAAACCCCACATGAAAATTAGACAGACTTTAACTTTTGTTACTATGTATGTGGAACACAGGGTTTTTTTTGTGCAGTTTGTTACAATTCATGCACAGTGCCTGGAGAGGTTAATCAAACATGGTAAACTCTTAAGAAACTGACTGCAATCTTGACAGAGCTGTTTTCTCTCTCTTCCTGTAATGAAGCTTGTCTGTGTTGGCTTCCTGACAGATGAGTCGTGAATGACAGGGGAAAGGGTGGAGGATTCTCCTGAAAGCATTCAGTTGATCCTTCCCTCACACTCAAGATGAAATTAGTAGTGGAAATTGTTCAACAGTATGGGCAAGCAACAGTTTCCCTGATAATACTCCAATACTGACCACCCTTTTCTTGCACCAAAGCATTACTCAGCCCAGTGATGTCACACAGACACATAAAACCATAAACCAACTGGCTGTTGCCATCACAAAGAATAGCTTTCTTCTCCTGTCTGGAATAAACTCTGGCTGACTTGAGATCCCTGTTGGCTCCTATAATTCAAGTCTCTGCAAAAAAATTATTTCTGGGAATACCTTTCCGGTCAAAGATACTAATGAAAAGACTGAATATCCTCTAAGAGCTGTTTGTGAGATGCTCACTTAACTAGAAGATAGCTAAAGTGTGGCTAAAACAAGACGTTCATGCAAAGGTAGGCTACATCATCTCAGGAACAACAGTAATTTGAATACAGGACTGCAGCTGCATCTCATGAGTGCCTTGCCTGCTGCTGCAGTGCTGATACTTTATATTTTCAACATTCTTTCCAAGATATCTCTGCTTTTCTGGTGGACACAAGTTCACTGCACATGCACAGTACATGATGTGGCCAGATGCTGTCTGGGTCCAGTCCATCGAAAACAATCTGTGTGGAACTCTCAACAGAAGTAAAGTGGAAACCTGTAGCCTCAAAGATTTCAACCCAAACAGTTGAAGAAATCTGAAGAAAGAGGAGTAGATATCACAAATGTTCACATTCAAAAAGATCTTATAAACAAGTCTTTAGAACAGACTGGATTTGGTCCACCAAAACACCAAAGGCTTCGCTCAAGGCAGTCTGCCATAATGATCTGCCCATTTCTCACACCACTGTGAGCTAACAAGACCTATCAAATGATTAGCCCACTCTAATAGTGACAGGGGTTTTTGTCCTTCACACCACACTTAAGGCCAAATCTTTAGACCCAGGTCTACAACAATACAGTGAACAGTAGGTCTCAGTCCAACACAGGTAACTACAAATTATCTGCTAGTTTAGTGGGTTAGCACTGAAATGTGCACTAGCAGTGTTCAAAAAAAGGGCATCATGAGAAGACTGGCATTATTGTCATCAAAAAAATCACCTCCATGTTCTCTGCCAACACAAACAATCTCAGTCCTGAGGGAGACCAGCCGTTTGAACTAAACAGTGACTTCAGCTCCTGCAGCCCGATGACTACATTTCCCTAGAATGATGAATGGAGGTGCTGTTGAGGGTTGACTCAGTGCCTGGCAGCACAAAGAGATGAGTAACTACCTTTGAACCAGTTTTTGTTCTAGCACACATAGATCACAGCACTGCCAAAGACTACAGAAGTGAGAGATAACCACAGTATCAGGATCTCAAAACACTGGTCTCAATTTACCAATAGCTGATGCCAAAGATCCTTTTAGCCTAGTGCTCCTGCAGCAATGAAATTAACCATACCCTCAGCTGACAGCTCAGGTCTGCATTACCAGTCCCAAAACAGTTCTGATCTTCATTAGGAACTGTGTGAGGACAGAAAGGTTCAGCAGCAAAAATGTGAACTCATATGGAGCCTCTATGTACCTAGAGAGACCTGACACACACACATCCCCCCCCACATTGCAGAATGCCCTGCCATAGTAAGAAGAAAACATTAATCACTGTTTTAGAATTTCTAGAATGACATAATTGAATGAATATTTTGATGGTTGTGATCAAGGATATCCAAGATATCTGATGTTCCTCAGAGCAATTATTATAAAGTGCACGTAGGATGGAGTGATTGAGAAAGAGAGGCATATAAATTTTTTTAATCCAGAACAACCTTACCCAAAACTTCCATAGTGAAGCAGAAAAACTCATTTATAATGTGGAAACTCAAATAATTAACTCAGCTAACAAGTAAAAATTGTTCTAGAGAACAGCTGAGAATGCCTAGAGTTGGAAAACACCTGAGATGAACTGCATAGGAGAAGAGGTTCTATATCCCTGGTAAAGGTACAGAGCTGATCACTAATTCATCAGCTGCCAGGTCATTTGCTCTAGGCAAGAAGTCTGAGCAGAGAAAGAGTATTAACAGTCACCCCCAACAGAAAGTTCCTAAAGACAAACACTAACACTGCCCTTTCCACACAACCTTAGTTTTAGCTGGACAATTGATGCTGCTGTTTTATTGTCCCTGTGCTGAATCCTACATATCAGCCAAGCAGGCTGAGTTTCTGAGGACAGGTATAGCAATTCAGGGGGGAATGGAAGGGAGGATGTGAGCACACAGACCAGAACAGGACATGGCAGATCATAAGACAAATATTCTATTATTTTTTCCTTAGATTTTTTTAGTCACAGGGATAGAACACAGGAAAATATTGTATAAAATCAGGGTGTTGTTCCCCCTTGCCCCTAGCTGTACGGTGGTCCACAACAGTAGTTGAACAGGAAGATCGCAAATAACTTCAGATTGACTGTGACTCCACCTCATTTGTATAATGTCTATTAGTAATCTGCCCACAGAAGTCACGAGACAATAAAACAGAGTTCACATTTCTTGATTTGCATACATCATTTGAAAATAGGTTTTCCTTCAGTATTTAATAGCAAGACAGTTATCCACAATGAACAAAGGAGATTGTTAAAGAAATGTGCTGCCAATGAATGACATAATCCAGCGAATTTAAACCACTCCTCTAAAAATTCTGGCATTCTGCAACATGAAAATAAACCCCAAGTAGAAGAAAAAGCAAAGCTTGCCACCTACTGCTCAATGACATAATAGTATGCACTAACATTGTCTATTTCCTTTTAACATATTCTCTTTTCTTGAACAGAACATACAGAACTTATCTTCAGTTGTTTCTTTAATGAAACAAAAAATATAAAACCATCACATGGAATATCCAACTGCATTTTTTTCTGTAAAACCACTTATAAAATCCCTAACAAGCCTGAAACACCATTTATCACAGCATCTAAGATGATAAAAAATTCCTTTTAATATCCTCCAGTGTTGCTAGAGGCTTTAATAAAGTCTGCCCCCCAGCTGCATGGTAAGTTTTAAAGACAGTACTTTAAACTTAAAAAAATTATTATAATATATAAAGCCTATCAGAAAAGAATGTTTCCTGTACACATCTGGAGGAGATATTTTCAAAGCTATAGACCACATTAGTAAAAAAGACAGGGCTGTAGCAAATACTGGCCTATTGCAGATACTTTATTTGTTCTAAAACTTCATGTCTCAGCATCAGAGAAACATTTTTTGTTTCCAACTACAGAGAAATTCTCTTCAGTAACTACAGTGCTTTGTTGAGCTATTACTCCAAATTATTTATTTTCCTAATATATCACATATAAAAAGTAATTTCTGAACAACAATAGGTCCTTTGCTTAGTGTAGGAAGCTGCTTAACTCAAAGTCAAGTAGTCATAATTCAGCTGTCTACTAAACTTTTGAGTACACCTGCAGACTTATCTTCAGAAACAATACTGTGCTGCACACTGCAATTAGTCAAAAGTTCATAGTCTGGTCCTCCAGCACCACTCCCTAAGGCCATGGGAAAATTTAGGGAAAATCAGATAAAGAGGGAAACAAACAAGCAGGGGTTTACTCCAGAATCCCCCCAATAGATTGCTGGCCGGTTATAAAGTCTCAATGTATATTTGAACAATAACCTCAGGAGAAGAGCCCACTTTCTCCATCTGCCTAGTGCTCTTCACCAATAACACTCACACAAAAAGAAATACCAGTCCCAACAAATACTGATGAACAGTAACCCTGAAACTTCAGCACAAGATGACATGAGCAATAAATTTCCTTAGAAGTCGTTAGATTAGCAACTGATTACACTTTGTTTAAAACAGTAATTTTGGATTCCTGGGCAAAATTGATCTAAGTACAAGGGTACGTGGCATAGGTAAACTTTATGGAGCTTAGATAAAGAGGAAACTGCTTCTCAGTGAAGTACTTGGACTCTAACACTGAAGAAAATAGGTTCACTGGAGATTAAATATCACTCAGGGTTCCTAAATCATGAGAACAGGCTATTCATAACAATGAAATCAATGAGGCATTTGTAATTAATCAGACAGACCCAACCCTGAAGATATATCTGTCTTTGTCTAAGGCCAGTCCACATCATCTTAATGGATGTTGTTAATCCATCTAGTTATCTGCTACACTAGCAAAACGCTAAGACTAAATAAGTCCTCTGAAGAGGGCTTCTTTGTGTCTTTGTTATCTATTTAATAAGATTATTAACAACAGAGTCTCAATAGTGACTGGAAGTTAAGACAACACCAAAAGTTATATGGATACACAAAGACACATAAATCAGCTAACAGGCACAGCTGATATTATTTTAAAGGGCTTTAGATCAACTATTAAGCAAGATTTCTGACACAAAGACAAAAGATATCTACAAACATTTTCAAGTTAAAAATACCTGAAACAGAGGGAAATGTCCCTGGTTCAGTGATCAATTGATCATTATATTACTGAACCAAAACACATGGATTTTTCTAAAGACAGAATACTGCTAAACCAGTTTTTATACCTGAAATCAGTAATAAAAGCCTATTCTCACTTTGCTGTTCTTCCTTTGCAAGTTAAAAGGTACAGATGTATTTTGACAGGAGACAGTTTTCCAAATCCAGCTACTGAGCTCTATTCCCAGCTCTAAAGAAGGAAATTAAAAAAAAATCACATGAAAACAATTCCCATTTGCTGGAAGGAAAATGGTTATTTGCAGCATTGTTCTTATTTCAGCCACATCCCATAATCATTACTCTTGCACAGTAGTTTGCTTAGAGTAACGTGTACAGGTAACTTTTATCTATTTGGCTAAATAGTCTCAGTTAAGTATAAAATTGTTGCATAATTGTTTTACAATCAAAAACACTTGCTAACAGAGAAACCTTTTTAATGGCAAAGGTTCTGAATGCCACAATGTTGTGAATGACACAACAGCAATATATCAAACCAAATTTTAACAATACAAATCCATCTTTGTGAAACTGAAAACACACTGTCATACTTTCCAAGAAAAGCTAGTGTGTACCCACCAAGCCCCTGGAAAGAAGTTCTTCTGATAGTTTCCCAACATGCCCTGAAATAGTTTGATAGTAAATTGTAAAAATTCCAATAGTTGGGAAAAAAAAAGGCAAAACAAACCAAAAAGTCAAACTCCAATGTGAAAAAGCCACTTTGGGAGAGAACAGACCATATTGCAACACAGTAACAAGTAACATCAAGAACTCCACATTTAAGCCCTCCCTAAGCATTCAAACAATGTGCAAACACTGAATGGTCAGGCACATGTGTTTGTAGACTAGAAAAATAATTTAAAAACACTATGGCTTGAAATGGTGGCTTACCATTGGTTTTTCAGCTAAGCTGACAGCACCAGTACAGTTCAGAGGCAATTTTCTTTCCTGAAAAGCAGTGCCTTGAAAGCAAGACAATGATTTCTGCACACATGGAATATGCCTAAACTGCTGTCTCTTTTTGCTGTAATGACATAGAGGAGCAAAGCATATTCCAGTAGCACTTAAAAAAACCCAAACTTAATGACAAGTTAATTAAAAGTTAACTTTACTTCATGGAGCATGTTCAAGTAGCTGGGATTGTGAGAGGGAAGTGTACATTGGCATTCTCAAAAGTAATATGCCTTACTGGAAATTATGGGCAACTGATCTGCATAAACTCTTTACAAGTTTACAAGAAGGTGAATAACCTGATGGCTAATAGGGAACACTGTGTTTCCTTGCAGCACATCTTTTGTTGAAAACACTGTGCAAAAGGTATCTCAGAATCCACCCCAAAGAGTTCACAATGGAAAAGTTATTTTCCTGATTCTCCCTAGAGCCACCTTACACTTGTGCTAAGATAAGCACACCATGAATTCATTGCATGCTAGAGGTCCATACTGAAGGGATGCAGTCGTCAGCATAACCTGTAGACCAAATGCCAGTTTTTGATCTTCCTGACACAAAGCAGTGAGCTCAAGAACTGCTGGAAAAATCTCACCTCTGACCACTAGAGTTAAATTTTAAAGTCTGTGAACAGTAACACATGGTGCTAATATAAGCTCAAACAGTTCTGTCACTGGGCTCTATGAGGGCAGAACAAGAAGCCCAGGACTTACAGACCAAAGCTTTGAAGCACCAGGTAGCAATCCATGGTTGTATCTCTGTGCAAGAGCACAGATTTGACACTGAAATGGCTGGAAAGCAGCTCTACAAAAAGTGGGGGTCCTAGTGGATAAGCTGAGCATGTGTCAGCAGCATATCCTCACATGAAGAATGGAAGAATGCCAACCATATACTGGGCAGCAGCACAGTCATACAAGTCAAGGGAGTGATTACTGCCTCCTGCCTCCTCCAGGCACTTGTGAGACCGCATCTCAAATACTGTGATCAGTTCTGGACTCCCCAAATCAAGACAGCAGCACAGTGGAGCAAGGCCAGCAGAGTGCCACCAAGACTGTCAGAGACTGGACACCCAAGATAAGAGGAAATAGATGTCTCAGCTCTAAAAAAAAAAAATACAGCTCAAGGGCATGATACTGCGATCTACAACTGCCTCTCAAGAACCTGTAGAGGAGGCTGAGCCAGACTTCTTCGAGGAATACAGCAAAAAGACACAGGGAAACAATAAATCTACAACAATGGTAATTTCAACTATAAAAGGAGAATACTCTTTTTTCCCCTGAAAATAGTCAAACACTGCAACAGAAGCCCACAAATACTGGAGATCTCCAACCTCGCAATCTTGAAAGTATTCAGAGCTCAACCACACAAAGCCCAGAGCAACCTATTAGAAGTGATCCTGCTATAAGCAAAGGGTTAGTTCCAATTGTTTCATACTTCCAATCTAAGTTTTAATCCTGCTGTTCCTTAAAAGAAAAAAAAAGTCAAGATCTTTTTGGATGGAAGATCAATATTATCAAAAGCTTCCATAAAGTATTTTCAAACAGACCTCACACTTAAGTTCAAGTGTAAGTACAGCGTTTCACTTGCTCTGTACATCTTTAGTGCAAAACTACCATAATGGTGGTGAAAAAGGATGTCCTCCAAAAGTATTTACTGTCACACTAGCTTCAAAAACCCTGATAAGTCATCATATTAACGAATCTTAGAATCAGAAGTTCTAAAAAACAAATTACATGCAGTCAAAGATACAAAAAGAACTAGTATGCAAGACAGGAAATAGCCAAAAGAGCAGTCTCTTATACTTCACAGTGATCCTCAGTCTACAGGAGTTTGCACAATAGGAAGTCAATAATTTTTACCGATTTTAAATATATATGTAAACATTTAACTTACAATTATATATTATACCAAGCATGTATTCCATTTTCTGTTATGACTATCCTATAGTGTTGATATCAGTAGGGTCACAACAGTATGCCCAGTTCTTGTTTCAGGCACATTTTTTTCAATCTAAATTCATACTGATTTGCCATCAACTAGTTAAAATAAGAAAAATAGTTTAAACTTGAAAAAATACTACATCTTTGAATAAAATCAAACAAACAGCTTCAAGACATCACTTGATAGGCAAACTAATATTAGCAAGTGATACATCTGCCTGTCATAGCATGGGACTAGACCCAGTGACCCAGGAACACAGGTTTGGAAGCAACCTCAGCAAAGATTTCTGGGCACATAAGGCACACCAGTAAGTACAAATCTGTCCTCTGGGGTCTGTGCATTCACCACTCCTTTGATGGCTTTGTCCAGCATTAAAGCAGATTTTCTTATTTCATCACCATCTGCTGCCAAAGGACACTTCGTGACACTTCAGTGTATTACCGAGCTCCAGTTGGTTGATGCAGTAACCTTTCTGGTGATCAATTCCAAAACGGTACTAGAAGGATCCGTTGAAATAAAAAGTTCTGCTCACACAGATGGTAAATGCACAAAACCAAGCTGTTGGAGCTATCCTCCTGCCAACAAGTGAGAACACGAGATGTGAAAGGAACACCCAGAGCTGCTGGAGAGCTATCAGAGGCATTCAGGCCCACAAAGCATGCCTGTTAGTGAGATCAGAATTCCCTACAGGTTCCAATAAGAAGCAGATTTTAGTTTCTGAAACACCACTTGTTTTCAATTACAGCCATCTATACCTTCTGCTAACATTTTTCTGAGATGAGACCTTGTACCTGACAGTATATCCATCTTTAGAGTGCAGCTATGACAGACTTGCTGAACCCAAGATATTGCAGGAAATTAATCTCTCCAGCTTTCCTTCTGTTCAGCAGCTTATGCTTCAAAAAAAAGATATCTGGGAAAAAAAAATTAATTCCCTGCTTTCCTAAATATCATTACCACCATGATCCTAAGAAAGCATGCATGAACATATCTTGATGACTGAAGTTCGAAAGGGTGCATTCTTATATAAATGGAAAAAAAATTTGCTGAGGACGGCAAAACAGAAGTTCTGTAGAGGCAAGCCTCCTCTAGGAGATAATGTAGGTGTTCCAGGTTGGGTTCCGGCCTGGCTCTCACCAGTCCAGTCCTTGACTGCACAGCAGCAGGGTCCAGATCAGCATACCAACCACATTGACAGTGTTGATGACTCCACTTTCCAGGAGTGGGGAAAGTAAAAGCCATTCCAAAAGTATCTGGGCAGCCTCACACAACACACAAGAACACAATGTATTCAAAAAGGAATTGCAACAGGTACTAGCCTGTCTGCCCCTCTCAATGTTATAGATCTGACCTCAGAAGGATCTTTCAGCCCTGTAAATCGTCCTAATAGTCATACTACCACTGGCACTCATTTCAACAGCTGTATCTAAACATCCACCTTCTGCTGCACTTGACACAACAGCTTTGGTTTGTGCAACAGCCCATTTCCTCCCCGTATCTGGCTCCTGCACCTGGCTCTGGCCAAGACTGTATGCTGGCATTCTCATGACTCCAGACACTCAGTTTTCCATTTTCCCATGCCAGTAGTAAGCTGACTGAAATAGATTTATCTTAATATGTTCTCAAAGAGCAACGGTTCTACCTGGAAAAGTCTCTCTATAGTTAGGAGAAAGTCCTCAGGCCGAGAAGGCGCATGTGAACGATAAAGCCCACTGCATATGGAAGCACAGAGAGTCACTTTGGATAGCAGAAAACAGATGACTGATTTTGTCAGTCTGAAGTTGCTTCCTCTGCATCTGTGAAGAAGTCGCATGCAAGCAGGTAAAGAGATTTTGGTGAGGCAGAAAATGCTGCAGGTATCATCTAGAAAGACTTTGAACATCATAGCCCTGTGATGCCTATAGCCACAACTATCATAGTAGCACATAAAAATCAGCTTATCTTTTTTTTTTTTTTTTTTTACAAGAGGAATCCTTTATCCCTAGACACTACTCCAGTAATAATGGAAAGTAAGCCTTCTCTAGAGGCTGCCACAAGCTTAAAAGATGACAATTCCTTTTTTTCAGGCAAGAATAAACTACATTCTTTCATCTTTCTTCCCCCCCTTATTTTTTTTTTTAAAGTATATTTTACTACCCAATTTGGACAACTGGCCTTTATCGCAACAGAAAGAAAAATTCCTTGAGAATGCTTGAGAAGGATGGAGAAAAAACAGGAATCAGGACTGATAAGACAGGAATTGTCTGGCCTTTTTGTACTGATTTTGTTGTGCTGCTCTTTATGGGGCCAAGCAGAGACACCAGGTGGTGAGTGCAGCTGGTCTGGAGAGGAAGAAACAGGAAAAAAGCATGATGATTTAACTGGAAATTTCCCCTTCATATTAGTCACTTCAATAACCCTTGCTTTACTGGCAGGAATGAAACTGGACTCAGAGTACTAGGAAACAGTAAAATTGGGTAGCAATTTCTCTGCCTTTCAAGACTGTAGATGTATTTGCTCCTAAAGCCCCCAGTGATCTACCTTCTACCTTTCCCAAAAAACATACTGGCTTAGGCCTTAAAACTCCAAAGGAATTCAAGTAAATTTCTCTTCTTATTACACAAGACATGTAGGAACCTAGTTTAGCTTGTGGATCCACAGTTAGTACAAAGAATTAGAAGGGTTTAGGAGGAAAAAAAACCTGACTAAGGGGTTATGAGACAATAAATAACACTGGGAGTGTCCAACAATCTTGGTTCTCAGATGTAGCTTTGGAAAGGAAGTAGCACTTTGTTATCAGGATGACTCAGGTGCAGAACGCTATAATCACACACCATCCTTCCACATTCATTTTTACAGTTTTCAACACAGGAAAACACAATTTATTTCCTAGTCCTGATTATCTTGCTCTGGAGACTAGAAGGAAGACTTGAAAAGCAAAAGCAACCTCTCCAAAAGCAACACCTGTTACAAGACAGAAACACTTTTTGTCACTGACTTCATCTGAAAGCAGAAGAACAGCAGTAGCTGAATACACCTAAAACTGTTCACATTCCACTTGATTGCAACCTTCCTGTGCACCTCCCTCCCCTCATATCAAATGGGATCTTGAAACAAATTAAGGTCACACACATCAATAAAACCAACAGTACAATTACAGAAATTTCAGACTCACACTATGTATTTAAAGCTCAGAGAAATAATATTAAAGACTGGTTAAGTCAAGAGCTACTAAAGAGCCAGAGAAAAAAATCTCCAACAAGATGGGTGTTTCCTTGCTGCTTATGGCAGTCAGATACAATCCTGAACCTCAAACACAAGCAAGCAGAAGTATTCATTGTAGCACAGCCATGCACACTTATATTAAAAGAGGAAACACAATGCAAATACAAGAAACTAGAACAGAAGCATCAAATCTTACTCTCCTTAGGTACACAAGGTGTCAGAATTCCCTGTCAGACTTTGTTCTAGGATAAACTCAAAAGGTCACCAGTGTAAACTAAAAATAATTCCTTCAAAATTAGTACAGCAGTATCATTATAAGGAAAGCAGAAGTAGACTGATATCATGGGATATTCTGTTCAGGTAAGGAAATCTGGCTCATACATAACAGAAGTCTAAACATCCAGTGAAATCCTACAGTTAAAACAATCTGTTTTAAAAAAATCTGTGACAATTTCCAAGTATGATTTTTTGAAAACACTTGCAAGGAACAACGTTTTATAAATCTGACATACTGGACTTCTTTGAAAGCAAAGAAAACACTTACTGTGGTTGGATTTGCTGAGTTAACCCAACAGGAGGCTTCTGCATGACTGTGAATGCCATCTGAGCCATAGGGCCAACCTTTGGTGGGACCTGCACCTTCTGAGAGAAGGTCTGCTGGGCAGTCTGCTGGGGTATAGGCCACGGGGGAACAACAGGGCTCCGGCCTCCAGTGGAAGATGCGTCTTGCACGACTGTATCCTCACAGGAATTACCTTTTGTTCCTGGCTTACACACACAAAGCTGAGGTCGCAGGCACATCCCTCCATTTTGGCACGGTGGTGCACAGTTAGCTAAGAAAAGACATTTTGAAAAGGACCTGTGAAACAAAGCATGAAGGAAAATGCAAACCCTCCCCACAATAAAAAAAAGGCATTAATTGTTAATGGTAACTGAAGTAGGAGAGAGCAAAATTGCTAAGCTCCACAAAAGATAATATACAAGTTGTTATAGCTTTTACTGATTTCTAGCACAAAAGACATGCACAACATTTGAACAACTTCAAGAAATAAAATGCTGGATCTCAAAAAACAGGAAATAGACTAGCTAAACTGAGAAATAAAGCATTATTTCAAATCTTCTTCCTTTCTGCTCAGCATCCCTTCTCATACTTTAAGAAACCTAAACTGCTTCTGATGAAACACATATAATTTTACTACTGATCCAGGTGGATTCATTTTTACCACTATTTTAAAATCAGATGTTGCATAGGTACCTAGAATAAATCCCTACAGCCACATTATAGATCATCAAAACGATGCAGAGAAGTGAAGCAATCCAACCCTTACCCCTCTCAAACCCAAATGATGTTCCCTGCAGTACCGCAACTGTAACAACACCACAAGAGATGTGAACTGCTGCTGCAAAGACATTGCTACACCTAGTAACAAACACAGGTGCTTGTGATTATCCCAGAGCAGCTGCGGCAGATTTTTTTTGTACCATCAGTGAAAGGGGATCCGATCCTTTAAAATACAATTCCCCTTCAGAGAGGATTAATTACACTGCTTTGCATTGCTCTATCTGGTGACTACAGAGGGAGTATGAATAACCAGCACAGACTCAACACACAGTTTGTAGAGTTAGTTAATGCAGTATCAATTCCACTCTGAATGAACAAGAATCTTGGAGGAGTAGCAAATCCCACCAAAAAAATGGAGGGAGGAGAATATGCAAAAGCAATTGCTGATTATATATATGCACATAATACTGCAAGGGCATGTCTACCTAGAGGATTTATTTTGATGCTAAAATTTGCATCACATGAAGATGGCAAAACAAATTAATTCTCTTATCTAAAGGATGCAATTTAACATTTTTAAAAGATAGAAAAGAAAATAGTTTCTTCATTCCTCACATTATAGATGGTATACAATGAAGCATGTATGAGAAAAAAACATGGCTGAGCTACTGTGTTCCTACAAACTAAGCACATTTTTAATATTGTTAGATCCTTCAACATGGAGAAAATTATATGTCAGATGATAAACTTTTGACTAGAATAGGTAAGATATCTTAAACTATACCATAGGATGCTGCACCATATTCAGATACATCCAACTGAACAATTATATTATTTTAAAAAAAATTATCAGTCCACAGCCCTGATCCAAATAGAGTACTTGACACTTCAGTCAAGTTCTAATACATACTTCTATACATAAAAATAAATTAAATGAAGGAGAATATATATTCATTAACTCATTAGGATGGGACTGTGTTCATTTGGAGGCCTAGTTTATCCACTGGCAGATGTATCATATATACCAACTGCACAGAACACCAGAACTGCCCTACAACTTCAACCTGAGTTTTGCATGGGGTTTTTTCCACACACTTTCCCCTCCACGTGAAACTTATCTTCTTTTCAATAATCCTTTGCTAGGCTACCTTAAATGCCTATTATGCACCTTCCTGGCAACACGAAAGTAATCATTTGCTCACTTCTATTTCTTTGTTTTCGAGACTGTCTTGTCTTTGACTGCTGGAAGACTGAAGACCATTTTCACTGTAAACTTGAGAAGGGATTTGCAACAAGCATATGCTGTAATAGATAAGCCAAGTTTGCCTTCTGCCTTATTTATAAAACTTAGATTTTGCTAGAAACAGTGAAAATTCATTTATATGTATATGACTGAAATAAATCATATCTTGGAAAATAAATTCAGGAGCCTAAAATTCTAATTAAATTTCACTGGCCTTGGAGAGACTCTTAAGACCAGAAGAGTGACGCCATCTCCTAGGTCATCTGTATGAAATCTGCAAAGATCACAGTAAAGAATCTGAGCCCAGTTGAAAGTGCTTTAGAAAAACATCTCCAAAAAAATTTTTTAAAAAACCAAGACTTTCAGTGGTTCCATTTTTACATTAAGACAGCTTCATATATTTCTGGAGATTTATGGACACGTGCCTATATTAACCTCTAAGTTTCTCAAGAAATTATTTTAAAACCAATGACTCAACACAGAAGTAAGCTAACAAGACAAGAAGTAAGCTAACAGCAAAAGTCAGTAAGAAAAAATATCCACTCTGCTAGGACACTAATCACAGCATATCTCTTCTTAAAAGTGAGATAACAGTGTATACATACACAAAAGACAACCCTGAAAAAATACAACCCTTTTTCCTGTAGTTAAGAACCAAAGTCGTGCTTCAGAAGCCTACAAAAACTTGAATTTCTACTTATTAAAGTGAAGGTTGCAGTGAATTTAGAACTATAAAGCTAAAAACAAAACCTGTTTTGAAATTACCTCATCTTTTTTGCCCACACAGACTTAAACATTCTTACTTCACTGACAGCAATGTAAACCCTGAAACACATTACATGAACATAAAGCAAATGCTCTGCAGGACAAACTGCATTGCTCTAACTGGCCTTTAACAAAAGAAGCATCAGGAGATCCAGCAACAATGTTATAAAAGACCAGTGACAACAGGTTAAAAACCCCATCCATTAGATCTTCACAGCAATGAACCTTTTGACTGAAGTCTTTCATTAATGTTGCATAATAGAAGATCACAAAACTGGATAAAAGAATGTTTTTAGGAAAGAATTAAAATGAACATTTTAATTGACATAATACAGCAGTTTAGCTTCTAAAATGTCCAAGACAGCTGTTGTGTGCCAAATGAATGACCTAATTATTTTGTTTGAAGACAATAATGGCCCATAAAACTGAAAACACCAGTATTTTCCATAAAGCTAAGCTTCCAAAAACTGAAGCATGGAAGTATTAAGTCCAAAACTGAAAAGCAGGCCAATATACTGCTGTTAAAGGCAATTGGCTTCATTCTATTCAATTCAAGGAGGTCATTACTGGAAATTCAAAATGGAGTTTGGCAAAGATGCAAATAATGAGACTAATCTTAGTGGGTCAGATTAAAGATCCACTTAGTCCACTGTTCTCCCTCCATTACTTAGGTGGATGCTTAAGGAGAGGGTGAGACAATAAAAGTTTATACCACTACAGCTTTTAAGAATTAGAGGCTCAGCAACTTCCTGAGCAAGGGTGCTGGTTTTATGTTTAATAAGTCTCAATAGATTTTTCTGTCAGAGGTTGACTCATCTGCTCTTTGAGCCACTTTGCTGCAACATCCAAAACTTGCTGTGCCATGGAAGCTGGCCACATTGAAAGGCCAGGCATAGACAATATAACCAGTCTTCCCTTACTTTCCAAAACTATGGTGTGTGGTAAGGTTGGCCTTGGCTAGCTGCCAGGTGCCCACTATGCTGCTCTATCAGTCCCCAGCTAGACAGGGAACAGAAAATAAGATGAAAAAACAACTCAGAGGTTTATATAAGGCAGTTTACTAAAGCAAAAGGTTGTGTGCACATCAGTAAAGAGAAAAAAACCAAAACTAATTTATTCTTTACTTTCCATCAGCAAGTGATGTTCAGCTGCTTCCCATGAAGCAGGGCTTCAGCATGCATAGGGGTTGCACCAGAGGGCAAGCTTTGTAAAAACAAATGCCCTCTGTTTCTTCACCTTTCCCTAGCTTTTCTATCTGAGTTGATGTCATACGGTATGGAATATCCCTTTGGTCAGTTTGGGTCAGCTGTCCCAGTAGCGTCCCCTCCCAGGATCTTGCCCATCATCAGCCTGCTGATGGGGAGAAGGGGATGTTGACACTGCTGGTTCTGCACAGTGCTGCTCAGCAGGAGCCAAAACCCTGGAATGTTACCAACACCTTTCTAGGAACCAACACAAAGCACAGCTCCAGCTCAGCCAGACCCAACACAGTGGGGAGGGAACAAGGATTCTTTTGGGTTGGTTTGTGTTTTAAGACCATGCAATCTACCTACTAAAAATAAAGTCACAGTGACACATTTGCTTTGGAAATATCTAAGCCACAAAAAGCCTGAAACTGTATCCCAAAATGCTCATCCTTTTTATATGTCTTTCCCTAATCAACTGCTGCTCACCACTCTCTCAGACAGACTACTACAGGTTTGACACATATATCAGGCATACAAATGTGTATGGTTGCATTTGTGACATTCTTTCAGAAAAGCAAGGGCAAGATAACACTACAGTTAGGTTTAAACACACCCCTTCCAAAACATCTTATGTTGGTTTGGGACTGATTTATACATACACACTTTTCAGTCCATGTGTTCATGTCATTAAGGTTAAAGCGTATATAAATATTTGCAGAAGCAAGACTCAAAATAAAAGGTTTATGATAGTTTCAGAACACAAATATTTTAAAACTGCTGCATATACAGAATGTAATTTGTTTTAATACATTCTAAGTTAAGCATAATTTATCTGGAATCCAGTAAGTATAAAGCACTGTCATGTATGGAAGGAGTTTAGATAAAAATTTCTCTTTTGTCCCTTTAAATGAAACAAAATACAAGTATAACTGACTCCACTTGTCCTAAAAATGTTTGTATTAAAGTAATACTAAACTAACCCTAATTCTTGGTTTAAGATCATTACAATCTCACTCCTATGCTAATTACTTATTTTAACTTCCTCAAAAGTAACAACACATTTACAAGTTTATTTCCCTGTGGAGAAAAGAAATCTACAAAAATTTATTTTTCAGTGAGAAACTCTCAATAAACAAATTTAAATATCCAAAAAGTGTCCTGCATGCAAATTTCTAGCCTTTCAGCCTCAGCTCCACCTTTAAGTATTTCCCCCAGCAATTGCTGTTGGTTTGTACTTGAATGTCCACAAACATTTTTCAGTGTCATTCCTAAATTTGTAATACTTCAACACAATTACACTACAACAGTGTTGTGAATCCTATGCTGTTTCTAATGCACCCATCCACCAGATTTCTTTTCCCACATGAAATTTACCTTCTTTTTTTCTTCTCTTGAGCACACATAATAGTCCAGCACCAGTTTAAACAGAATGCACCAACTTCCAACAAATTCCATCACAGTGCACATTGGCATAGATCAACTTCTCCCATAGGAGTGTGTAAATCCTGTCAGGCACAATACATGCCAGAGGGCAAATAATAGAAAAGACAGTAATTGGAAAGAATATTTTAAGTATAGAGCTGTTTCAGAATCCAGCACAAAATGGATGAGAAATTATGCAAGCATCAAGTTTACACAAAGGTGAAAAGCCAACCCTAGGACCTGGATACATTTGTGCTGAGGGTGGAGTTCTCAAGTTTCTTAACATGCAACATAGGAATACTATTAAAGGCATAACAAATACTGCCTTATTTCATGAATGCAAGATTTTTATTCCTCAAGCACACAAGAAAACCAAACCAAAGCTCATCTTGGTTGAGTGCACATCCTAAACAAAAAGCTGTGATACAAAGGCACCTTTAAAACCTGCTGTGTTGAAAGACAGAGTGATGATCCCCCACCGATTCCAGAAGAAAAGCAGTGAAGCGCTTTCCTTGGAAGGCGACAAGCTGTGGGTTCTGAAAGGAAAGATGCATATTCCAGTTTCCCTCAGAAAAATCAGAATATCGTGCTGACATCCTGAAGAAGAGCAATGTCTCTTAGAATTTCCTGTCCTCCGACCTACCCTACTGCTTAGCTCACCACATAATTTTTCCCTTTTACTCTGAATACCCCTTTAAGTATTAAGTCATTGTCAGGACTGAGGATTCAACTTGAGTCTAGAAACCCAAAAGATCACTAAAGCTAATGATTTTCTGAGCTAGTTCTCTATCTGAGTATCTCACACCAAAGAGGTTTCAAAAATTGAAAACTTTACCAGAAATACATCCAATTCATTGAGAATGGAGGAACAAGGAATTTGCAACCAAGGGTGATACAACCTCATTCTAAGACTATTCTATTAAATAAATAAATAAAAAAGCTGAAATTAATTTTATATAATCCTAAGAAATTACATTAACTACAGAAAACCTGTGTGACCTCTACACTACTAATGGAGGTAGTATTACAACCATCTGTGTCTTTCAATACAGGAACTTGTTTTTATCCTAACTATACAATCTTAAGGAATTCTTTCCCTAAATATACTTCAAATGAAAGCATGTGTTGGAATTCTTTGCTGTCCACTTCAAACCATCAGATTCATTCCCACACTGGCATGTAAACATGACCTCCAGGAAGGGAGGGAAACAAAAAACAATGCTTTTAGCATACATATTTCTTCTTAAACAAACACAAAACCCCAGTTCCTCTCTTAACTTAATTGCAACATAATGTACTTTACTAATATTATATTCTATGTATCTCCACAGTATAATCTCTAAATGCCAAGACTTATCAGAATTGAACAGCAACTGTACTCAAATACTTCAAAAGCTTAACTTTTGAAGCGAACTTCAGCAAAAGGATGCATTATTCTATCAGCAACAAGAATATAACACTGCTTGATACTTGGCATTTTCATTCATGTTGTGTTTACTGGAGTTTATATAATATAAATAGTTAAGACTACAATCTGAGAAACATTTTAAAGTATTTAATTACAGGAGATCATAACTAACATTCTGACAATACAAACATTTCACATGCTACAAATCCCTTTATCATTCCAGTGTCCACAAATAAAAATAATTCACTACAGAATGGACTAAGCCAAGAAAACCAGCAGATTCACATGTTACACACTGTTTTTGCTGCTCGACTGGTTAACACTCCAGTATGCAATCCTTTTAATTCTCTTAATGTTTCTCAGTACAGTGCTTACTCATTTTGTTACAAAACACTTAAGAAATACGCAGGAATCTGAACAAACCAAAACAAGCACAGTAAAAAGGAAACTGGAAATATTTATCTGGATGCAGGATTTGGACAACTGAAATGTTATAAAAAGAGAAAGACTAGTGAAAAAACTACTAATCGACTAGTGAAAAAACTACTAATCACAGTAGAGTAAGAAAAGCAATAAGTACAATCAAGTTGTTCCTAAACTCAACTAGCTCTCAATAAGAGTTCACAATTTGGTTGAGCTTCTCTGAAATTCCAGGCCTAAACTGACATCTAGAGATAATAAAAACCTGATCTCAATCATAAAAAAGCAAATCTCACCATAGGACACAAAACAATTTCCCATATGCAGGGATTGCTATCTGCCCTTCACGAAAGAAAAAGAACATGCCCAAGCAGACCTATTTTTAGCTCTGTATTTAAATTAACATCTTGCCTTACTAACACGTAAAATGCCTGTTCCCCTTCTGTGTGCAGTCAAAGATGTGGAGAAATGCAAAGATTTGTTTTCTTTCTATAGTCAAGGTGCAGGATCTATTTTCTAGGAATAAATTAGGCTAAACAACTACTGCTGCTTTTAAAGACAGAACAAAAAGCCGACTGAAGAAAGAAACCTCAAAGCAAACCCAACATCAGTCTAACAACTAATATATCAGTTACAGAACATGGACTGGCTCGACGACCTGAACCATCAATAATCTGTTAACACCCAGTACTCCAGAGTTTGAACAAGGAAACAGCTTAGGGAGGCGTGTGCCCCTCTTCATCAGCCCTCCACAAATCCTATAGCTCCCAGGCAATCCAAGCTTGCTTTAAGGCAGGATCAGTTGGCACAGGCAGCCCTTTGTGGTGAAGGCTGCACTCTCCTCAAGGCCTCACAGAGAGCAGAACCCCACCACTCGCTACAGCCCTGCTTTTCCCAAGGTTGGGAGGCTCACTGATCCCGTACACAAAGCCACTTTGCAGGACAGGAAAGAGAGGGGAGCATGCCCCCTTCCAGCTCCTCCCTCCTCCCTGCTCAGGAAGAGTGGCTGTAAGAGAGGTAGGTGTAAGAGTAGTACTGTGAGTATCAAAGTATCACTTGTCTGTCAATGCATCATTTTGTTCCTACACACATGCAGAACCAGGCAGTGCACAACTGATGGACGAACCACACCTTTCCCTGGCACCTACACAGCTTTCTACTCCAAGTTACACACTGAAAACAAACAGCCAACAAACTGAAAGGGAGGGGAAAAAAATAAAACCAAAACACCTCCGTTTTCTGTGCTCCTTCTGATTCCCTATTAAGAAGGGACGTGTTCAGGACTTTTTAACCACTGCAGATTTACCACAACTTCACTGCAGGACCTACTTCTTTTGTTAACACTAACTGCTGCAAGGAGCTGAACAAGTTCACTAACAATCTGTCATCTACTCCAGTGTGAGAGCACGTCTTGACAAGTTTCTTTTAAGGTTCTCTCCTTTATTTTTTTTTTTTTTTGGTTCTGTCTTAATTCTGTATACACGTTCAGTACTTGTACGAAACAGACTATGTACCATTATAAACTTGTTTCCAATCAAGTCCCCAGTGTCTCACAAAGAGAAGGCTGGGTAGGTTTCACTTCATATTAACTGTGGACTTAAGTTTCCTCACCAGAATGAGGGAATGGCACATGGCATGGTCATGTGTGGAGCAAGCAGCAGCTAATAGCTCCCCCATCTTCTCACAGCTCTTTTACAGCCTGGTCTTACAGGAGGGAGGTTGGCAGCCAACCGTGGCCAGGAGACAGACACTGTGCTCAAAGTCTGCATTACTGCTGATTCAGGTCAGCCTCTCCTGAAGCTGTTGTACCAATAGCACTCAGAGGTTGAGTTTGTGTTGTGGGACCATCTTTAGGTGCATGCACTCTATTGCTTTTAAGATGCAGAGAAAAAAATGTCTGAATAATAGAAAGCTACACTCAAAACATGAGCACTCCAAGAATGCACCTAATGTATTTCAGCCTCATATTGGTGTTCATGCCACAAGACCAGACTACACCTTGTCCAAAACAAAACACTAAGCCCTGAAATACACATGTCCTGGGCTTCAGATCATCAAACCCAAAGGGTTTGGTCTATAGATCAGCTCCATGCTGCTTGCTAATGTAGACAAAGATGACAAGAATTTCGACCCTCTTCCAAGGGCAGTAAGTGAAAAATAAAGCAGAGTACAATTACCACTAAGACCTAACAAGAGATTTCCCAGTACAAAAGCCCATTTCATAAAATTCAAAAGTCTTATTTACATATTAAAGTAGAAAGCCCAGCAAAGGCAAAACCAAGCTTCTCAAGCTTTCAGTTTTTCAATTCTGAATTGTTTAAAAACCACTTCAAAGGACAGATCAAAAAGGGCTAATGTATAGGTCAGTCACGAGGGGTCAAAATAGTTTGTCTTTTTAAAACTCAGACATTAAATTTTGATTTAGATGTAATTTGAAGGAGATTGATACTGCTTTTACTGAGATGATGGTCTTAGAATGAGAAGAAACAACATTTGGGGACAGTTATATTATAGCTCGGCTTTGTATACACAATGTAAATAAACAGAACTTGGTAAAACTCAAAGCCACAAAACTGATTAAGCACAAGCCTCAGGAACCAGTTGTGACCAGAAAACTTCCAAGAAGCACAGCTGCAAACATTTGAAGTACTCAGTTCCAACAATGAGAAGTACAGCTCTCCTGGATACCACTTTCTAAGAGCTGAACTGAAGACAGAAGAGTAGATTCTGAGCAATCCACACAAAAATATTACAGAGTCTTATGTCTAAACTGGAGGACTCACATATGTTTCTAAGTTTCCAGGTCTGAATCCTAACCCAATTCCAGAACAAGACCTAAGCATGCAACCTTTCCCTCACGTCCCCCAAAAAATTCAGAAGCACAAGCTGGAAGCAACTTGAAGCACACTCCATCCAGGTGATCTGGTCACATTGCCAAGTGCCAATGTCCAGAAGGAAACAAAAGCTGTAGCCTGCTTACTCAGCCACAGCCAGAAGTACAGCTCTGGAAATTCAGGGACAAAGTGGCCCAAATTGAACAGCACTACACAAGCAGAGGCCAAGCAGATTGAGAAACTGAACAAAGGGGACCCTTCCTCGGGGCAAGTATTCACACAACTTTGTAGTCTCCTGCCTCTACAGCAGCAAGTATCTACTGTTGTGTATTTTCTTATCCTAAAGAAAAATAAATTAAGCCGTGGTAACATCTTTATTTAACATTGAGTCAGGCTGTCTTTTTTAAAAGAGAATTAGCAAGATAATATTTTAATACAATGAAAAGCCAACAGACTGCTTTTTTATTTTCTGATGACCTTCCCAAGGTGCCCAGGCACATGCAGACATCTCATGATCAAACTCACAGAATTCAGTCCAGTTCCAACACCAAAGTACAAGCCCTGTGCACGGAATTCACGCATGCACACACAACACCATCAGCTAAGACAGACTTAGGACCCTTGTAATCTTAATTGACAATGACGGCATACCTGGGTTCTACACAATTTCTCTCCCTATAGGAAATTTACTCTAAATGTGCTCCTGCAAAATCCACTTCCTCACCTCTTTGCCCTGTCAGCCTTTCTTAGATCTCTGCAGTAAGGAACTGCTAGCTCTCTCCTTCCCATTTTTTAACCATACAGTTTACATTGAGAACACTCACAAACAGCTGCTATTAATACTCCAGACAAAACATATTATACAAGGGGTTTACTTACTACAACAAGGTGGTTCTTCTCATTTATCTTTCTAAGATATCTGTTTCTCCGTACAATAGGTAATTTTCTCTTACATTCCCAACACGAAAAACAACTCCTTGTACCATTAAGCAAACAAAACCAGAACAAACAGAAGAGCATATTTCGTAGAAGTAGTTTTAACTAACAGAAAGGTAGTAGTAAGTAACAAAGTAGGAGACAACAGATTTCAACAGGATATACATGCAGTTAGGTGGTGGGAACTCCTGATTTCCAGCACAGGCCTTCCTGATATTTGTTATAACTTGTCCAAGACCACATTTAATCTTTGGTTTAATTTCCATAAATGAAATAATAGAAACCCCACACTCTAAGGTTTACTTGCCTTGCAGACACGTTACAGAGCTAATTAATGTTTCCATAAAGCTCTGTTATGCAACAAGTACTAACAAAACATGGTTTCTCCAGCCTTGGTGATATCTCATTACTGCACTTGCACAGATTATAACCTATGATAACCATGACTGGAAGACAATGCTTGTCCCTTTCACGTGCTTCTAACTTTCCAAGATGTTTACTGTTGTGGTTCAATTTTTCCCACCTTGGTCTTTACCCAAAGGGGGATGTTCTAAAAGCTTCAAAAAGGTTGGTTTTGACTGTTAGGCATCGCATGGCCACAGCATAAAAATTCTGAACACTTTTAACATGGAGTGTTACCATTTCATCTTTTTAATTAGAATGATGCAGCTCTTCATAATTAAAGTCAGTCAGAGTCTGAAAAAAGTTCTTAAAACTTTACAATGTAAAACTGAAACATTAGGGACAGAGGGGGGAAAACCCTACATGCCTAAATTGGATATGGTAGGCACTCTCATACAATTTACAGAAAGACAGAAGCTCACCTTCTGAGGACTGCCAGGCTTCCAAGAGAACATGAGCAAATGTAAACCCAACAGGCAGTTCAACTTCAGACTAAAATTTAAATGAAAGGATTTGCACAGCTTCCTTGCCTCCTCCATACAGATGCTGCCCTCTGACCTGCACAGGAACATTTCAAACACCCCCTGCTGCAGCTGCTGAGGGAAAAGGGACGTGGCTACCACTGCTCCCAGCCAGACTGCCACCCACCTGGACAGAAGTCACCCAAGGGAACGGCAGCCACAGCCTCAAGCGTGAGAGGGCAGGGCCAGCAAACACCGAGAAGGGAAAAGGGAAGGGAAAAAGGGAAGCAAGACCAGACCTCTGCCCTTCACCTCCTGTTTCTGAGGGTTCCAGGCCAGGCTTATTCACACAGGTGCAGCAGAGCAGAAACACATGCTGCTTGTTCTAGCCTGGGATTACACCTGAGCTAATAAACCTCACTGATCAGAGCTGGCTCTCAGCACTCTGGTTCTGGAAGCACAATGCAGACAAATGGAAGTTGGCTCTGGAAGGAGCCAATATAGGTCTGGGGTTTATTAACTCAGGCTTTGCACCATGAAAAGAATAAAATCTGGCCCTAGAGACTAAATAGCTTATTAAAGTGATACCGAGCCTGAACTAATAAACCCTGACAGAATCAACGTGACTTTGCATCAAGTCAGCTCAGGTGTGCCAGCATCTGTGGCACAATTAATCCACTGCTGCAATAAGCCACTCAAAACCAACAGAGCCTGCTATCCGAATTTTAAAAACTCACTTAATTTTACAGGAAACAAAGGGGTTAACTGTTGTTCAGTTATAGATTTTCTTCTCTTCTGAAAGGAACATCATGAGCTTCCAGAAAAGGTGATATCTGCC
The DNA here is from genome assembly GCA_013400315.1 of Bombycilla garrulus. Classification (NCBI taxonomy): domain Eukaryota; kingdom Metazoa; phylum Chordata; class Aves; order Passeriformes; family Bombycillidae; genus Bombycilla; species Bombycilla garrulus. The sequence goes on from VXBU01007895.1 coordinate 25,074, forward strand.
TTTTATGACTATGAGACTAATGCTCCATAACTGAATCAAGTCAATGCTATCTCATGGTTTGTCTAAGTTACAAAACAGACAGCTTCAGTACATTCAGTGCTCACCTTGGCCTGCCAAGAGAGGGGTGAAACTGAGAAAATCCAAGCCAAGTGTATTATACCACTGCTAGGAGGAATCAGAGTAGCATCAGAGCAGGGAATTAAAAAAATATGTAATGCTAAGGAGAAAAAATATTTCAAAAACATATTTAATGCTAAGGAGAGCCTAATATCAGAGGCACAAAAGGATAAAATCCCACCTTTCTTTCTTTTAACTGTGTTTCTGATACTCCATTCCTCCAGTAACTGTATGAGCTAACCAATCAATCGATTTAAATTAAATTCTTCATAGCTATCCCACAAAAATCCAATTGTCTGACTTAGTCCTTAATGAAGACTCTAAAAATAAAAGGGACTCAAAAACAAAAGATGAATGATAATCAGAGAAGTGAAAAAGACAAAACATAAATGACAAAAAGCAAAGAAAAATTACTTCATTTACAAACAAAAAACGTTGCCTGGAAATGAAAGTTACTAGAAGACAGAGAAAGCCATTAAAAAAAAAAAAAACAAAACCAAAAACATTGTTTGGGTTTTGTTCAAAATAGTGAAAATAAAATTAGTTGACAATAGCACAGTTAAAATACCTTTTTCACTCAATGTTCTGAAATTAATAAGAGCTTTTTTTCATTTTGATTAGTCTTTAAGCTAAGGTAGGGGTTTATTAAGCTCTGCGGTTAGCCTCAAAATATCACTGTAAGCTTTAGGAAAACATTCTAGTACTTGTAAGGTGTTAAGCAAAATGTGACTAACCTAACAGCAGCATGCATTTGAAAATGTTAATTTAGAAGAATATATTAAATACTTGTCTAAATCAGTAAGGAAATTATGAAGTTTTGTCTTTAACTACTGTCATAAAGTCTTTGCTTCTTAGCAACAGGTCCATGCAGGTCAAAGGTACTTGACCTTTGTCAGGATTACAAAAGTGATTGCTCCCTATTGTGAAAAATCCCACACAGGGACAAAAGCCACTGGGAAAAAAAAAATCTTGAAAGCATTGTTTATTCCAACTCTCTCAGGGACAATAATCTGTCCTCCTGAACTACAGCAGTATTCCTAGATCTGCCCAATCTCACTGATACTTACAAGAGTTTCATGAAAACGTATATCATTCCAGTCTTTCCTGACCTCATGACATCATTCCAGTTTAGCCATTTCCAATCTTTCTGAATCTCGCCTCGAGTAGCAGAAATTCTTCTGCTTTCCCATTAGAAAGAAGAACCAGAGCATAGCAGGATTGACTCAACCAGTATTATTTTATGCACGTGTTTTGTATTTCCAGTTATCCCAGTAAAGATACATCACTCTACAGGACCTTCACCAAACCCACTTCTTTCACATTGTTCAGTGTTTCAAAAATTCCATGTGGTAAGCACAGGATCATTCATGTGGGCTGCTGGTGAAGGGACAGTGATGGGTAGATGGTGATTCGTTGTTCCCCACCTGTGCTCCTCTGGTACATTCTTTACCCTGTTAAGCCTCCCATTCTGAAAACTCCTAAAAACCAAGAACTGATGGGGAGGGGATGTTCACACATACAAAGCCTCCACAAAGCTCTCTCCAAAAACGTCACTATCTGTGCTAAGAATAAATGCAAGAGGTACCCACTATTCATCCTTTAGCAAAGGTGAAAGTTAGGAAGAAGGGATTTAAGGATGGAAAGAGACCCATCTGTCCCATGGGTTCTGTGGCTCCTCCAGCACCTCTTCGCCCACAGACTAATCCCAGCATCGACCACCTCCCCAGGTGCCTGCGTGGTCCCCTGGGGTCCCGCCGTATCTCCTACTCCACGCCCCCTCCCCGACCTCAAGGCTACTCACGTTTGATGCACCGCTGGGAGCCCGTGGCTTTGCTCCAGCCGTGGCAGCACTGCCCCCCGCACACATTGACCCTGCGGGAACAGCAAACAAGGACCAGTGTCCGGCGGGGCACCCCCCCATCCCGAGCCGGGCCGCGGGGCGGATGCTGGGCCGGGGAGACAATAGGCGGGAAGAATTAAAGCTCCCGGTTAAAATCGACGCCTCAAGCCGGGCGCGGGTCGGCCGCTGACTCCCAGGACGGGGGGGAGCTGGCTCCGCGCCCGGCCTCATGCGCCGCGAATGTTACGCGCCCGCGGCGAGCACGCCAGGCACCGGGGCCGGGCAGATTACGCCGCGGTGGCCCCGGAGCCCAGACAGCCCCCCGGCTGTATCCCCCCCCGAGGGGGCAACAGCGGCCGCGACGGAGATGCCGGCGGTGGCCGGGAACTGCCGTGGTGGAGCGGAGCGGGGGACATACGGGACGGGAGCGCGCCTTACCCCGGCGGCGGCGGCAGCTGGTGCTTCTGGCGGAGGGGCAGGGCGGCGCTGCTGTTGCCGTGGGGCGCCTTGAGCCGCGGGCTGAAGCGGGCCGGCTTGGCGAAGGAGGAGGCGTGAGCGGCCGAGTTGGGGTGGACCTGGCCGGCGGGGCCCAAGCGGAGCTGGACGGCGGCGCTGCCCGGTTTGCTCATCCGCCGTGTCCGCTCCAGGGAGCCGCCGCCGGCATAGCGCGTGTTCAGCTGCACATTGAACGTGCGCTGCTGCTGCTGCTCCCCCCCGAGGAGGGTCGGGCGCTGCTGCCGGCTGCCAGAGGAGCCCCCCCGGCCGGGCTGCAGGACGTACGTGATCCTCCTTAGCCTGCTCTTTTCGGGGGCTGCGAGCCCTGGTGACAAAAGTACACAGGCAGCGAGGAGGAGGACGAAGCCCCATCTGATCCGACCCATGTCCACAGCGGGAGTCCCTGCAGCCGGCGAAGTTCGCGGAGCCGTGGTGCAAGGGTTTCCTCTCCGCCAAAGGACGCGCGTGTGTGCGACCTGCGCCCGGGGCGCGGATCCCTCCTGCGCTCGCTGCCCCCAACCTGCTCCGGGCGGCGAGGGGGAGAGAAGGAAAAAAAGCCTCAGGATCCTCCCGCCCGCCCCCCAAACTGTTAGGAAAGTTCAGCAAACACTTCGCCCCGTGGAGCAAGAAAACATCGTTGGAAGAAAGGAAGCGGCGGGCGCGA
>VXBU01007895.1:28196-46753 GCA_013400315.1 Bombycilla garrulus
AGAGGAAAGGGAGGAGGAGCAGCAGGGGAAGGGTGTTTGCTGGAGGGGGGTGGTCGCAATGGAGAGCAGATGTCTCGGTTGCAGGAGCTGCCAGGGGTCTGCGTGCGTGTGGAAGAAACGGCCCTGGAGCCGGTACGGGCTGCTCGGAAGCCCCTCTTTAAGAGTTTATCCGCGAGTGAGCGTGTGCGGAGGGGAGGGGGCGGGCGGAGGGTGCCCCTGCCCCGGTGCCGCCCCGCGCAGCCAATCTGGGGCCGCCGTGACGTCAGGGGCGCTCCCGGGGCGGGAGGGGGCCCGGCCGGGGCCAGGTGACCGCGGGCGGGCGGGCGAGGCAGGGGAGGGGGCGGCCGCGGGGTCCCGGCCCCGGAGCCTGCGCCGTTCACGGAGCCTCGGAAAGCCCTGCTTCAACCTCGGGGCGCCGACTTGCTGTCTGCCCGGAGCGCGGCCCGCACAGCTGGCCGAGCTGCTGGGGCAGCGTACCTGTGCTTCGGCAACAGCTGAGCCTCTCTGTTTCAATGGAGGGGAGGCTTTAAAGCCCCAAAAGCGTAAATATACGTGCTTCGCTCTGTAGGCGGGGACTCGATGAAAGCACTTACAGGCGTTAAAGGTAAGCACATTCCTCCGTCTCAGCCTGATGAGAGCCAGAGGTTGCTCTTAGCAGGATTAGGAGGGACCATATTTTATCTTGTTTTCCTTTAGGTCCGTAAAGCAGTATGTATTAAGTAAAGAATGAAATACAAACCACAATTGTGCGCTTGTAATTAACGTATAAGCAAAACTGTCCACGTTTTTCTCCAGTGTGTCTTAACCAATCTCACCCTTTAGCACTCTAAACAAGCAAACAAACAACAAGTTCACAAAATAACCCGAAGGTTACATCTTTTAAAATACTCAGAAGCTAATGTATCCGAGTTTGTTCCAAGAAACTCAGTGGAGAATCAGTTTGCAAACCAATAGCTTGGAATTCAGGTCCTCCTCCTAGGGTTCTCCTCTGCTCTTTTCCAAAGCTTTAAGGACACCGACCCCGGCTCCAAACTGACGAGATTTTGCTCTTGGCTCAGCTACACAGCCGGCAAGGGGAGCAGGAGACTTTTACATTTACTTCATCCTAGGCAAAAGCCAGTCTTAGGAGCACAACGGTCCCTTCCTCCTCAGTTCTCATCTATTTTAAACTGCTCAAAAATAAATAGATGCCTTAAATAGATGAGAGTTAGGAGCTTGCTATAGTCACAGTTCTGCTCCTGTGCCTCCAGTAGTCTGAATTGAAACCCAGTGTTTGAAAAGAAAATGCCACAGCTACTTGGGTATTCTAAATCCACAGTAGGTTAAATAAGAATGAAACTCTGTGGTGCTTCAGAGAAAAACTTTGATAAAGCCTAAAAGCTTCAGAGTCCCAGTTTGAAGTTAACTGCAAAGTTAACTGTGAGACCACTGCCTCTTCTCGTAGCGAACATAGGCATCTACTGTCTTTTTAACTTGGATGACATTCCCAGCAAGTGAACTGTTCAGCCTTCCGAAGGTTAATTACTGTGAATCCCAACTATGCTAAATGTTTTTACAGTATTTAGGGAACAGAAGAACACCTTGAAACCAGTGTGGGGAGGTGAGGATTGAGTAAGTGGAGAGAAATTGACGTAGTACTCAGGACTCTGCACAAGGCTGCTGTCCTTCAGAAGTTTTCCAGAATGAGATCACAACTCTGTGTGTGGCTGGGTTTGTTGAACAGAGGGCAAAAATCTGCATCATTCCACAGCAGAAGCCAGTTGCTTTTAAGAAATGTGAGGTTTAAGTCATGTCAAGCAAGGGGCAAATGTGGTGTATTACTGGCTACTGTACAGCAAATGGTAAGGAACCTCAAGGGAAATATATCCACAAAGGTGGATGCCTTGCATAGAATCACTGAGGTATAAAAACATTCTTGAAAAAATATTTAGTGTTATCTGAAATTAATTGCTAGAGGTCAAGCACGCCTCACAAATTTACATGGCAGATCTGATGTTCAGAGTTCTTTTTTTTTTCCCTCTAGCAAGGAAATCCACTTTTTTTTTTTTTTTCCTCTAGCGAGTCGATCCAGCACAAAACAGCCAGATTTTGCCCTTTTAATATCAAGCCAGGTGACTACTAAAGTTCTGAGGATTCTTTAGTAAATGGTGTCACTGCTTGTGGGAAACCTGCTCTGGCTGCCTTTCCACCTCCTGTGGAAAAGACACTGACTTCAGTTAGCACTGACAAACAGGAATTAGTATCTCACACCACCTTTCAGGCATGGCCCTCTTTTGAAGAAGAGTTGGGAAAGCAGTTTGCACTGTTTCTGTTCTTGTTCCCCTGTGTTTTGTGACTAAAGGGTGGACATAAGGAAACATAAAGTTCCTTGGTCTTACACCACCCACCAGAGGGGCAGACCTCTGGATGCTCTGCTGTAAGGGTGAGGCTGAGGAGGGCAGAAGTGGCTGGACAACTGAGAGCAGGACACAGAACTGCTGCCCTGATGAGATGGCAGGACTGCTTCAAGGTTTAAAGGCTTAATGGACAGGGGAGAAGCCAGTTTGAGAGTGTGAGTATCTACAAGAAGAACCAAAATAGCATCATTCAAACCGAAATAAAAGGATGAACTAAACTGTCATGACTTTGGGGTCAGTCCTGTAAGTTGAATGAGGAAGGACAGTTGTTTTGAGCTGTCAGAGCTGGCAGCACTCAGACCTGCACTGTTCTTTTAATCAAACAACTGTTGCCCTGTGTCTCATGGAGTATGTGTTTGGTGCATGTGGGGGGTTGGGATGTTAGTTTTTTCTTTTTTCGTCCTCTTTAGTTATGGAATTTTTTGTCCCATTTGTTGCGGAGGAACCTGATGGCCGATGCTTAAGTGTATTTGCAAGACAAAGGCTTGCCGGGCCGGGAAGGGAGACTAGAGAGGACACAGTTCAGTGCTGGGTTTTGCTTGGAAGAGGACAGGCCGGGTTCTTTTTGCCTGCTGCTGCTGCTTCTGCTTGCCCCGCTGGGACCCATCTGATCCATCCCTGCACCAGGACTCCTGCGTTCCACCTTGGAGTTTCTTCCGTTCTCCTCAGAGCAGCCCGTCTGGAGCTATCTACAACTACAGACTGCCTACGGGGTTTGTGAAGCAAGGCCTTCCCCATCCCTCTTGCCGGCTCTGCCGCGGGGTGGGGGTGTCCCTGACCTTTTTTTTCTGTTTCTTTTTATCTGCAGTAGGTGTTGTTGTTAGTACCATAGTTATTGTTAATTTGTATCTTGTTATACTCATTAGTAAAGGACTGTTATCCCTCCCCATATCTTGCCTGAAGGCCGCTTAATTTCAGTAATTCGGAGGAAAGGGGGGGGTCCTGAGGGAGGGTTCTGCCTTCCCTAGCAGATACCTGTCTTCAACCCAAGACAGTGCATAATAAAAATTAAAAATTAATTAAATAAATGTGCAGTTATGCTGAGGGTGAAGTCATTTGAGCATAGGTGATCGCTGAGCCAGCAATAAACATCACAGTGAGTGCCACCACCTCTCCCTGTGACTCAGTGTCCACATTAGCCAGGCAGTAAGCTGAATAATCAGCAATGCCTGATGTGTGCAGCTACAGGGTCAGTAAATGGCCCTGGTGATCTTGTAGATCCACCAGGCAGCAAGTCTTGGCTTGTAAGGAAAGCTGGATTGGGAGCTCACGTTTAACATTAGAATTTGACAAGGCTGAATGCTGTATTTAGCCTCAATTTTGGCTATTTAAGAAAACTTTTACAGTAATGTAGCTCCATTAGCTTCAGTAATATTACTTCAAACTTCTTTTGAGCTAAAGGAGGAAAAGCAGTCTATAATTTCTTGTAAGTTGAGAATCAGCTGGAGACCTGTATTTGCTCTTTTTCCTTTTCTGTACTATACAATTATCTGAAAAAAGTCCTGTATTTTGCAGTCTAAATTACACCTTTAGCCATAGCTCTGTACAGGTAACATGACCCTAATGTGGAGAGTATTTCTTTTGAACAAAAGAAAACAGCTTAGTCTAACTGTCATCAGAGTAGGAAAAAGAAATAATTGGTGTTCATTGTGTCACTAAAATATATAGAACACAAGACTCTGAATACGTATGTGATTTGCAGAGTAAGACTTATATGAAGATACAAGTATCATTTCTGCATGCTGTTTTTCTAACAGAACTGTACCTTCCAATCCTGATTGGTTTTTGTTCCTTCAGGCAGAAACTGCAATTATTCTACACTTTCTAGTAATATCCTGAGGCCTCAACTGTTCCCGAGTGCTACCACAGTATAAATATCATTAATAATGTTTCACAAAAGGACAAGTCCTGCTCACTCTCTTCATGAGCACTTAAACTCACTTCCAAGGAACTCAAATAGTCAGACTAAGCCTGGATGGATGGATGGATGGATGGATGGATGGATGGATGGATGGATGGATGGATGGATGGATGGGGCTTTGGAAGGAAACAGCTGAGCTTTGCTGTACCCATTCACTACTGGTGACCATCCTTGTGATTTGGAGGTCTCTAATGACCATACTTGGCACGTCCCAGTAATTCCAGACTCACACTAAGTTACCTTTGGTAACCAACCTTCTGCCTCCCCCTTCCTGGATTTGCTGAATCCAAGATACGTGAATGTGCCATCCTGAGCACCTTCTTGGAAAGAACTCATCATCTCCCAAGACCACTCTCCCACTGCCACTGCAGTCAGGGTTCTGCTGCATTAGGCACTGCATACACAGCCTAGGCAATAAATCCTGCTGGCTCTTCTGACTGGAGTCACGTCATCCTGAAGCAGACTAGCTTTTCAGGGGCCAAGGGACTTTTATGATGAGCTTGGTCCATGATAGGAATTCACATCTTGGAGCAGTACAGATTCTGTGTAGCACTCAGTTTCTGAAGCAGACAGATTAGCATGCAGATATTCCACAGCCACAAATCTGGATGGGAAAAGAAAACAAAGTAATGATAATGGGGGTAGGGGTCATCATTACCATTCTGACTACTAGCAAAAGAGATTGCAATAAGGACTTTTTTTTTCTCGCATTAAGTCACACTGAAAGTTGGATCCATTTCGCAAAAGTCTGATGCCAGTCTGTCACTGGTGACCACCACCATATCCAGCAAAAAACACTCTTAAGGCAACTAGGAGTAGGTTCCCTTATAAGACAATAGCTGTAGTGAAAGAAGTTGTGTGGAGCTGGGTAGTCTTGAATTCCATTTTACCAAACTAACAGAATTCCCTTCTAGAATATTTGGCAGTTTCACAATTATCCTCACATATGGAAAATAACTGATTTAGAAATACAAGATTTTTTTCAAGATATGAAAATCTCCACACCGTGCTGCTGCAATTACTCTCCCCCTCAAGGAAATAAATATATCTTGTCTACAAAACAAATAAAATATCTACAGAACTTTTTTATTACACGATTCCTTACAATTGTTTGTTTCTTTGTACAGTCACATGTACACTGAAAATAAATGAACTGAAGAGGAAATTAGGTGGAAAGGACCACAAAAATAAGAAAATACATACAATTATTTCACTTTACCTTAGGAGAAGACATGTTTAAACTAACATATTATTCACAAAAGCAAAGTAAATATAACTAATATTTAAAAACTCTCACAGCATGACTGTTGTATGCCAAGAATATTAACATCTACAAAAATAAACTTCAGCAGTGGACCCTGATTTTTCAGTGTTGCACTGTGTGCTGCTCAGACTTACAAAAGCTGAAGGAAAAGGAGTGTGTAAAATAAAGGTGCTTCAGACCAGCAAATCAGTAGAAGTGAACCAGACAAAAGTGGTATGTAACAGTGGAAAGAGGAGCTGTGGCTCACAGGAACACCAGCCAGTATTATCCCTGCAGCAGGTGCTGAATAACCTGAAAGGTAATGTTTTCACAGCCTTGTCTGTGTTTGGTCTCCCCCTCTCACAGCCTGGGATGAAGTTGGGTGGACAGCTTGGGTATCCACTCTCCAGTTTAACCTTGCTCTGCATGTCACAGAGACAGGAATCCAGCCTTGCTTAGCACCTGAGCTTGACTATCAGGGTAAACAATTGTTCAAAGACCAGATGGGCACATGGAGCAGCAGATCCTGGCTCTCTGAATTAAAAAACAAGGCAGGATACTACTGCAGCTCCCAGCACACCAATGTTAGAGGTTGGGAGTGTGTGTATAGATTCTCTGTCTGCTGCTCTTTCAACGCTTGTGGTGGAAGGTGACGGAATGAAAATTACAAGCTTTTTTTTTTTTTTAATTTTTTAAGTATGTAGGGGATAAAATGTGGGGCTTTCATTTCCATCACTTTTCCTCCAATAGCAGAATGTGTCTGCAGAGATATTTAATGTCAGTCCGCAGCGTGCCTGTGTTTTATGCATCAGGATGCTTGAACATTGACCCTGGCCTGAGCAGGAGGACCTTTGGGTCTCCTCCACCCTCAGTTACCATTTGTATCTGTGATGAGGTGTGGCATCATGCCTAACAAGCAGCCTCAGGTGGAAGCAGGCACAGCTCCTGCCCATTTTGGGTGAGTCAGAAACCAGTTTCAAGAATGCAAGCCTGCAGGGTAATAATGGAGAAGACTTCATGGTGTCAGCTACAGGTGGGAAGGAGATTTTTGACTGGAAGAGCTGGGACATGCCAGAAGGGATGAAGCAGACCCCAGGAAAAGGCTAAACACTTGGGCTTGTGGATGACGCCAGGCACAGTCTGAACTGATCCTGCCACCAGGCAGGTTGTAACATAATAGTACTGTAGAGAGACACGCCAGCCCAGCACATGTATTTAGAAAATACAAATTCAGTCCAGCCTTATAGCAAAGAAGCTCGGCTGATGAGACCCTGGTAGGGGCTGATTGCACCAGATAATCAAAACATGGTCTCTAATTAGCCAGATCAAAGTGATGTGAGTGACTACTTGACTAGAATCTTTCTCAGGTTACGGTCAGTTTTGCAGTGTTCACCTGAGCCTATGGGAAAAAATAAAGGCATGATTATAAAAATCATAAAATTTATCTATATTTAAAAGAAGCCTCTATAATAGTCAGATTGTTTCAAACCTGCCGTCGTATTTCCCATGCTTCCCTTACAGAAGCAGATGGATCTAAACAGTAGAGGGCTTGTGGTCCGTCCCCAGCCTGCTGCTGGCAGACATTCCCGTGCGGGCCAGCCCGTGAGTCACGGACCGCAGCTCCTCTCTGCTGGCACCGGAGCCCGCCCGAGGGCCAGCCCGAGCCTCCGCTCCCTCCCTCCTCCCAGCGGGGCTGAGCCCCAGCGCTGCCCCCGTGTCCCGGCAGAGCAGCGCTGGCTCTCCGCCAGCCTGGAGCGCACAGAACTGAGCGGGCCCAAAAGCTGCACATCTGCGGGCTGCTTTGTGAGAATACACACATCTGCAGGGCAACGTGGGATCGCATGCAGCACACACGAGGAGCAAGCAGAGAGTCTTTCAGCTCCACACAACATCAGCATTCGTAGCAGGAAAAAAAAGGTCTGAAGGATGTGCCTCAGTGCTAAAAAGCCTGTCTGTGAGTGAGATTCTTGTTTGAGTCACATGTAGGTGGGCTGTAAAGAGAAGAACCATTATTTGTCCAGAACAAGGTCATCCAGGAAAGCAGGCATTTGTAGCGTGAAGTTTCAGCTCATGGAGCCTCTTTTTCTCATTTTGCTTGTGTCGTCTTTTAGCCAGCAGCACACAAAAAATTCAAATTCTCTAGATTCAGGATCCTAGCGTTTTGTTCATGTTAAAGTTTAAAGTTTTCGGAAAAAAAATAGAAAAAAGAAAAGGAAGCAGATTCCTATCCTTTTCTTTTTCCTTATCCTTTTTCCTTTTCAAACAAGTGTGGCATTTTCAAGGACCACAGTTTTGACCTGTCAGTGTACGTACACTCTTGAATTGAAAAGAAGTAATCTGAAGACAAAAGGAATGATCTACCTCTGCACAGAAGCTTCTCGTCTGTTCCTATTCAAATCACATTAATGTCCATCTCTGGCCTAAAATCAAGTTGTACCTTTACTCCTTCAAAGCTGAACTAACCTGTGTTGCCCTTCATTTTCTCTGAGATTGTACCTATGGCTGACAAGGATCAGGATTCTGCTCCATGACTCTAAGTCTGATGATTTCTGGAGTTGATTTAAAGGCAACTGCAGTTATGAAAATCAGAAATTATGACTGCCAACAATTTAGGTTGAAAGAAAGACTCTCCAGTCAAGGAAACCTGAACGAAGACCATATGTAAGTCCTTAGCACTGACTGGCAAAAACACCAGTGGTTTTTTTGAGTGTTTGCCGGTTTTGTGAAAGATAAAATACATAACATTTTTAGGGTCTGCAGGAATTCCTTGTGATTCTTTACAGTTCAACTCATGAAGTACTGACATTTTCATCTTTCTTCAGTGTTCCAACATTTAAAGCAGCTTTTCCAAGCCAAAATTGTCCAGTTTTTTAGTCTTCTCTTGTCATCTATTATCAAGTATATTTCAAAGAGTAGTATAGATTTATACTAACTCATTTAGCTCTTCTCAGAGATAGTGCTAATAAATTGAACTTTCACACCTGCTACGTTTTCTTAGGCTTTCTTACTCTTAAAATGAGGTGGGCTTTTTCCCTCTGAATGAATTTAGGATTCATTTTTATTGCAGAGAGGATCTCAGTTACTTGACAATACAATTAGTTAGAATAAAGTCTTTTTACAAATAGTTATGCTGAACAAAATATTAACAAAAGCAGTTTTAGTATTTCCTCACAATTTGATGTAGGGTTTGTAAAGAAAATAAAAAGAGGATCCATATTATTAAGTCACCTATTAAAAGTGTTTGTTTTAACTCTGCATCCAGATCTCATTTTGTCTCTGTGATCTCCAACTTTTCAGGCAGGCTGTGCCTGAGGATTAAGTTCTGCCCTGTTCTGGAGAAATGGTGGAGTTTTGTTAACTTCTGCATGTTTTATGTTGCTATTAAGAGTTCTGATCAGCACAGAGAAGGAACAGCACACTTCCACAGGGAAGTGTGCGGGGGGGTTTTCTCCTTTCTTTTAAAACTTGTTTGTACAGACGAACTGAGGCTGAATTTGCATTTAAACTAAACAAACCTCTTTAAGCAATTTTCTTGCATATAACTCTTTCCAAATGACTCCACAGCTATTTTTTTTAAGTGCCCATAATGATGTCACCAGACAGGTGGCTTATTATTCACACTACAAATAAAAATCATAAAAGAGTTTTGAATGAATTCTCTAAGGAGTATTTTGTGAAGGAGAATATGGGTATCATATTGTTGAAAGAGCCCCCAGGGGTCCTCAAAGCAGGGAGAATTTCTCCTTCTTTTTTGTTAAGTGTGCCTGCTGCTGTAAATAAATGTTTGATGGTTTATCTTGTGTAATGAATGAAAAAAAAGAGTTAATGTGACCATCTAGTTAGGTACATGTGTTGAATACTTCATTAGCTTGTTTTCACAGCTAAAACCCCCTATGCTTTAAAGAATATTTTTCCTCTCTGGCTGTGCAATAATTGTCAGTACATGTTAGCCTGTATCAGGAAAGCTTATCTTCTCAGCAAATGTGGCTTCAAGTTCTCTCTTACTGGTAAAGTAGTTTAGCTCTATGCCAAGCTGGAAAACTTCACCCTCCCCCAGGGGTAAATAAAATCCCTATAAGCAAGAGTTCAAGTTGAGCAAGTTCTTCACTAGTTACTCTTTCCATGAGTCACACACTTCTCTTCTGCAGAATCTGTCCAGCGCCTTGTCTCAGTGATACAAGATTAGCATAATCTAAATTACCCTTCATAGCTGAAAACAATACTAACCCCTAATACTAATGAGAATAAAAGCCCTCTGCAGTAACAACCCAAAATTTCTTCTCCTTACCTTCTGCAGTTTTCTTCATTCTCTTATTCTTCTTGATGTTTTTCCTAGGTCTGGCTCTCTAATCAAAACAACACGCTTACCTTCTCACATTGATTATTTCTAAAGCAGCCACTAATCTTAATGTTTTTCAGTCAGGGAGATGCTCTTCTTTTCTTATACTTTCTGATTGTGTCTCTGTCAGGAAATTATGCCATTGCTATGTGGTCATTGCTCGCAGCACTCCAGGATACAAGGCTTAGACACAAACCAGCAGCAGTGTGGTGGAGGACACAGAACCTGGTTTTGAGGGCTAGCACTGCCTGTTAAAGTCCACTTCTAATTTGAATAAAGGTTCTTAAATTGGGGAGAGCCTTATGCTCTGAGCATACTGTCTGATCAACCAGTCTTGCACAGTCTTAACAATTGTCTTAACAATTATATACAACCATTGTTTCCAGAGTGTAATTCCAGCAAGAACTATAAATAAGAAAATGTTTTTACTTTTGTGACTTACTAAACCAGGAACACTGACTCAGACAATAACCTATTTTATCCGAAGAGAGATGTACCATACAGTGATTAGCATCTTCCAGGGCTAGGTGTTATGTTAGGAGGGTCCATGAGAAATCTTTCTTCAAAAGTAAGAAAATAACATTCAAAGTAACAAAGAATGCTTAAACTGAAAATGTGGGTGAGAAATCCTGAGTTAGTTTTCATTGCAGTGCTGAATCCTCGTATTGTCAGCCCATCTGAAATTCTGTGCACAGCAAGCAGGGCAGTCCCAAGGGGGACCTTTGATTTTTATTGGGTATTATGGTGATACGTGTACAAAGGTTTGTGTATTGTCAAGAGAATCTTGTCAAAGATAATAATCCCACTGAACTGCTTGGAATGTTCTCACAGTTTCATTTTCCAGGATAACTCCAGAAGTGTAGCTGCTGATGTCCAGGCATTGTGGAAGATGAATGATATTCTCCTGACCTTCAGTAGTAGGTTAAGCCACTAGGTAGCCTGTTGAATCCAAAAGGAGTTACACCAATATTCTGGCTGCATAAACCTGTAATTTAAAGATGTTTAAAGCCACAGGATTATGAGCATACTGAGGTAAACAGAAACTATGGCACAAAACACTTTCAACTGCAGGCAATTAATTATTCTCTGTTTATCTCTTTGTTTTACTAGGTCTTTTTTCTACTATACGTTTTATGGTATATGAGAATAAATTCATTAGGATTTTTATATAAGACATGCTAATGTACTTAGAGGAAAAAGCCCCATAACAGGTTTTGCTTTGGTTTAAAAGTACAATGGTTTGAAAGCCAAGCACGTGGCTTAGGTTCCCTTTTATGACTCTAGAGTGTTGTCTGGCTTTTCCAGACCATATACATAAATATGACTGTATAACATGGAGATAGGAAAGCACTTGTTTAAACATGTGCATGCCCATAGCACCACAATTTACAGAAACTCAGAGCTGGCACTGTGTTCTGACAGAGAAATTTAGGGTTGCACCACACATACTGAACAATTGCTCTAATGTTTGAAATACAATGGCTACACTGTTTTGTTTCCAAGTTCTTTAGGAAAAATCAGTACAAACTTTTTTGGTACCATAGTACCTCTCTAGATATTATAGAAAAGTATTAAGTGTATTATTTCTCAATTAGCTGTTACTTATTATACTCTAAAAATCTTCAAATTAAAGCTTAGACACAACTAACTGGCACTTGGGGAAAAATCTTTGAAATTCAATGGAAATGCTGTAGTAGTCTGTGGATTCAGAAGTGGCAGGTGGAACACAAACAAATAAAAAAGGCTAAGAAAAATCTCTAAGTTATATATACCAGTTTCATTGTTATAAGCCAGCAAGTCAACCAAGCACTTTGTTTTATGAGGTGTTACAGAGTCAGAGGAAAAGGGGTTAGAGGACTGTACCAAAAAGTAACAGTGCAAGGCAGTGGAGAGAAACCCCCCCACTTGTTTCTGTTAGAAACCAGTTCCCAGTGCTGGTTGCAGTTGTGATATACACTGTATAAACACACATAGCCTGGTGCTCCTCAGCCCAGAGAAGTTCCCTTGGAAAACCTCACAGATTTTCCCAGCTTACCCTCACAGGTTTCCCCTCCATAACTCTACATGGATCACGGTCCAGTCACTTTTGCATATGGCCACTCTCAGTGAGCAGCTGGGCAACAGAAAGATTTTGGGGGCATGTTTATTCCAAGCTTATTTTTTGATGGCAAATCACACTTCTGCTTTGCTGGTCTCCAAAGCTGATTTTGTTACCCCCAACTCAAGGAAAGCACCTATGTGGGACAAAGGCACTGAGCACACAGCTGCCAGTAGATATAATAGGATGTACTAACCTGTCAGGAAATCTCTTTGAGGCGCTAAGAGAAGGAAAAGGTGCTTAGGTGTTCCAAATGACTTTTTTTTTTTGAAAGAGACACTGAAAAAATGTGAGCCAAAAAGTGATCTTTTTTAGCCTTGATGTCTGCTGCATTTGACTCAGGTAGACAGAAGTTTTGATGGAGTTACGGGAATGCTACAGCAAATTTTTTTTCCTTCTGCTTCAGCAGTTCTTGTCAAAAATGTCAGCTTATCTGGGTTTAAGCTGACACTGCTGTGGCTCATTGTATCAGGTTCATTTGTAACACTGTCTAGTTCTATTAAGCAGCTAATAATACTCACACCTATGCAACACTTTTCATTTACAGGCTTCGGCACACTGGCACAGCTGTACCCCCATTTTACACAGGGGAAAAGTCAGGGAAAACAAGGCCAACACTGGACTTTCTAACGCACACAGCAGTTTGGGTGGCAAAAGGATGTCGGATATTACTTGTTTTTTTTTTTTCCCTGGTGTGCTGGAAAAGGGTTTAATTAGGCACAGTGGACTTCAAGTGTGCAGGCATTTATGGGGCTGAAGGCCCAACAGCGTTCCCGTGTCTTGCAGGCACAGCTGGTTGTGTTTTGGGGGCAGGGGCTCAGCCTGAAGTGTGAAAGCCCCCTCCTGCCACAGCCCCAGGCACAACCACAGCCTGCTCCCACCTTACAAGGACAAGCAGAAACTCAGAGGGGAGAGACATGCAGCCTTGCAAATGTTGGTGGCATGGGATCAGGGGAGACTGTGAAAGGAGAAGGGGAAACAGCAGAAATTTCCAGGACAGTGTGACAAAATACATTCAGGGAAGAAGAGGCAGGACACACTGCACCTTGTACATGACGTTTTGATCCAGCAAAGAACATAAGCATTGCTTAGGTGTCCTTTTAAATTTGAGGAACTGAAATACAAAGATGCCTGAGCTTTGCAGTTTTAACACTTCTCCACTCATGTGGCTGTCTCTTTTCCTGCCCTGTGCTGGAAACATTTGCAGAATTATAGCCCAGTTCTCCTGAGTACCATGCCCAGGTAAATGGAAGCTCAACAGGACAGGAAGCCAGCCCCTTTCATTACACAAGACCAAGATGGACCATAAAGCAAGATCCCAGGGTGAGACTGCCAGCAGTGCAGTCCTTATTGTTAGGAAAACCCAGTCAGCCCTGGGGCACAGGCATACCAATGTCATTTTCATAGCCTCATTTTCATTGCCCCACCACTTCTTTGTGAAGCTGAGCTGACACTCCCTTTTAATTTTCAGCCTCCATTTATGCAGCACCACTTTATACCAACACCCTGCTTTCCTTGTGAAAATTTTCTTTCCACCTTAGCAAAGTTCTGGCTTTTCCTGAGTGGGTAACATGTACCTTGAGTTATCTCCAAGTCTATTATCACTTCACTTACAGATTAGTAACAAGTTCTATGTTTATACAGGACTTCATATCCAGTGTACTTCCAATACCTTCTAATTGTTAATATAAATTTCTTTTACAGAGGTGTAGACAATGTAGACAATTCTTGTCTTAAACCACTAAAAGAGGTGTGATGTTTAAGAATTATTAACTAGACTAATAGGTTTATCAGTTAAATAACTAAGCTTTAGCCTTAAAAAAACATTTAAATAATATAGCCTTAACAGAAGATTTAAATAATGTGGAATTAAGACTTTTATAATTAGATATATTAGAGAAAACTCACTTCAATAACATTTTAGAAAACACCAAATATTAGAATGTTTAGTCTGGATGGCAAAGCTTATCAGTTTAAGAACTTGTGAAATATTGGCATACAGTTAATTGACAGTTCATCACATCCTGGCTCACATATTGAACATGAAATTCACACTGTACCCCTCTATTGAAAACAAAATACTTTTTGTGTAGTTTAAGTTTTAACGCATTTGTGCTTTTACCAGTTAAACTGCTAGGTGAAAAAAAGTCAGAATTAACAATGAACAGAAGTATACTCTAAGAATAAGCTATCAGGTGTCCAAATACTCAAAAAAATCATAATCTGACTCTAAAACAGTTTAAGAAAAGTCACAGCAGCTGTTAGGTTCTGATTTCCTTTCAAAATTAGATTATTAATTTAGATACAACTAGTAGGTAAATTGGGCTATACCAATTTAAGTATCGGTCTTCATATAGTGTTATTGTTCCCTATTTTGTAACAATTCCCTAATTACAAAGAAATTCTAAATTGCTGGAAAGCTGTGCCATGAAACAGCTGGCCCAGCCAATCAAAACTAGGATTTTCTTTTTAAAGTTAATATTGCCATTCATGGCTGTGGGCTGCTGAACAGCTCTAACCCAGCTGTTCAGGATAACAAGGGAGCAGACAAAGGCATGCCTCACCCTTTCAAACCTTGCTGCACTGCTTCTGCTTAGCTTTTGCTTTGGGAAATGATGGAAGGGCATGGGCTTTTGGCTGTGGCACAGCCCTGGGAGCTGGATGAGGGGACACGCCAGGCTGGAGCAGAAACCTCCAAGGGCTCCCCTCCTTGTCCGGGCTGCTGCCCCCTGAACACTTACCTTAACCCATTCTAAGCAGAGAGCAAATTTCTGCCTGGTGGTTGGAAAGAGGAAAACCAAAACCAGGCCCTGCAACGGTTTGAATCTTTGGTCACATCTGAGCGAGTGACCGTACCAAAGTGTGCTGTGATACCTCTCTGTGCGTGGGACGCGCGCATGGGAGGTGCGCACAAAACCCTAAAAATACAAGACTAAAAATGCACTGCAGAGGGAACAGTAAGAAAAATGTTTTCAGAAAATCCTAAAGGGAAGAGTGGAAAAAAAGCAGACCTGCCCTCTGGGAACTCTGCTTTCTTAATTCATAAAACCCTCAGTTTTCCCGGTCTGGAAAAGCTGTCCACAGCGCTCAGAACAATATGCTCTTATTTTTAGCCTTTTATACCAAATAACCACGAGGAAAATAATACCCAGTGTGAAATGTTGTGAGTCGGCAAAAGTACCATCTTGTAGTGAAGATAAGATATGTTTTTAAAAGCTGGTGTTTGAGACATGAAACTGAAATTTTTCAATAAAGTTTACAAGTAAATTTAATATTTTAGGAACATGTTTATGTCCTTAACTAAAGCATGTTTTCAAACTGCTTTAGATTTTTTGCTATGTATAAAAATTATTCCATGTTCTTCACTTTGAAATTCACAAAAATTTAGAATCTTAAAAAAGTACTGAAAAACGGACATGCCAAATGTGGTGTTAATAAACCAAAAAAATTTATTTTATTGAATAAAATGGCTTCAAATCAAGCCGAACTTCCAAAATGGAAAGGAAGATACATTTTTTTCTTCTTTTTCTTAAAGCATCCAGCAGTGCAGGAATGCTTTGTTAAAAATCTAAAGATGGACAAATAATCAAAAACTTGGAGGAGCATGGAGCAGCAGACTGTATTAATTAAACCACAATTAACTTTGCGGCACTATTTGGTTTTGCATGTCGCGCAGCATATTCATGCATTTTGTATCTAATCCTGCTATCACCAGATAGACAAAACTCCAGACTCCAGGAATTTGGTTTGGCTAGCTCAAACACAGTTTCTTATTTCAGATGCTGATACCTATTCCTTAACTTGTTCAGTGGGCTTGCTAATACCTGCACCCACCCATGAGGCTCAGGCTGCTGCAGGAGTTCAGAGCAACAGAAAGTCACTGGAGGCACTTCTCGCCTCGAGGGGCTGGCAAACCCCTCTGGGTACATGAGCCCCTCTTTGCACTCCTCCTCAGAGATGGAAACCTCTACTCCAGTTCACTGGGCTAGTCCATATTCTCAGCTGTGCCATAAATGCAGACCCTCTCAGATGCCAACCAAAGGCAACCTTCAATTTAGCACAGCACAGGATAGGTGTTAAGGAACAGATAGAGATAGGGTTTCACTGCATTAACACCTGTGGCAGGGTTTCCCAGAAACCTAACAAACTGTAAGGGGAAGAGGTGATAAGAGGCAGGGGAGTTTTGGCAGCCTGCCACCACAAACTGGTGTATGCTGAATGTATGTCACGGGCAGATCCTGTGTAAAGGTCACAGCAAGCTAAACATTACAAATCCTAAAAGGTCCTTGCACAATTAACGTTTTAAAAATAATGTATATTATATAAACTGCTGTGAATAAAAGAGGCCAGGAACAGGGAAAGGTAGCCTGCAGCCAGGATTGTGCTAATTAAAGTATACAACAGAAATATTAATCAAGTGAACTTAAGGGTGGGAAGCCAGCAGGAGGAAGGGGAAAGACATGACATAATCCCCTTAGTACCATGTGGTATTGCAGACAGAAAGAAAGGAGTCCTGCCATCCTGGCTGGGAAAAGGTGTATCTGCCAAGACAGGGGTTCTGCCTGGACTGAAAAGCCACATAGAATGTCTCTGAGTCCCCACTAGTGCACACAACAGCTGGGGTACTGCGGCCTGCAGCATCGTGAACCCATAAAGGCCTTGAAGAGGATGCTTTCCAAATGTAGCTTTAATAGGGAGTTTTGTTTTACTTTTTCCTACCTTGGTATTACAGACTGATGGTTTGAAGTAAGCCTTGTCTTTAAGGGAAAATCTCACTGTGAGTAACCTCACACACTAAAGCCCTCTGTTACTTCGAGCATGGCAGTGTCCAAAGCTTTTCCTGTAACCAGCATTCCTATCTACATTTTTCAGGATACTCTAATGATAATATAGTCATCCTCCTCTTAGTCACAAGGCTGTTTGGGAGATGGTATCTCTGGGTCTGAGGTAGGGGAGCATCTGCCAGCAGACTGCTTTAGCCAGGAAAATCCTCTGGCGCAGAGGGTGAATCGGGAGCCTGCCAAGCACAGAGCACTACAAGGGAGTTTATAATGAAGCAATGAAGCCTGCGCATGCTTCTGCCTTCGTTTGCTTGCTGCTATGGAGGATCATCCTTATATTACAGCCCAGCTCCTGGCTTGTTTTGTTTAGATCTACCAGCTCAACTCAACTTCCTTTTCTGTCCTCAGCTGATCTTGCCAGTAGGCTGGGCACTTCTGTTGAAAAATCCTTTTTGTCTCTACTCCCTCTTCCTCAGCACCACCCTCATGTGTGGCTGTGAAATTCCTTACTTAATTTTTTCTGTCCCCTGATTGTGACCTGACATCTTTACCAGCCTCTGATGTTCAGGTTGCTGGGCATGCAGCACACAGCACCTTGGCGCTGGATTTCCCTGGCAGGAGTCCGGGGAGCTGCCAACAGTAGTTATGAGGAAGAAGGATGGAGAATCTCAGCCAGATTCTGTCACATGAATACACTGTCTTACAGTAATTAGGAACCTCACAGCAGTTTGGTTATACATGTCCTTTACACTCTGCCTACTACCCACTTGCATACTGTATTTTTCTTAGCATTTTTTTTTCACTGACCTTCTGAATAGTATTTTGGAGCAGCTCTCAGTACCAGCAGTAGCATAAATCAGGTAGTCCTGTTAAACTTTAATTAGTAGTTTGCAGCAAGGATAGTATTCAAATATCAGCCCTTACTATCAAAATTACATAAACTTTCTTGCATGCAAGTACCCAGTCAAAGGAATGCATATGCCCATACCAAAAGTTCTTTCAATACCTCTGCTGGCATCTGTTATATATTGCCTGAACAAAGAAAGAGAATGGATCTTTTCAGCCATCTAGCCATTCATACCTAAGGTCTTTGTTTCTGGGGCACAGGAATGAAGCTAGTCCCCAGGGGAAAAAAAAAAAAAAAAAAAAAAAAAAAAAAAAAAAAAAAAGGTTAAAAAGACCTCAATGTAATCCTGTTTGCCTTCATGATTAACTGAAGTTGGGAAAAAAGGGATGTCTTTTATGAGTGTTAGGTCGCTGGAGACATATTGGAGTCATGCTGCTCTGTCAGCTGAACAGGAGCTCCCAGTGTCCCAGTGTGACATGCTGCTAAAAGAGACAATGCTGCTCTTGGATACATGAGCAGATACCCAGGGGTGTATCCAGTAGGATGGCTATCGGATGTCTGCTGAAATACTGTCACGGCCTACTGCCTGCAGCTCAAAAGGGATGTTGATAAATTACAGTAACTTCAGAGAAAAGCCACAAGAGCGTTTAACATGGACCTGACCAATTTTCCTTGTCCTGTAAGCTCTGTACCAAAACCATTGTTTGAACAAAAGCCAGCAAAGGGGAATTCCAGGAATAATCAGAAGAACACAAAATTGGTGCGCTAGGAATCCCACTGCTCAGGGTTGGTCACTCACCTTTTCCATAACCATGCCACAGTCCTGGCGTGAGTTGCACCTTAACACTTCAATTTCATGCAGCTGGAACACTGCTAATCCTGGAAAATAAACATCATCTATGAGAAAGCCCATGTGTTGGTTTGAAAGCAAA
>VXBU01007904.1:1839-21067 GCA_013400315.1 Bombycilla garrulus
TTTTTTGGGGTTTTTTGAACTATATACATAGAAATGTAAGATAGATGGGAAGGAGTTATTACACAAACACATGTACCCAGAAAATGAAGACTTAAGACAAAAAAATAGTTATTATATGGCTACTAATTAAGTGAATTCTAGAGTAATCAACACTGATCGAAAAGCAAAATTCTGCATTGCTTTATGTATTTATATTACCTCTGACATTCTCACTAATCCTCTAAATTTTTTGTCATACAAAAATTTCTAGTACCCTAAAATCAGGTAGGCCTTGTATTTGTACTCAACAAAAGTGAATTCATCTTTGCTTCTCTGTACATCTGCTGTTTTCACACATTAAAAAAAAATCTGCATTAACACATTTTCATATTTCCACATTCGTATTTCAAAAATAAAAAAGTTCTTTATGGTGTGCTTTTTTATTTGTAACAGTAAATTTTGACTGGTGGAAGAGATGTTTTTTGTCAGACATGGAATCATTTGACTAACGTGTTCCTAGCTTATTGCACGTGTAGTGTCATGCTTGGTTGAAGATGATGTGATTGAGTGTCTATAATAGTAATTTGGTTTTGCTCTCCTGATCATTCCACATGGCAACAAGAGAGACCCCCATTCCTTGGAGTCTTTCATTCCTTTGAGAATGTTCAGGCTGGGCAATTTTCTCAATGAAGGGACAAGGAAGATGAAACACAGCAAGACTGTAAATTTTCAGTATCTTGTGGAATGCAGGGTGCCTGTATGCAGCACGGAGAAACCTAAACCTGAGCCAAGCCTCAGAGACCATGAGAAGAAAACTCCTTTCTTAGAAACAAAGACAGGACGACATGGAGCTTTTCAACCGAGGAAGACACTAAAAATTTTGTCTTAGAAAGCAAGATGAGAGGAGTGGCTCAGCATGTATGGGGAATCGTTGGAGTCTGACAGATTTAGTTTTATTTTAATGTCTACACAGAAATTTTTTCTTGCTCTGTGATGATATTAAATTTCCTTAGTTTATTATTTTGTGCTCTAAAAAAAAAATAGCCGTTTATTGGTGTTTTGGGGAGTGCTTGCTTTAAGAAAAAAAAGAGAGCAAAATTCCCCTTTAGCGTAGGGAAATTCCTTCACAGTATCCCAGAGTACAAAACAGGCACTGGCCTAGACTGTCAATATTATCCATTCCTGTACTTGTCTAGATCCTAGGCTACCTGGAAAGTGAACAGAGAGCCCGCTCCTTCATCACTAGATATAACTGGTTATTAGCAAATGTGCAGGAAATGTTGAAGGTTTGTGAAAGAATAGTACATCTTTCAACCTCTGATCCTATAGCTATGATGCATCAGGGTTTTTCAAACCTCCAAAATTTCTTATTAAATATTTTAGACTCATTTAAGTTTTACACTTCTTTAAAGCAGTACTGCTTTTCAGATCGATTTGTGGCTTTAGTCCAAGAAAGCTTTATTCAGATGGAAAAGAAATTTTGTGGTAACAGTAACTACAGACTCTTGAACCTGCTTAATATGAGTATTAGCTTTAGGCAACACACAATAACTATATACAGGTATATCAATCTGACATTCTCATTCATTATGAAGCTAAAATAATGGTTCACTCTTTCCAAACGAGGTGTATTATAACTAGCAGTTGTGAATGAGTTGAACCCCTTGTAGTTTATTGCTTGAGTATTAGCAAAAAGAGGTGTAATTTCCTTTCTTTGCTGTAACAGCATCCTGTATGAGCCACTAAACACCCTGGGTCTAGGTGCGTAACATAAGTACCTTTATTTGGATGATTTATCCAAAGGAATTACACTTTTTAGTCATTGTATTTGAAAGATCAGAACCAAACAGCTGTGAATTCTGCCTTGTAATTGAAAGCTTTGGCCTGTTTAGTCTTATATAACTAAACCAGATGCACAGACAATGTATATGCCTGAAAAACATTAATAATCAAATAATTACCTTTTCCTTGTATAAGCAGGGATAATTTATAATATCATGCTATAATTTCTTTCCCTAAGATTGGTATTTGGTGGTTTTCAGTTCTATATGTGTCCTTGCTTTTCAAACAAGTGAGGAAACAAAGAAAACCAGAATAAATTAGGCCAATGTAAATATCAAGGGAATAATAGTGTGTGCATGAGAAGAGCTCGTGCCAAAGTGCTGAAAACAACTTTTAAATGCAGCAGTCTTTTTTGAGATTTCTTCAAATACCTAAAATGATGATATTAAAATCCAACAACATTGTAATATATATACGCATTAGGTTCTGCTAACTGTAATTTATAAAATACTGTTAAAATATTTGTTATTCAAGCTACTCTGAAAGTAGTGAAATAGCTCTAAAATACCATATTAACTTGAAAGATACCTGGTTTTCAACCTCTCAGTTTCTGTGCAGTGCTCCCTCAGAATTCAAACATGATTCTTTTTTGCTTCTCATATTAATTATGCATTATTTTGTTTCTCTTCAAAATTATGTCTGATTTCTTTCATTTCACTTAATTTATTAAAAAAAATTAAAGAAAGTGAATCAGGAGCTGTACCACTTGATTCATCAGCCAGCAGGCCTTGGTTTTAGACAGATAGCTGGTGTCTAGGCTCTAGAGATAAACTGTTCCACTTGCACAAATAAGCCTCCATTTCTGGTGAACCTGACTGTTTCCCAATATACTTGTTGTAGAGGAAAATGCAATACAGCTCTTCTTACAGAAATTGAATCAAGAATATGATAACTAAAATGTTAACAGTATTTTTATTCTCCTGGCATTTAAAATATGGCTTTGGGGTTTTTTGTCTTCAGTCTAATTCTAATCCTGGTGATGACTTCTAGGGCCTTATACTATAATTTAAGTCATTTCAGACGATTAAGTGCTTCAATGCAGTGGCATTGCAGCACCATTCTGTTTGAGAAATGAAGCATGTGTAGAAAAAACTTGGATTCCCTCAAACTCTACTTTAGAAGTGCTTGAATGTTTTGTTTCTTCTCTTGGAGAACAAAGCTGGTATTCTGTGCCCAGGTTCCATCCCCCAGAAACAGGGTCGGGGAGAAACTGGAAGGGTCCAGACAGAAGCAGGCTAAGTTGGTCAGAAGCCTAGAGAAACACTTCCTGCAAAAAGAGGTTGAGGCACTCAAATATTGAAATTAAAATAATGTAAGTATTAAATTTCTTTTACCCCATCATCTTAATATGTTTGCATCTAGTCTTAATGTTTATCAGACAATCTTTATACTGTCCATTAATGCCTCTAATTCTCTGTCTGCTAAAAAATATATAAATTTTCTTCTCTTATAAATTTTCCTCTGTAGTATTTTTACTTACCTTGACTAATTTTTTAACTAACACATGCTTTCTTCTGATCAAAGCAATATTTGTTTATTTGCTGCTTTGTTTTTCTTGCAAGGAAAAAAGCCTCATCTGGTTTGAGAAATTGCAAGTCAGCAATTACTTAGTGCTATGACGTGAATAAAGTGTTTGAAGGCAAGAGAATATTCCACTCTGGCTTTAAATGTATTGAGAAAAAAAATAGAAAAAAAGGAAAAACCCAAATATTAATAAGCTTTATATATTATTTACTTTAAATCTGAAGATTATTGTTAGAATCCATCTTTACTTACAAAACATTGAATTTATTATAATATTCTGAATCATGTTTACTTATTCACCATCTATGAGAATCTTTAGATGAAGAGTTTTTTAAAAACCCAACATGAAAAGTATTTATATACATTCAGTTTGCATCTGAGAGCTTTGATTTAAACTGCATATGTTAGTATAAATTTGTAGATGAGGGTATTCCATGTTTTGGTAGCTAATCTGCTGCACTGGAAATACAATAGTTCATTAGGAAAACAAATATGCTGTATTTCTGGGAAGTTACGATGTGCAATAAATTGCACTGGGTACCTGGACAGTAAAAAAGATGGATGGCTACATTAGAAGCAAACACACCACTGGACTAAATGACTTGAAATCCACTGCTTAACTCCTGTCTGCCCATCCTTCTCCAAGGAATAAATCAGGGTTATTTCACCACATATCATGCTATTGCTGAAGAGGAAGAATATATGATGATGCAAAGTTGTATTTCACAACACATAGATGGATGTAGAGAAAAATAACTTTCACAAAAATGTGTAATTTATCGTATGACTTTATTTTTTAAATTAATTTCATATCAAACTGATAATAGAGAAAAAGTGGAGGCAACTGGTGATGAAATAAAAAATATCCCAAGTACAGTAATATCATCTAGAAAAATATGCAAGTCTTTCAAAAGAAAGGCAAATAACTGTGGCAGTCTTAAAAATCATCAGTGAGTTCAGTGAACACATTCTAAAAGCAAATGGATGCAGAGCTTTAAAGGGAAGAAATTGTAAATTCTGATTCACCATTGCTCCAATGCCTGTACATCTACATTTATTTTGCTTAAACAAAGTTGCTGTAATGCTTCTTATGAACTTTTGTTCTCACAGATGTATGAAAGACCTAAAGAGCTCAGTCAATGTACTAAAAAAGATCTTAGGAAGCAATATAATTTCAAAGAATTTTAGTATCTTCAAGGGGAAATTATTTTTGATAATAAAAGGTTTCTTAATCTAGAAGATAGAAGGTTAATTAAACTCAGTGGCTGGAAGTGGTTTAGAAACAAAATCAAACTGAATTTTAGGTACATGTTTAAACCATCTTGGATTATCAGCTAGTTCAGAAATTCAATCAAAAGGTTGAGAATTTGCATCAAATCCAGACCAGAAAACTTTATTGCAGTTGCATTCTCAATGAGTTCTTACTTTTAAGAACTGATGCAAGAATCAGAATAATCAGATCACCTGGGAGCAGATGTTATATCTAGATGGGACAAATGAAAGTGTAGTCTTTACCTCTTCAGACTGTGGTGCAGCACACATGCATTTATGTGTTGGTTAGATGGTTGTGAATCGTTTCTATACTGGTTGCCCTTCAGTTTCGAGATCAATTAACATTTTATGCAGAAAAAACTTATGTTAAATCACTACAGGTATCATGTGTATTTTAGCAATTCCTGGGCAGCCACTCAGTTCTACCTTTCTTGTAATCTGAAATAAGATTCTTACTTCTTTAATAGCCTGATACCAGTGTAATTGTTTCAAAAGCCACAACTGTAGCAGAATCTGTTTTGCCTTGTAGTGAAATGGTCCAAGGATATTAAGCTCATCAGTTCATCTCTGTTAAGATTTACATAACATTCTTATTTTGTTTGGAAAACTATTGCACATCCACTAAGTCTATCTACCACTCTGCAGCTTCCTCTGCCACAATCATCTTGGATTTTTAAGCGCTTTTTTGCAGCCTTCTGTAAACTGAAAGGATCCTGATTTGCACATCAAAATGCCTCTTGGCTTCTGTTCAGATTGGCAACTCACATTGGTTTCAGAAAGGAAATTTATATCCTTATTTCCTTATTTATATTTTTATTTACTTACCCCTCTCCAAGAGTATAATGAATGTCTTTTTAAAAAAGTTAATGATATAAACATGTTTGCTGGCATGCTGTGATTACACACATGTACAAAATAGAACACTGGGAAATCAATTTAACTTGAATACAAAGACATATTTTCACAGGGCACGTGGACAGTTGTCTAACAATCATCTCCAGGTTTCCTCCCTTTTTTCCCTTTAGCACTGCTGTCAACTCTGTGACCATTTACTGTTCTTCAGCTACTGCAGGCAAAAATGCAAACAAGTGACATCTCATTTTTGTTCTTCCCCAATTAGTCAGCTGGAGCTTTTTGAAACATTACTTGAGTTTGGTCGTTGACCTCAGGATAGCATATACAGTGCCAGCCTACATCCCATAATGGTCTTACAGGTAGTTGTAACATACCCAAAGCCATGGGCAAGGGGAGATCTCCCACACCACTCGCTGTCTCTGTGTAACATCTCAAAGTCCATTTTGCAGTTCATGAGCCCATTGGCCATTTCTCCAGGTTCACTTGGTGTTTTCAGGCTCTTGGAGTCTTTTTTTATCAATTGCATGCATATGTTCCTCTGAAAGAGAAAATTCATAGTGATTTACAATTTTTGCAGACAGTATTACCCATGCCTTGTAACACCACATGGAGCCCCAAGTCTGCCCCTTTAATACTGCATGGAATCCTTGTAGGGCTGCACCCAGACACTGGGGCCTCTCACTCCAGCTCACAGGATCTCATCTCAGAAGAGCATGTAACTGTGGTAGTATCAGGGACCACTTTTTAGAGGGTTCCAAAGGAATTGGGCAGGTATTCAGAGGATAGTCTAAAAATATGTGTCATGACAATATCAAAAATGGCCATCAGCCAATCACAAAGCAAAATGAAAACACATGGGAATTGATGCTCTTACAAGTAATAGCTCCCCTGCACATAGTGAGAGGACACTTCCTTTTCTGTTATGCTTTTGGGTAGGGATGGCACAACAATAACTGAGCATTATGAAAACACACAGGACTTGATATTATCAAAAAAAGGCCCTATCATAAAATGGTGCCTGAAATCTTGAAGAAAACTTGTCCTTATTTTATTACCAGGGGTAAGCTAAAGGAAAGTACACTATGTCCTATTACATAGTTTGGTATTTCTTTTTATGATGAGCATGTTCTTGTCCCCATTCTATAAGTGCGTGGTTCCTTAAGTACAGTACAATCAGTGTTACAAACTTTGCCTAAAATTGGAGAGGATCAGCCCTGACAGAGAGTTACAGCATTTAAAAGTGGACTATATTTAGGGAAAAATCTGTCTAACAACACACTATTTGATTAGGAATACATGAAAAAGAAGAACTCTAAATATTAAAGAACAATTAGTGATGTTTATTACTGCTTTCCATATAACTGAGGTTATACATATGTTCAGAAAAGCCCTTCACCTTGGGTACTTGGAGGAACATGTAAAAACATGAAACTAGTGAGTTTATTACACAGGTATCAGGGAAAATATGTTCTTTCCATGACCTCTTTTTTAAAAAAAAAAAAAAAGTTTAGCTGCCACTTTTTTTTTTTTGGTTTTTTTTTTTTGCTTTGCTTTTTTTTTTTTTTTTTATCCTTACATGGTATTCTAGCAAAGAAAAGAGTATTTTTATGCTGAGTTGGAGGCTGTTATAAATACTCTGCTGTCCTTATGACCATCACAGCCAAAGAACTGGCAAGATGCTTGCATTTTCTACAAGTATTGCCTGCAAACAAAGCAGTACACCACTGGTACTGAAAACTCTGAGTGCGTCAATGAGCTGAGTAGTTTGTCATTCCCATGAGTCACTGACAAGCCCAGTTATTATCAGGGCCTCTTTGGTTGGTACTACAGAGCCAGGGTGGATGGAGAAGATATATTTGCCTATTCAAAGCTAAGGAGAGCTCACTCTTCCAAGACTGAGGTTTACCAGATTCCTTTGTTAGGATCTTGTTTACCTTCAGGCTCCTGCACAGAGCCTGTGAGAGCAGACAGAAAGGGAGAACAGAAGACTGAGAGGGGAAGCTCCCACAGAGTCATGGGCATTAGTGACTGTTGCCCACTGCAGGTTATTCACTTGCCCAGTATTCAGCAAGTCATATTTCTGCCCTTTCTAGCTCAGAAAAATGTAAAGTGAGGAAGAGCAGGGCTGTCACAAGGAGAGATATTCACTGCTGTGGGGTTGATATTAGTTGTTTAGAGCCAGTTGAAACTGTTTGGAGCTGGTTCCTCCATCATGCTGCTCATGGGCAGCTGTCAGTGGTTGTCAACCAGCTGGAAGTGAGGATTTGACAAACTGAGAGTAGGGGAAACAGTCCTTTGTGTCATGGAGTGAGGAGGCACCCTGTGATTCCCCACAGGGACCCCAGAAGGGCCCTCCAGTGCAAGACAAACAGATCCACAGAGCCCCAAGATGGGTCCTGGGCCCAAGGGGGCTGCACCCATGATAAGCATTCCACTCCTCCTTTGCAAGGAGTGCAAAACATCAACCCTCACTGTGGCAGCTACAGCCCTATAGAGATGTGGCAGAGCCCAGGAACACAGGCAGATAGGGGTAACATCAGGGAAGAGGTGTTGGTATTAGCCACTTTTTTCGGGTAACTTTTTCAAGGGTATTATCACTGAGAATTTTCTGTACTAATTTAAAAATTTAATTAGGCAAAAGTAGATTTCTGGATCCACAGCTTTGGTTTGTTCCCTTTGCCCATAATATGATTTTGACTGTAAAAGCCCATGAACTGGGAGAGATCCAAAGTATGAAAATTCAATGGTAAGCTAATTATGCAAAATTCCTGATCACCCCAGGCTGTTCAAATAGGAAAGTATCTATTTGCTACTTTTGAAATATTAGCTCATAAATATATGCCTCTTTATGCTTGACTGTGCTGTCTCCTCCAGCTCACTGTATAAGCTTTCAACATAAACTCTAATCTATATGACAAGTACCTTTGAACCCTTAACTAAACTAGTGGTAATTGGGTTCAGGCTCCAAAGGACGTAAAAACCTGAGCCATAGCCAGGTCAAGAACTCCTCTAGTTCCAATGTGTTCTCTGAAAACCCACAGAGGAGCAGAGTGGCACAGACGCACATGAGCTTTGAATGCTGATCATGTGAATAACTCATGAATAATGAGTGGATCTCCAAGACTCAATTTTCAAGGCACAAAGAAAGCTGAGGGTATATGGAGTCTTATCCATACCTTTCCCATTTGACTTTAAGCCAGCCACGTCATTCTATGACTGCCTCAGTGAGCTCTCTTGGAGCTCTCTTGCATACTGCATTCATGACAGTAATCTCCTGAGCTGGGATGTCTCTCAAGGTCACTGCTCTAGGCAGAGAGACCTTTTACTGACAGTAGACCTCTGGTAAGTGACCAATACCATGCATAACCTTGTGGTGGGGTAACTGATTTGTTCCTTGGTAATGAATTTGTGTCTTTGTAACTTTGATTTGCCTTTATAGTTTTGATACATTGTTCAAACAATTTTCACTGTACAATAATAGTGGGAAACATGACATAAAACTTTGTTAAGTGGGACTTTTACATTATGTTAGAACACTTTTGCTAATACCTTTTCAGCAATGAAAATCACCCATTTGCAACAGCCTATTGATAGGACCAAAGCTCCACAATAGCTATGTGTAACCCTTCATTATACTAGATTGCCTCACTTGAAATTTATCCAGTAATTACATTTATGTGTTGTTGAATTTTCTCTTCTAACACTTAGCTGACCATGGCAAAGACTTCATTATTTGGACATACACACAAAATTATTAGTTCCATGTTTTCTAGAGAGAAAACCTTCTCTTTTTAACTGTCATTCAAAGAATAGTCATTAGCTCCTTTTGCTGGCACAAGATTGTTTTTGCTGTTCCTTCTCACCAGTCACCACTGGCTGAAGGGCTGAAAAAAGAATCCATTTGTAATGTAACACATGCTTGTAAGCTTCCTGGAATGGAGCAGGGCTCTTGATGGAGAAAAGAAGAAATAGCCTAGCCCCTCTGAAAACACCTCTTACAAACAGTCCTCAATTGCATACTGAGCAACTGATCTTTTCCATTACAGGTCATTAAAACCACTGTTTCACCTGATCTCGCATCTCTTCACCAATGAGTCCCAAAGCTGCCACTGTAGCCTGTGCTGTGAAAACAGTTAGTTGCAGAACTGTAACTTGTAAAGGGCTAGTGGGAAATAGAGAAGTATCTAGAGACAACTGTTCCACTGCAGTGAGAAGCGGCTCAATTTTTTACACTCTTTGGTGTGAAGTCAAGGTGGTTTGACATGTGATAAGTTCTCTGGTTGAGAAAATGTGAAAATGTAATTTAGAGAGAAAGAAGATAATAGAAACCAAGTTTTGTTGAGACAGGTCGTAGAGACCAAGACTTATTTCTCAAGCAGAAGTTGAAGAAAATCTCTTTGAGTCAAATCTGATCTTCTTTAAGGCAGATTTTGCTTTGTCAACCTCATTGCCATTTGAGTTAAGCCTAATAAGTCTGTGAGAACTGGATGGGAGAAGCAGAGATTCAAGGAGGCACAAAAAAGGAAATGCGTCAGAACCAGCTGCAGTGAGAGCGGAAATTCATATAGCCAAGAAGCAATATGCCAAAAAGACTACAGCTATATATATATACTTTTTAAAAATATTTGATTGTTTTCTGCCATAATGATCTGGGTTCTACTTGCTGTTTGAGACCAGATGATATGCCCTCAACACACAGAGAAAACACACATAGAAGAATATTCTGTTCCGGAACAGAATTCCTGTTACATTCAAAAGATTACACCTGCACTGTCATTTAGGATGTAATTCAATACCTCACAATTTGAATAGGATACCTAATCTGCCCAAAAGTGCCCACTCATTTCAATTGCATTTCTGTATATTTGCCAAAGATCAATAGCTGAAGTCTTGAACATTTCTCCTGTCTATACATACAATTAGATGACATAATTCCTGTTTTAGAACATGGTTCCCTGCATAGAAGCTATTCCTTTACTCATTACCACATGTCTTCAAGGATTAATTGAAGATCAAAACACCTGTTGGTGGGAAATGCAGTACATTGCTCTTGCTGACTACAGCTATGCTGCTAAATAACACGGAGCAATGGATCAGTCTTAGGGCCGAGTTCAGGCCAAATTGCACAAATAAGATTGCACCCATATACACTAAAGAGGGCTGTTTCTACAGCTTGGACCAAAGAAAAGTCATTTGAATGGCCAGAGCAAAAATATGAATAAACAATGAAGCATCTCAACTGACCTAGAGATGATCACAACTTTGCCCCATATATGAATAGTTTCAAGGCCTCTGCCTCACAACATGCTTCCCGTAGAAACTAGGCATCCACTGGCAGTGTTACATTCTTGATCAGGCTGAAGTAACATACAGACAAATCTGGAACCCTGGCAGACAAAGATCTGAGTCTAGGAAGTATCCAGCAATCAAAACACATTCTCTAAATGGAGATGATCTTTTTTGGTGGGGAAAGTGTATGTATCTTCCTAAAGGGAAGCAGCAGCATCCAGAAGAACTGAAAACTGGTCCAGCAAGACTCAGGTTTTCCAAGAGAGGCTCAAGAGCATCAACTGGATGTAAGATAATGTGAATGAATGTTTGCCTGAGTGCTTAGTCCATGGAATAATTTTGTGTAATAGCAGAGTAGCTTCATACCTGTTGAGCAGTTTATAATTTTGTGGCAAGAAAATTTTGTAATCTGGTAATTAACCCTCTACTGTGGAACCATGGTACTGTTGCACAACATTCTGTGCTCAGTGTTGCTGGAGGAGACAGGACTAAAGTGAATTAACACAGTGGAATTATAAATATCTGAAATCTTGAGTATCCACCTAATTCAGGGTATCTCCCCTTTGATGGGAAATCACAGTGATGAGCACCAAGCACATGACTGGCAACTGTTCAAGAAACTTTCTCTTGTGCAGTGGTGCCTGCTCAAGAATCTATCAACTAATCAGAAAAAGTTTTAGGTTACTCACTGTAAGTGCCGTCACTGCAAGCATGGCTGGTGTCATGATGTAAAACATAACTCTTGAATTCTACTCAACCAATAAGACATGATCTATGATGTCTTGATATATGAGGGCAAGCACATCTCCCTGTCCCTAGCTTCCATTTGTGCTAACAGATCATGTCAAATACATCCTTGATTTATGTAGTATTACTTATATAGGTATTGGCAACTGCTCTTCCTAGGTTTGATGTCCACTCTCTATAATAACATAATGCTCCTATACTGCAACACTGTATTTTAATACTGTAAGAGAGAAAAAAAATCATAAACTACTATTCTTCTGTTCTCCTCTTACCCCTTAACATGGAAGCTTGTGAAGTATTTGATAAGATCTACAAACACCCTGAGGAATCACCAATCAGCAACATTAGGGCATTTAGATACAAACTATTAATTATGAATATATGCATGCGTCATGACTCGGTTATAAGGAGTCTTTAGGCCAAATATCGAGTAAGAGTTTATGACCAGGTAAAGGACTAGACCTTCTTTAAAGTTTGGGTCGACCTCCTTAATCGTAATGGCTCATGAAACACACGATTTATCTTCTCTTCCCTGTCATTCATGCCTTGCATGCTCAGAATGTTATTGTTTTGTGTCTATCAAATTATTTTTCCCCTCATTCTAATTATTTGGAATAACATGTAGAGAGTGCTACAACCCAGGAAAGTGTTGGTTTTGTAGAATAGTACTGAATTGTTGCATTGCATGCTCTTGAGTCAAATATGAGGAAGTGGAACATTTTACTTCACAAAACTCATACGGTATTTTAAGATAAAGGAAAGAAGGACACCGAAGGCTTTTTGGGAACTTAGCTTGAACTATGCTACAAACATGTCCACTTTTGGGTTGAGTTTTCTCAAAGGAAACTAGCTAATCCATTTCAATTATCATATTCAGAATGAATGAACATTTGTGAGATTTGCATAATTAAAGGGTTAGAACCAATGAGTGAACTGAGAAGGTGAGTTATCTGAACCTGTATTCACAGAAAACCAATGTGCTGCTACTCTACAAACATTTAACTACTGTTACTTTAGCTCTCAAGAGCGTTTGCCCAGAAAATAATGTTACTTTCTCATATGATAGCAAAAAGTCTCAAAATCTATTCATAAGTAGAAAAAAAAATGAAACTAACTATGTAGTGAGAAATGGTGAATTTTCTTTTAGTGCAAACATCCATCGGAAAGGAAAGATTTTACATGATCTTCCTTCAACATAAGCAAAGATCTTTAAAAATTTTGCCACGTACAAATTTATTAGTGAGATTTCACTCCATGGAATGTTTCTCCTGGAAAAATAAGGATTAAATTTATCCAGTAATTACAAAAAAATGCTTTACAAAACTAACCTATTTATTTCTTTTCCTTTTTTAATTATTTTATCTCTATATGGGTTTAAGGACAATTCTATATTTTAGGATTTCTTCCACCTAATCACTATTTTTTCCCTTTTGAGGGTTCATCACTCCTTCTTGCATCAAACCCAGTTTTTATATGTATATGCTCCTGAGAGACAAAAATTGTCTCTGCTGTTTTCATATGATGTCACAGATTTCAAGGAAGTTTAGTGTCTTATTTAAGACTAAAAAAGGTCTAGTTCTGGAAGACGAAAGATTCTCAGTGTTGAGGCAAGAACAGAGAAGAAAAAGAAAGTTCGTATTTCTCAGCTTTTGAATTGTAAGATAGACTACAAGAATTAGTTCAAAGACATAGAACAGAGCTTTCTGAAGAAAGGCATAGAAGCATATTTTGTTTCTGACTGGATTTCTATATTGCTTACAATAATTTTTCTGTTTTTTTACTTCAATCTCAGTTTTATCTGCTGTTTGAATCACTGATACGAGTAAAGGTTTGGAATCTTTGAACAGGAAGTCAGTAGTCAGCACTCCATATAATATCAAGTGAAATTTGGAAATAGAATCCTGATGGTTATTTAAAGAGCTTTTAAATTTTTTGCTTCAGTGCTTTTTTATTTGTTAAAATATGCTATGTCTTAATCCTGCCTTACATATTATTAGAAGGGAGATACTCATACATAAATATAAGCTCACCATCTTAGAATAGCACCCACAAAATTCTCAGCTATTGACAACAGTATATGCTGAATATGTAATTTGGTTTAGGCATGATTGCGAAGGAGAAAAGGAAGAATAAAACCAGTTGTATTATCTACCATTTTGTTTTACATCTTGCATTTTCTCTATTGAAGGCTTCCATTATTACATGGATAAAACAAGGAAGCTTTTCCCTTTTCCAGATTGAGAAGTATCTATGATCTCATTTCAGTATTTCAGTCAGTTTCATAATGACAGTTGAAATTAATTCAGTCCTATCCCCAGTTACGTACAATTTGTGAAATAAAAATGTAAGAAATACAGCATTAAAAGGAATGTTAATTGCAATGACTAGAAATAGAGACTACTGAGTTCCTACAAGATGTGTTTTTGTACGCTGTGCCCAAAAGCCTGTATATAAATCTACATTCCAGTAACTAAATATGGTTTGGCTTTCAGAATGCTGAATCACTCAAGAAAGCTGTTGGTATAATTGAAAGCCAGGGAAACTTGCACTCTCTGAAAATAAAGCCACATTTTCTTACATGCATAATTTTACCATATTTATTGAACTATTTCAATCAGAAATTATCTAACTCTTCTTCATAAATTTTTCTGCTGAAATATTCTGTTTTGTAATCTGTTCTCTCCATCATCAGTTTACCGCCTATATAGTGGACAACCAGTAACTGAAGAACAAACTTAAGATGAAAGGGAATCAAACCAAAAATCCCAATCTAGTAATTATTTCCTAGGTGCATAACAAAAACAGGAGCAGTTGCTCCTGAAATCTTAAAACTCCAGGGAATTTGGTCTACAATTCTACACAGCTGGCTGAGATCCAGACTCATTCTTATTTCACAGAAATTTGAGCAGGAATATTTTTATAAATGTTTACTGCATTACCTCTCAGCTGGACGATCGCCGTGTTAAATGAAAGGATTATACTATATGTTAGCTGAACCCTGAGGCTTCTAGAATTCTGTTTTGCAAATTATAACTAAGAAAATATTAACTGCATTAGCAAGAAGAAAATAGCAACAGTAATGGCTTAATGGACAGAACAGCTGTTTTGTTGTTGCTGATACTCCATTTGCTATTTAGAGCTCACCAGGTCTGAAAAATACTGAATGCTCGGTGTTATAACAGTCAAAAGCTAAAGGAAAAAAATTTTTAAATTGTTTTTTTCACTAGATGTTAAACCAAACCCACTTTAATTATTTACATGAATTCAATGTTGTCCCCTAAGCAGAATTTTCTCATCCTAGGTTTTGGAACTATCTTTGTTCAAATTCCAGTTATAGACTTCCCTATTCATACAGAGTTTAGTTTTATAGAAGTTACAACAATCTACTTTCTTCTCTGAGCAGTCTCAGTCAAACTCTACTAGTCTTACCTGCCAAGAATTCAGTAGCAGCAGAAACTTCATTGGTGGCTTCTGTGAGAAGATGCCAGAAGCTTCTCCTAAGTCCAATAAAACCAATGCCAACTGGGTCCAAGACAGACTTACCAGCGGCCAAAGCTGAGCCTCTGTGACAACATATTAAAGAACAGGGAAAATCTGCTGCTCAACAACAGATGGAGATAGAAGTGAGAAGGTGGGAGAGAAGCAACTGTGCAAACACCAAGGTCAGTGAAGACAGAGGAGGAGGTGCCTCAGCTCCCACAGCAGAGATTCATCTGCAGCCCATGGTGAAGACCATGGTGAGACAGCTGCTGCCTTGCACCTATGGAGTAGAGATCCATCTATAGCACATAGGAGATCCCACACATGAGCAAGTGGGTGTTTCCCAACGGAGAATATGACTGTGCAAAGCCAATGATGGAGCAGGTTCCCAGCAGGACCTGTTGATTCATGGAAAGTGGAGCCATGCTGAAGCAGGTTTGCTGGCAGGATTTATGACCACATGGAAAGCAGCCACAGTGGAGCAGCCTGTTTCTGAGGAACTGCAGCCAGTTTCACCCAGTGAAAAAGACCCAGTGGGAGCTGTTCATGAAGGACTGAAGCCTTTGCGAAGAACTCATGTTGGAGAAGTTCATGGAGGACTGTCTACCAAGCAAGGGACCTCACACTGGAACAGGTGAAGAGTGTGGGGAGGAAGGAGCAGCAGAAGCAATGTGCAGTGAACTGACCCCAACTCCCATTCCAGTCCTTCTGCACTGCTTAGGAGAAGGAGGTAGAAACGCTGTCAGTGAAGTTCAGTCTGGAAGAAGGGAGAGATAGGTAGAAGGTGTTTTCAGATTTGGGTTCATTTCTCAATATCTTATTCTGATTTGATTGGTAGTAAATTTACATAATTTCCCTGAGTCTATTCTGTTTTTTTCTGTGATGGCAATGGGTGAGTGATCTGTCCTTGTTCTTTTCTCAACCCAAGATTCTTTTGTTGCATTTTTTATTTCCTGTCTAGCCAAGAAGGGGAGTGATGGAGTGGCTTTGGTTGCTAGCCAGTCAACCCACCATAGCCACAAAAAATGTAGTGAGTATAACATGCGATTATCAAACAACTGAACTCAAAACACACAGGAAGGTACAACAGTAGCTTTCATTGCGAGATTTATTACTTTCAAATCAAATAGAAGAAAATATAGAAGGACTATAACCGCTGTAAGGAGAGGAGCTGCTAAAGCCAAATGAGATATTATCTGCTTCAAAGAAAAACTCTTAAAAAAATACAGAAGAAAGAAAAGGGGAACCAAAACAAAGAACTTGGAAAAGCTGAAATTCCTTCTTTATCCTATTTCCCCAGATCTTGACCAATAGCTTGGTTTTTTTTTTACTCTGGACTCTTAATGCATGGCTTAACCAAACTTCCTTTGCTCTGAGTAGATGCATGAGAGAAATACCAACAAGATATTCTCAAGAGATAAAAATCATACAAAAGTTTGCAGGCAAACTATGGAAAACCAAGGAACTTCTGCAAATGATGTAGTACAACATGAAAGACTTATCATAGTATTGACTTAGCCCATGAAATTTAGCAAACTTTAAACCCATTTAATGTTATTTTCCATAAAAAGAGTTAGAAAGAGAAGAAAGGGAGAAAACCAGGATGACAGGAAAGACAAAGAAAAATAGACATACAGCTACCAAATCCTGGGTTCCAGAGATGTAATGGATACAAAAACTCAAGATGAAGGCAGGGTTAAAGAGCAACCCTCTTTCCTTGTAGTCAAGAGGCCTTCTTAAACCCTTGTGCCATTGTGGGCTTTCCTCCTAGGCGGGATTTCCAGTCACTTGACCATTCAGGGGCTGGGTTAGGCAGCACTGGGTGGCTGCTTCCTGTGTGCTCTGATTGACAGGCACTGCTTGGCTGGGGGATATGGGGAGCAGGGCACCACCTCACCAGAGAAAGGCCTGACCCACCCCTTATTACACACAGTCCAAGCATCCCAAGATGTCTCAAGACAGGCTACTCTTTCCAGTCTCTGACACTTGCAGACCTCTTTTTTTAAGAGGTCCTACATATCCTGCCTAATTTTGCATGGCTGTACATCTATCCAAAGAATTGTGTTCACTGGAGGATGCAAAAACCCCCTGCATGTACTGGAAAGCAGAATAACAATATTGAATAATATTTTAGCTTTTCCCATAATATAAAATCATCAAGCATAAAATCATCACCTTTTTTCCTCTTTCTTCTGCTGTTACCTTTTTATTTCTGTGTCATAAACACAAAATACCATCTGAGTCCCTTTATTTATTGGCAAGATATAGCTGTCATTGTGTGGTTTTAATGACAATGTTTATATTCTCTTTCAATATCTATTTTTACTAAACTGTGGAACAGCCTATATGACAACTCTATGTTACAAATTTTTAAAGAGGAAAAAGTACTTTTCATTGTGGTGGCCTTTTTATTTCTAGAAACTTTTCCATCAAAACAGTTGAGCCATTTCTACTTTTATGCAATGCTATCATCATTCTTTGTGCAATTATCCAATGGGACCGTTTAATGCTAATTTTGCATCAAATCAAATTAATGCTAGTTACTAAAACAACTGAATAATTTCAGTCACTGTAAAAATGAGAAGCATTTTTGTTTGTTTGTTTGTTTGTTTGGGATTTTTTGGAAATTGTAACTCAATTCTCCATTCTTAGTGGGTTAAATTTCTTTGTAACAACTATATATTCAGGAGGCAAAGTTTTGGCTTACTCTATGAACACATATTTTGCATATCACAGGAAAGGCATTCAGCACCATGTGCAGGAGATCTTTTCCCAGGAGAGGGTGTGGGAACTAAAATTACTGTGAGGCAATGTAATAACTAAAGGAGATACAGTTTGATATCAGTAAAAATTACTAATTTGGAAAATAAATTGAGATTGTTTCAAAAGGAAAAAAAAAGTGGGAAACATTGCTTAGGTAATCAGACAGGCATACATAAAGGAAGGTTAATGCTATACACAGACTTAAGGAACTGAGATGAGTATTCATGGTCATGAAACTTGATAGTGGAAAGAAAATTAGTACTTTTGGTTCACCAGATCAAATCATCTTGAAAATTCATGGTGATATATTCTATTTTTTCTTAATTACTCATTGACTTATTTATGTATTTTTCCCATCAGGAATGTCTCTCTATGTAAAGAAACTATTCAACATATAAGTAAAGGGCTTTTACACATCTAATAGTTAATAAAGGATTTTGGACATTGGTTCTTGACCTGCCACAGTCATATTCAGTCCTTCTCAAATATTTCTTTGGTTAAACTAAATTATAATCTTTTCCTGACTAAACAAGAAAGACCATTTTAATCTTGTTTTCTTATTTTCAAAGGAGAAAAATAATTACCTATATCTGTTCTATTACATTTTTGAGGGTCAAGACAGAAAGTTAATAACTTTCTCTTGCCCATTTGCTCTGACAGCTGGCGGTCAATTAGTATTCCCTCATCCCATAATTGGAATCACTGATTACAAACCACTGTTGCTAAGACTCAAATATTGTGGCTCATTTGCAACTTCATTGCCAGGTGAGATTAAGGGAAATGTCCCCCTGGTTAAACGACCAGGAGCTGTGCCAAACTATAATCAGTCTTTTGCATACATCACAGACCTACAAACACAGCAGAATGATTGTATAAGCAGCAGCTGCAAGTTAAAGCTGAATCAAATTCTTCAAACATATGCAGTTTGCCAGATATCCAACCACTTTTGCAAATGCCGGTATTTCATTATGTGGCAAGTTTTCTAAGACATAGAGCTAACACATGGTAGAGGAATACCAAATTGTCCACACAATCCGTAAAAGACTTTTTAAACTATATACAGAAAATAATTCTGATTTTTCTATTGATGAGATTGTAATTGTTTTTCCCTCTGAATTCAGTCTTCAGAATACCTAATCCTGAATCCTGGTAAGCACTTAGTGTCTACAAAATCCAATTTCCAAAATAGTTTCTCCATTAAGAACTACTTATTTTAATGTTATCATGTTATCTTTTTACCAAAAGAAGTTTAGCTTACATTGAACATTAGCTGTGAAGTACAACTCTTTGGGGGTAAGGGAAGAACTGGGGGTAGGGAGCTTAATCAAAACTCTTGTAAATAGTGAGGTCTAAGATGAAGAATATGGTCACTTATTAGATGAGTAATGTTTTGATACTTCAATCTTTTTTTTACCTCTCAATACAGCTCTTGTCTAGGAGCCTATTTGACAATCAATCTTCCCAGATACTGCCTTTT